>CM031243.1:607809857-608150256 GCA_018340775.1 Taxus wallichiana var. yunnanensis
AATCTCTAATACAGAATATCCAACAAGGCTTTATAACATCTAACAAATTTGAGTGGAAAGGTAATTCTCTATGGTATAAGGATAGGTTATACTTGTGTAAAGATTCTGAGTTGAAGCATAATATTCTTGCAGAGCTACATACATCACATGTTGGAGGACACTCTGGGTTTTTTAAGACATATCATAGAATAAAAAGAGAATTATTTTGGGAAGGACTCAAGGGGGATGTAAAAAATTTGTATCAAAATGTTTGGTGTGCCAACGGAAAAAAAAGTGAAACCATTAAGACACCAGTCTATTGCAACCATTACCAATTCCTAGCCAGAGATGGGAGGAGGTCTCCATGGATTTCATCATAGGATTTCCTTGTTTAGAGGGTAATAATTTTATTTTGGTGATTGTGGATAGGCTCACAAAATATGCCCATTTTTGTGTCATGTCACATCCATTTACAGCCAAAGATAGTCACAATCGCATTATTTTTTGGAGATAGTTCAAAGGCTACATGGAACCCCAAAGATAATTGTAAGTGATTGTGATCTTATTTTCACAAGTAATTTTTGGACAGAATTATTTGCATGTTTGGGTACTCAACTAGCTCACATTTAATCTTACCATCCTCAAACCGATGGGCAAAAAAAGTGGTCAATAAATTCTTAGAGGGGTATCTATGTTGTTTTGTATCAGATAAGAAGGAACGGTGGGTTAAATGGCTACCACTTGCAAAATGGTGGTATAACACATATTTTCATACCTCTTCTCAAATGACCCCATTTTTAGCATTATATGGTTACCATCCACCATTTATCACTTATTCCTTGAGGGTGAAAACTAAAGTCAAAGATGTTGAGGAACACATTCAACATCAACAACAGGTTTTGGCTGGTTTGAAGGATAATTTGGCATTAACACAAAACAAGATGAAACAACAAGTAGATCAACACCGTAGTGAAAGACATTTTGAAATTGGTGATTGGGTTTATGTATGTCTACATCCTTAGAATAATATGTCCTCAAGAAATAGAAAAAGGACAGTAAACTTTCTCCTAAATATTATGGTTCTTATCAGGTTGTACAGAAAATTGGAAGTGTTGCTTATAAACTAGATTTGCCTCAATATTCATGTATACACCCAGTATTCCATGTTTCTTGCCTAAATAAGGTTATTGGACAGAAATTTGCAGCCTGACACAGGCTACTAAACTTGATGAGGAAGGAAGAATAATTTTGGAGGCAGAGAATATTCTGCAAACACGTACTAAGAGGTTGAGAACCAGAGACATTAAGGAATATCTAATCAAGTGGAAGAACTTGAGCATAGAAGATGTAACCTAGGAGGATGAAGATTTTCTGTAGAACATCTAGGATTATTCAACGTTGAGGAAAACGTTGGTTTGAAGGGAAGGGCATGTTACGCCCTTAACCTATTTCTTGTATTAGGATATGAGTAGCCAACTTGTGGCTTACCATATCATTTTATTATATCATTTATACTTTCTCATGCTTAGTAGGTCGGCCTTGGTGATGACCATAACATATGAATAGTATATATAGGGGATTGTAGGTAGTAGTTAATCATCATTGAAGCATTTGAGTATTATTGTATGGTTTTTAGGTTTCCCCTCAAAGTGGTGAAAAGCTATTTTAATTACATAATGAGATCATTTATTTGCAATATTGTGTTATTTGTGTTTATTGCTTCTCATAATCTGAATTATACAAGTAATTTCATTACACCTAACCTCTTCAATCTAAGATACAAAGTTTTGAGTTGACCTCTTGTACATCATGGTTGATGTGTGAGAAATTTCAACATTTCTGGTGATTATGTGGGGTCATCTTCCTACTAGCTAAAATGATCTAGTGCCTTGATACATCCATTGGGCATGGAGTCAAATCCTAGAACAAATTTTCCTTAAAACTAAAAAAACTTCCTTTTCCGAACAAAAAAATAGGAAAATATTTGGGAAGAATCTAGATCCTATGTATGAAATGCACTTATTGAAAATAAAACTATTATAAGTGTGCGTAAGAACGTATTAAAATTAAAACCTACCTACTCTATTCTAACCAGTTGATAAGTGAAGCTAAACAAAACCTAATACAGTAGAGAGAAATAGCTTCCTTTTATGAGAAAATGAGGCCATGAGACCAAATTGACAACTAGATCACATGAAAAAGATGGAAACATGATTTATACCTTTAAATTTCTCAAAATATCAGTCCAAAAGATGAAAAATACCTCTATCGGATCTACAATCATTTTAGAAGGTATTGGGGCAGCCCTCTAAGGACTTAAAACTCTTGTTCATTCTCTAAATCAAACACAACTACTATACTCCTAAAACTAACTCCAAACCAGCCAAGTATCAAATGGGACATGGCCTTATCATAGTTGGTAAACTGATTTTACTAATTTACCATGTTTCACTACTTTCCTCTTCATCTTTGAGCACTTTGACATTTGATAAGAACATTATTTTGTTTACTCAAAATTGCTCAAATGCTTTCATGAAAACTAGTTCAACAATGATATCAACTTCTTGTTCTTCATTCTAGTCCAACATGTAGCTAGAAATGTCAAATTTGTCCTTTTCAAAAATTTATGCCTTTTTTGACTAATTGAAGTATCTTCTGATATTCCTTGTGAATCATTGAAACCCTCCAAAAAGGTAACAATCTCTAAGCATGTGGGCTAATAAGGATCTTTTCATTCCAATGCATCATTTTTCTCAGTTGAAAAATTTCTTCCTTATTATTACCATCATCCTCATCATTTAGCAGGAAGTTTTTCAAGCTAAAGACATGTTGTTCAAGGGGTCATGGGGCAGCAAGTAAATTTGTTGATTCCTTCTCGATTGGACCTAAAAATATTCTTCATTCGGATCTCATTCTTGATCAGCACTTATGGGTAAATTTTCTTACATGGTTATCACATTTTCATTCTAGAAATTAAACAAATTTAAATCAAAACTTGTAAATAAACAATTTTACTAGGAGATGGTTCAACATCCTACTTCTTGATCTAAATTTTAGGATCCTCTATATGTTTATTCAAAACATCCACTATGTTTGTAACTCGAGAGGATGGAGATAATTTTTCCTAACCTTCACTTAATGATCATGATCCTATTGTTAATATTAAATCTCCCCTTCTTGCATGCACTCTTTTCCAACTATGGAATCTGATTGAACTCAAATTTTGAAACCCATTCTTGTAAGTTTTGCATAAATTCCAGCCTCATATTTTCTTGAATTACCTTCCCCTCCTAACTGATTTTCTTATCATCACCTTCCTAATTGGGATTGGGGATGAAAGAGAAGGGGGTTTTGCTAGGTCTTAACCTAATTTGGTAGTGTTTGTATAAAGGGTAAGGGTGTAAAATATGCATGTGAGGAATATGGAGTGGGAACAACAACGGCAAGAAATATTAAAAACTAAAATTTGGGATCAGATGATTAACAAGGAAAGTATGTGGGAACATCCCATTGACAGAGTTCCTCTACCTTGAGCTTGTTGTCCTCTAATACTTGTAATTGTTTAATTCGATCATTAAGAGCTTGATATGTTTTCTCTAGTTTCGAATTTTTGTTGTCAAACTCATCATTAGACATATAACTTCTCTCATAACCTGTATAATTTGCATAAACATCAACATATCCCTATTCTTGAATAGCATAATGGTTATAAGGATGACCATACTGATTATCAAGATTTAGATCATGGGAATATTCATTGTGATAAGGGTTATAATACTAAATGGAGGAGGATATTGGTAGAAAGGAGGTGGATTGGGATAGTTCAGCTCTTGGAGTTCTTGGAGAAATGAATTCCACTGAGGAACTGACATCATGAATGCATGACCTTATAAACGATTGAAAACAAAAAAATAGGTATGCTGCTTATGAAAATAAGTTGTTTAGACCAATAAAATAACCATATTTGTTTTGAAAAATACCTCCAAAAGGCTCTAGTTGAAGATCTTGTTATCACCTTAGGCATGAAAAGTGTAATATTGGTCTAAAATCAGCTTCTCGAATCACCAAATGTTTTCTTCTTTGAATTTTCAATTTCTAAACAATCATCAAATATTAGTTCTCATCCAACCGGCATGTCAAAAAAATTATTATTCAAAAGAAGTGTACCCTTTTGAGGATTGACAACTTCTAGTCTTCTTTCTCCTCACTTCTATAGATATACAATGTAAACACCTCACGAGATGGGTATCCCAAAGTTGAGGTGAATCTCTAGATTTGAAGGATTGGTTCCCTTTAGTATATCCCTAACTAGATTTGACTAAGGGTAAGGGTTAGAATGAAAACCTAAAAAAGGGGGTGATACACCATGGATTTTAGATACTGCTAAAAATAAAAGTGTGCACAAAATTAAAAAAGCATTAAATTTACACAAACTAAAAGGATTTGAGTGAAATTCAAGGAAAAATGATAGAAATATGTGAAGGGGTGGCTCACAATACATAGTTTTTAGCGTACATGCACACTAAAAAACACAAAACACAATTTATTGCAATAGGGGTAGATAGCATAAGTAATTAACTTAACAAATTCAAGGATAAATCACGAATCAATTATCTAAGTATAAAATATTGTAAACAAAACTAAAAAAGGTGGAATACTTTATTACTAGTAGTACACTAGCTGAAATTTTTTGCAGCAATTTTGATGCGAGCTTTACCCCACTTAACCAAATTTAAATGTTACAAATGATTCAAAAGACAACTATGAACATTTGTCCTAAAAAAACTACATGCTTTTCATGCAAAACCTCCAAACTATGCAAGTTCTTGATTCATAATCTTATTACACTAAGGGAATGCTCTCAAGTTGGTCTTACAATTCATTCAATGTTGTTCCAACCTTAGAATTTTTTCAAAGTAGAGGAATCAAAAACTTAACTATTCTTGTCAAAAATGACCTCTCTAGTCTCCCAATTCCTTACAAGCCTACCTTAATGGATTTTTATTGTTGAATCTTGTTTTAATAGTTCACTTATCCATCTAAGCATCATTCAATACACCTATTGGCTCTATTTCATGTGTGTAAAGTTCCAATTTAACTTATTTTCAAAAGTTCAAACAAACCTCTTATTAGGACTCAAATTGGTTTTTGCCAAAACTATACTACATTAAGTATCTCCATTTTCAATAATTTAAGAAGCTTTGGAATATTTTGGGTCTTACAGATTAAAAATATCTTATAGGAAGTTCTCAAGATTATATCCTCCATTTCTAACTCTTTGATTCAACCTATTGATCCTTCTCTAACTTCCTTGACCTTTGTTCCATATAATTCTATATTGTACAATCTTATATATTTCACTTTTGAAGTTAAACACAAATAATGGGTTTCTACACCTTTTAATTTATTAAGACATGTTTAAATAAGAGAAATGAACATACCTTAGAGTTATAATATTCATCCTTATGTCATGGGGTTCCTTCAATTCTCACAAACTTGTACTTAGATCATAAATATGTTCTACATGCCTTCCTCGATCAATGTAACACTTGTCTCATATTTGTGAGCACCTAGAGGCTCTAATAAAAGAGATTCTCCTTCATATTCCAACAATATGATATCATGTAAAATGGACATCTTGATTTCCTTTGGAAAAGGTTTGAATTTCATTCTCCATTAAGTCCTATCTTCCCAAATTGTCACCTACAAGATACCTACAACTATCACTATTTTATGGTTCATAAGTTGGTTCCAAGGATCCTAACCATTACATTCCAACTTGTTAATCATTTCTAAGGCTTACTTTAAGGTCTTAACACCAAGGTTCATTTTAAGACCCCCTCTGAAAAAAATTATTATAGAATGGGTGGCAAATCTCTAAAATGGACTTTTGAAATGATGATGAATATCCAAAAAATTGATTTGTGGAAAAGGTGATTTGGAAAGGCATTTTTTCATATGGTTTCATACAGTTGGTTGGTCATCTAACATGCATTGGATGTATCCTCTTTGGTTGGTTGTCTAACCTACATTGGACGCATCCCTATTGGTCATTCACCTAACCTACATTGGACACATCCATGTTGGTCAGTCGTCTAACCTGCATTGATGGTTGTACATTATAGTTGGATGGTTGTGATCTACGCATGTGATAGAATCCATTGAGTCTTCTTTCCAACCTTTTGATCTTCCATCTTACCTATGTTATATGGTCATCCCAGTAACTTTGAACGGTCATCCCTTCTATGTTAGGGCGAACCCGCATTAGATGGTCATTTCTTGTTGTTGGTAGTCATCTTGTAGTCATGGGCATCTCTTAAAAATAGATAGTCATCTCCCCTAGAAATAGACATATAAATGTGGCTTTCGGGGGCACTTCCTCGAACCCCACAAGAGGGGTACCCCCCTTGCGACCCCCTAGGCTATGTATTATACCCCAGAAAATATGAGTGCATTTTGATTAAAAACATTGTTGAAATATATGCATAAGTTATTTTTACCTATAAATAGTAGGTGAGCTGACCCATATAAATGACTTGTTGGCCAAAATTTTAGGCAAACTAGGTGTCAGCCGACTGCTAAATATTCACCATTTCCAATTTCTAAAATCCCTAATATTCACGAGTTTACAAAAATTCACCACTAAAATTTTCCCTTCTTAACACTTGACTCATATTTTATCTCCTTTGAAAACACTCTTGTATGAAAACCCTAGTGAGGATTTCTCTCAACCCCAATATGGAAGATTTATCTATCAAATAACTAATCCTCCATCTTAAGGTCTGAAACTTTGTTTATAACCTTATGAAAATCTCCTTATTATGTCTACCTTACTAGGTTGAAATTTCCTTCTGTTCTTTGATGAATACTATATACTCCCCTACTCTACCTTGTGACATAGAGCTCCCAGACTATGCACAATTTCTCACTATGAACTCAAAGCTTTGCCTCCCTAGCATTTAAGATATACTATGAGATATGGGATTTTCCTAATCCATTCCATGTAACCTCTCAAATTGAGGAACAAGCCTGTTATGATTCAATTTATCTAAACACTCCCAATAGATTGTGATGACTGTGTTTGATCCAACTTTGTCCCACATGCAACATGAAAACTAACTTCAAGCAATGAATATGTAATATTATGCCTCTATCTCCCTCAAATTCAAAACAACCCACATAGGATTCATATTAATATGTACAAGTCTTTCAACAAGTTGTGTATACGTAGTTTTGACCATTTAACAATCTTGAAGATTTTCTCCTATTCAAAGTGACCATTCTAATGATGGTTTTATTCAGTTACAAGGAGGATTAAATTTTCTCTCCCATGCCTTTTCTAACTGAATTTTTCCCATTAGGCCCTTAACATAGACTTGTTCAACCTTTGATGTTCTATTACAAGCCTTATCTAGGCTATAACTTGAAGTACTTATGTCCTTAGAGCATAATCATTAAACCCACTAGGACTAATTACAAACCCGTCAAACCTCATAATTGATCCAAGAACTCATTAAGACATAAATTTCAATCCAAAAAGTCCTTCTAGGTTCAAATTGGCATTTTGGAGGAAATGTAAGTAATTTGAATTTTTGAATGACTTATATTAAACAAACACCATTAGAAGACCCTAGATGACCTCTAGGACCTATGAAAAATTGATGTGATATCCCCATATGTACAAGATATGAGTGATGCTCCTACATCAAATTCTTTACAACAATTGAATCCTTTAGTGATTGAAAAGTACTTGTATATATAGAAAGATGTGAGAAGAGATGAGAAGAAAAGTAGAGTTGAAGTGTCCAAACACTTCCAAATCACAACATCGCTTAGGCCACTTTCCTAATTTTCGTTACAACATCGATTAAACTAGTCTACTTGCATGAATGGTCAAACTCCATTTGAGCTTTATGGACAAACATGCCAAATGATTAATTAAATTGTTGTTGACTATCTTCCCCACTACCACACATTTATTTTATAGTTGCATTATCTCACTATAGCCCTTATTTTATCATTTGGTCTTCAATTCTTTTTGTAGTTCAGCTTGTCATTTATGTTCTTGATGTCGGTCGGTAGCATCCTTCTTAGTATCAGCCAAGAGCTCCTTCTTGGTGTCAAAAACATCTATTCTTGGTGTCGATGGTAGCATATTTGTTAGTGTCCTACTTCGCTTTTGGTTTCGATTTGGGCATTTTTTCTTTTCTCTCAACCAAACCCCTCCAATATGAAACAAAGTTTTGATTTGACCTCTTAAGTCATGGTTGATGTGCAATAAATGTCAGTAGTGAGTTATTAAGTGATATTCAATTTCTTATATAGATTTCCATAATTGAAATCTTATTATAATGACAAATTTAAGAAGGTAAAAAAGACAATAAAGATATTCAAATTGAAAACAAATTCGGAGGATAGCAAAGGTCAAGACCGTCATAATTACTAGGATCAAATTTCACATATTGACCAAATTGTATGCCTGTAGTGCCCACACTTTACACACACAATAACTTTGACTTACATTGCTCATTGCAAAACGCCACAAGGACTCCAGTAGGAAAACTATATACAACACTTACATCACCATCAAATCACATAGAAACATGACAACACCATATACCTTTTTATACCACACTTTTCCAAATGAACGAATACTAGCAAAGACCCAACCACAAGAAACGTGACTTTAGGAACGGTGAACCCACGACATATCATTACTTTAAATGTATTTTAGTTATGACTAACTTTCCAAGAACATTATTATGTAAGCATGATTTTCTCCCTTTTTCCACCTACATGTTCTGAAAATTCGTTTCACATTTCACTTATTGTTCAACCATTTAATTTTGCTCTTTACCCTTATGACAATCTTCATAACTTACATAAGTATTTCCCATATTTCAAATTTCATACAAAATTCCAATTCTCTCATTCTTATGTTAAGATTATGCTTCCCAAAACGCTTATTCAATGTTTAAAATTTAACCTTGCTACACAAGTGAATCTAACGTGATGTCAAGATGAAATCTTGGGATTGAGGGAGACTTAGATTCAATAAAGTTTTTTTTTTTCCAAAACATTCTTTGATCGTGGTATAGTTATTTCCCTACCATTATCATTATAGTTCAAAAACTTGTTGAATTCCAAATTTGATTTATATATATATATTTATTTTCTCAAGTTTGATCACACCAAACAATTCATATTCTTTGCAACACATGATAATGTTTAATTAAGTTAAAAGGACTCCAAGAGTGACCTTAAACCTAATCTCCAATCTCGTTCTCATCTGATATGATATGCTCTTACATCGCACTATGGTCTCATTCTTAGCATCGCCTCAAGCAAAGAGTTACGAAAGCACTAGTCTGACATATTAAGGAAGTACATGGTTAGAAGCCTTATAAAATACACATGAACACAAGTGATCTATGTTCACGAAGATCCCATATCCTTGCATTGCACGATTCCGCATAAGAAATATTCTTTATTCCTTAATGCCATAAAATGACATAACAAGGGATTAAGGGACAAGATTACAATTTCTAAGGTTCTCTAGAATCAACATCTTTCAACTCAATTTCGTATGCAAGGAGTTAAATTATAGTTTTCTTCCCACAAGTTAACATCCTAATCCACTAGGGTTTAGTTTAATTCCAATTCTTTTTCACCCAGGGCTTAAATCCCTATTATAGATTTGATTTAGGTTGAAATGTATTTACCCTATAAACCCTCCATAAAAGATCAACGCACTATAATGTCACTAGCCAAAGATAGTACATATAGCTAAGAGGATCTATTCCTTAACAAAATTTAAAGTGATAGAACCACTATTCCACTAGCTCCATGATGTCATCTGGATCTCACAAGAAATTCATTCGATGCAGAAGATTTATTTGACTATGTTGCTCCTATATGTCTGGTTTGTGTCGATGTCACTAAACGTACCTACTAAGATGATAAACCCCTTTTCTTGGGATCTTATTTGCCTAAAACAAGATGCTCCATTGAGTGTAAAGGTTTGTTTGAAGGTCACAATTTTCTACGCTAAGGGATTAACATAGGCAGGTTAGTTATATACAAATTTTGAACTACGGTTGACTGTTGTGAGTAGGTTCCTTTATTACATTTTCAAGGAAGAAGCGCAACACCAATTATTAAACCAATAACTGCACAATAAAATTTCACTACAAGTATTAATTTCAATTCCTTTTGACATTTGTATTTCACTTTTACCATAACAAATTTTGGGATCAAAATAACATCCATGAAAGAAATACCAATTTCTCAAGCACTTAATAATCTAACGACTTTTACATACTACCAATTTCAACAATAAGTCTTTCAAAATAATACCAAAAATAAACAATGAATTACTCAACGCCTTTACGTCATCATTCTTTCATCCTGCAAAAACCATGTGAGCAAGATATCAGCGATAAATCGCTGGCATGGCATCCACCCTAATCAATCATAATTATCATTTTTCAGTTTCCCATTTACATAAGATAAAAATTACAATTTGCAATCGAAATAAAAGGGTTTAGAGACATGTATTCATTACATTTCATTTTGCTTCTTTTTGTAACCCAGGAGAGAGAAAGAGAAGGGTAGAGAGAGAAAACACCATTTTTTCAAAAGTTCTAATGCACACAACAAGTTACATTATAGTGTTTTAAATAGTTATTTACATGTGTTAAGAGTTTCCAGGGTGATTTGGCAACCCTACGAGGGTCCTGCAGCTTTCTATTTTTACATTTTCTCACTAGTTACAAAACGTTCAAAATGGGCTCGGAGGCTAAGAAACTACTTCCAAAAGTTATCTTCCGATGAGAATGCACACCATGATTAACTTTCCACATGTCCCTAGATATACCAAGAATTCATAGATCCGACTTGAAAAGAGAGAACGGTTTACGTTTGGCGTTAGTTTTTAAGGGGCCACTGGTCGTAGTTCACCCAGTTGTAAAATGACAAAAGTTAGCTCGAGGGCCTAAAAACAGTGTCCAAAATGAACGTTCGATGGAGGAGCATGCAACGAGACATCTCCTACTAGTTCCCCTATATAAGGAGAATTCACCAGAGTCGACGGGACTGAGAACTAGAGAACCATTTTAAACGGCAACAAGTTTTCTGGAGCGACAAGACAAAATTTGTCTAGTTTGACCTTGTCAAACTACAACCGGAGGCCTACAAAATGGCTTCGCCAAACTATCCCAAAAATTGATCTTTCCTATACTGAATGTTCCATGCATTTTTCTAGTATAAACACTAGAGGTTTGTGAAGATGGGATGTAATTTCTCCATTCAGGTTTCAAATGGCGGTTCAAAATGAAAGCCAACTTTCTAGATTTAACAGCTTTCTACTATTGTAAACCAGTGTAACAGGCTCCTATAAGAGCATCAAAAGGATGTCATATGTTTGTTTCAGGTCAAACCAAAGGTCAAGGTGACTCCTCGTATACCAAGGTACATGAATGAAACTTCACATCTCGTTTCCAGAGTTACGAAGGGTACTTAGTGAGTCTCAAAAAAGAAAAATTTAACTATTTAAAACAAGGAGAAGGTCAACTTTATCAATGGGGAGTCAAATTTGTCTGACTTAAAAGATATTGGAGCGATCAAGAAGGGTAAGATTTTTCTAAATCATCTCGAAGTGAGGGTGATAGTTCATGGTTTAAAGTAGGCGAGTTATAATGACTTCGTGAGTTACGACACGACAATTTATTGTTTTACAATGAGTTGAAGGAACATTTAACTGTATTAAAAATCCCATAAATTTAAAATTCTATTTAGTTGCAAAAGAGAACTAAAACATGAGAATTATGAGAGGTAAGGGAAGAAGAACCATGCCTAGAAACGATGAGCGAAATGGTACAAGGGGCTCCAAGTAGTTTACACTCGTGATTCATCGAGACCACCATTGTTGCCATCTGATGCCAGGTAGTCACGTGCAAACCAAGCCATTCGTTGTGCACCCATGTCTCATCGAAAAGAACCATTTTGTGTTTTCAAGAAGTCATCCTGATCCTAGAGACCACATTTTCTATGTCAACAGATCACATGCCTTTCCAACAAAATTCATTTTTGTGCATACGAATACTCGAGGAACATTCGCTTCAAATACAATGCATAGGAAGCATTAATTAATGGTTCTAACAGATCAGTCCGAAGTTGCACTTGGAAGAGGTAGGCATAATTTTGGTGTGATTCTATAAGAGGCACTCATGCCATTGAAGTATTTACAACCCTCATGCACTGAACTTGGTGGCAAAGCTAATTAAACCAAAAATGAAGCTTACAAGGTCAGGGTATGTTCCATAAGACCACATCTCTTGAGGCATTCTACCAAACAATTCAACACCTTTTAATAGACCCATTTTTTTTTGCATATCTTGCTATCATTGAGTCCATGAACTACATTTCTTCCATTGCATTTAGTCAAATTCACATTCACATGCTTCCATTTTACATATGTATCTACTTTAGGGCACTTGACTAACATCATCCGACAAAGTTCCTCTTCCTTTTTGCTTTGATGGGAGCCCACGCAGTCTGCAGGCATGGGCCGGGAGGATGTTGAAATTGAGCGTCCATACTTTGTCCCCAAAGTTTATGATCGATGTGCAACATCTAACAAAATCCCTCTCTCCAATGTGCTTGATTTTCCCATGCAGTGTGTGTGCCCTGGGAGGATTCAAAGTTGTAACGTGCATCAACTGCATTTTCTTGAAAGTTTCCAAGGCCTCTTCAACAAACTCATTCTGAGTAGATCCTTGTGCCCCCAAGCCAGCCGCCCCATGCCCAAAACTAACGCATTCCAAAAGCCAAAAGATAAAACCCTAATTGCTATTTTTTTTGGACTTTTTCACCTTCTTCCACTTTTCCCTAAACCGCCCAACATTCACGGGCATTTTGATTTTATTTTAATTCCTTTTAAATTTATTTATCTATATTTTTTTGTTTGTTTTAATCTAAAAACGTCATAAAACCCTAAAACGAAGTAGACAAATAAATAAAATATAACTTAAAGTCAATCCATTACCAGTATAAAATTTCGAGATGATCAAAGTCGGTGATATGAGTTATAATAGTATTATAAACATTATTTTAATGATTTCCGATATTAATAATGATAATAATTATTAATCCTATTAATGGCAACTTTAGAAGGTAAAACTCGATTTAAGAACCAAGTTTTCCTTTAGATATTGTCAAATTAAGGTAACAAATTTTGGGGTGTCAACAATGACCCGAAAGGCAAGAAGGAGAGGAAGGTGAAAAATCTTCATCGAATGGACAAGTCATCAACAACGGCCAGGACAAGATTTCACATATTGACAAATTGTATGCTCCTCGACATTACAACTGAGATATGTGATGTGAAATATAAATTTCTACTATGATGTACATGGATAGTTTACTTTTTGATAATTACTATTTCCTAAATTTTTAACATATCGGTGTGTGGAGATGAGCAAGTCACGAAGATCCAAAGAAATATATTAATTAGACTTAGAATTTGATCTTTGTCTTAGGAAGATAACATAACCAAACTTTGTCTTGGGAAGATAACATAGAAAAAATTATGAGATCCTTGAGTGCTTTAGTGTTGAAATTTTTAATGTATTCTTATGAAAATTTCAATTGAGTTAAAAAGTACAAGACTTTCTTATATATGACTTCCATATGTTAGATATTCACATTATAGCTGACCTAGGAAAGATGAACTAACACATAAAATTAAATATTGTTTATATGAAGAGGTATGGGACCATATAATTCGGCCCATACCATAGTATGACCTAACCTAGTTTTATACAATACCAAACAAGTAATTAATTATGAAAGAGCTAGAGTCCAAGAAAGATGCTCAAAGATAGATTATTTCTCTAGATAATTTATTTTGTATGGATGAATAATAGATTAGTATGTAGGGATTATAAATTCATGTGTGAGAGATAAATATATGACAATTTTTTCATGCAAATGTGTAGCATGAAAAAATCAAACTTTAAAGCATGATAACTAAGCCAAATTTGAAAATTTTCTCTGAGTCTTCCCAAACCCCTCTCTAGATCAGTTTTTATTTTGTATCATGCTCATCCTAACCTATTCAGACCTCCAAATGTGTTGAATAATCTTTCCCTAGTTTTTGAAATAATACAAAAATGCCATTCATTAAAGTGCTTTCAAAGGCTAGTTCTCTAATAAGCTTAGAAATGCTAATTTTGGCCTTTTCAGGACTGGTGTGCATTATATGGGATGGATATAAAATCCCATAATCATCAAAATTTGGTATTACATAATTATGAATGTGTTAGAAGTGATTTTGGAATATTTAAGGAAGTTTTGGAGGTTTGGGAATAATTAATATGAAAATGGGTTTTTCAGGGTAAGGAACATGTAGTCAAAACTGAAACCTAAGATTTATCAAATGATTTTGGGAGCTCCATAAGGATTTAGGAAGAAACAAAATAGGAATTGGAAATATTAAATTATTATCTACATGATGGAATCATCATATATTTTACAAAACTTGATGGATTCTCAAGGTAGCTCAATCTTGGCAGACACGTCCTTCTATCTCAAAGTAAAGGGGGATTTTTTAATATGAAAGTTGAATTTAGGTGTGAAACCAATCCCATTGTTTTTAAATGGTTTTAGGATCCAAAAATAATATAAAAATTAATGACATAATACCTTCTAGAGCTCCGGAATCATCTCTTCAAGTTCTCTTTGGTGCATGTATGCTTCTCATACTTAGTCACTTTTCTAGGGGATAGATGTCACCTCCTGGAGAGGGTGCACTTTTATGTCCCTCTTATCCCCATTCCCAAGGGAATAGAGGGGACACAAAAATACACCCCTCCTCATCCCTTCCATCTGGTTCTTCATATGACCAAGTTCAACACTCCAAAGGGCTTATCTAGCTTAACTCACCTCCCTCATCTCGCATCTTGTGACTTACACTTGGTAGATCTGGTGAGGGTGAATTTTACTATCCTCTTATCCCAATTCCCAAGGGGAAATAGGGGACACAAAAATTTCCCCTCTCTATCCCCTTCTCTGGTTTTTCACAATCAACTTTCAGCCCCTAAGATCTTAAACAAGCCTTTCTCCATCCCCCCTCATCGCATCTCGTGCAGTGACACATGACAACATCTGGTGGGGCACATTTTTCTATCCATCTTTTCCCCATTCCCAAGGGGATATAGGGAAAAAAAAATTTATCCCATAACTATCCCCTCTTCAGGTTCTTCATGTAACCAGATGACAACCCCCAGGAGCTAGGGCACGTTTTCCTCCATCTCTTCATCATTACCTCTCAAAACGCCACTAATCCTCATCTAGTGAGGGTGCATTTTTCTCTCCCCTTTGTCCCTATTCCCAAGGGTACAAATGGGAAAAAATTCCCTCCCTACTATAGCCATAAAAATCCTAATTTCAAGTTGTGAAGTTTCTTCTTCATATGTGTAAAAAAACTAACTGTCGGGAAGCTAGAAAACACAAAATAATTACTTTTAACTCTATTATTTCACACCATTCACCCTTGATGTCATTTTTTATGTCATAAACCTCCAATAACCTGAAAAAAATATCATAACATAATAAACATGCTTCCAAAATTCATTTTTACTAGCCATGACTGCTAAAACAAAGCTTTTTCCATGACTCTTCATCCAAAAAGTTGATTACACCAATTTTTCAACTAATTACTCTCCTCCCAAGCTCCCTGTAATCAATGAAGATTAAAGAATCCATTAATTTCTGCCATAATATAGTATCAAGCCCGAAACCCTCCATCCCAAAATTTTCCTTTTTGATTTCCAAGAGTTCCAAAGTGGGTTGAACATGATGAAAATTGGAGCACGAGATCACGATGCATAGTTAAATCCAAAAATGATGTTTCTATTACAAACCAATGCTGAAATGACCAGTTATTAAAAATTTATATTTCATGCTCATTTACATGTTAAAATATTAAGTCTCTCAAAATTTCAATTTCCTATCACTCAATGCATCTGGAAACAATGCAAAATGGCAAGTAGGGTAAAATTGGCAATTTTCCCAAAATAATAGGTTTCGAAAAACCAACTTACTAAAAATAGGAATTTCATAAAAAGGGTAAATAATAATAAATGGAGGTTAATTGAGTATGAAATAATATTCAAAAGATCAAATTTGAGAAAAAAGGTAAAATATCCCAAAATAACAACTCCTTGTTTTGCTTGCCAAAAATAGAAAGTCTTAGTTTTTTTATGCAAAAAGTTACAATTAGCTCTATTTTCACTCATCTCACTTATTTTTACAAACATCACATTATTTTAAGGTTTTACCACTTCTAAAATGATAAAATTCACCCTCCACGAGGATTTATAAGCATCACCCTAGTCACAATTATCTCGGGAGTGAGACAGAACATAGCGAGGCATAATAGGTGAAAATTAAGGACATTGTGTAGTCCGAAAGGATTTGAAATGTGTTAATGGATCCATTGAAATCTAATATCATCATATTATCTCATCATAATCATAATTGAATGAGTAACTCATCAAAATCATCTGATTATAAAGCTATACAATCATCTTAGGTCTAATCTCATTTGAGTGACTTTCATGTGTGGCATCATGAATGCAAGAATAGAGAATCATCCCAATTCCATTTGGATGTTTTAGTTTTCTTAAAAACTCAATCAATCACCTGGTATTATGATCAATCCATCAAATTATTTCATCATAACACATTGGGCAAGTTGGAAACGTTGTATCTTGAAACCATCATCTTCTCTCTAAGCAGAAAATCAAGTGAGTTGATCAAAGAATCTAAGCATTCAAGTCACCTTGTGAGAATAATCAAGATCTCATCCTTCTCTTCAAAATCATCCAATTATGTCTTCCCCAATGTTGGAGCTTTCCCATAATGAACAAGAAGTGATCATACATCAAGCTCCTGAAAATTCTTTGGCATTCAACATCATGTCGATTCCAAAAGAGCCATTCCCATGGATTCAAGAATTATTTGAAAGTGAACCAAGAACAACATAGAAATATTCCATGTCTGACCTCAAAGTAATCTCAAGAACCTTGAAATCCAAGTGAAGGAAGAAGTCCCAAACAACTTCTCACTTCTTCAGTGGCACCTCAAGTAACTAGTATGTAGAATTTGTTAGGCCTAAGAATGTTAGCCTATTAAGGAGATGACTCCATCATAGTATGAGTTAGTATGTGTCTCATTAGGTCAAGATTCACATGAGGGTGACTCTTATTTTCTCAAGGAATCCTCTTCCCACCTCATTTCTCGAAATGAAGAGTACAAGCGAATAATTGAGAAATTATAGGAACAAGTAAAAACTCTCAATGCTTACATCCAACCTTTCTTAGAGCCCAATTCAACAACTTCACTCCCCTTAATAAATTCCTCTAATCACTAGCTTTGACCTTAAGGTGATCAAGATATCACAAGGTTATATAATGCAGGGAAGGCTAACAAGAAGTGGATTGAGAATATTAGTGAGAAAGGAAAGACATTGTTTCTAGAGGTCATCTCTCTAATCAAGTACATTCTTACACTTTTTTATAAGTGAAGAAAGTGAGGGAGGAAATTTAAAAAGAGAATATCCACTAGGATGAGGTGATCCCACTTTTTCCAAGATGATCTTCTTCGAATCTTACACCCTCGTAATTAAAAATTTGTTTGCATCATCTTGTTGATAACGTGTCTCTAGTTTGGGTATGCATCATAGATGAAAGATATGGTATGATAACAAATGTCATATCCAAACTTGACTCTAGAAAATAAGAGGCTTTTGATATTTTGAATGAAGTATGTAACTATGTTCAGAAACTTGGGTTCTTTCCACTCATTGATAATTCGTAAGCAAAATAACTCATTGTTTCCTTCCAGATTTGGTTAAGAAAGAGGTAGGTGACTCTTTTTCCTTCAATGAATATATCTTAGAGCCTATTTCCAACATCAGAGACTTCATTTCCAAAATTTTAAAAGATCACAAAATATGGCTTAGTCAATGCAATAAGATCAATGATGTTCCCAGGGCATGGATCAAGGTGTTGAACTGTGTTTATATTCTAGAGGGGGATAAGGCGGCACCTAAGTAGCTCAATTCAATAAGGAATTCAAGGGATAGATATCGTTCCAGAACTCTCCCTCAGGGATCATGAATCAGTAAGTTCTTCATCAAATCAATCAATTCCTTCCTTCTTCTCTCTTTCTCCCTATTTCTTCTCTCCCCCTTTCTAATTCTTCATTGTACGTAATCATGGTAATTTTTTAAATTCACTTAAGTGACTTTCTAAAGGTGCATTGTAAAATTCCCTTTTGATTTATAAAAGGGGACTTATTTCCTCACTTCTTTAGAAGATGTAAAGTCACAATTGGAATGAGAATGTGAAGGGTTATTTGGGGGTAGATGAGAAGATAATCTGTAATGCTATAAATAAGAATGGATACTTCATTCTAAAGGATCTTGAATGTTATATTTCTATAGAAATTATGGATTGTTGTTTAGATTTGTATCACCATTACATAAGAAATAAAATTTGCATTTCTTTTTCTTATGCTTTCTTTTATTCTCTCTCTATTATGTTACTTTTCAAGTATAAAGCAATCTTAAATAACCAAGAAGGAACTTGGTGTCCTTGATTAAATGAAACTAAAGAATTGTGTGTCTCTAGTTTATTAGTCTTTTTAATTGCCTACATTATTTTTTCCTTTCATTAAATGTGGACCTACTTTGGTTATTATGAGTGAAATTTGCTAGTGATTACTCCCATAAATAACCTTTCTTTCCTAATTTCTCTCCTTTTCCCCTCATCACTGCAAATTCCTCCCTTTACTTCATATAAGCACTTTGCCACAGGTTCAATGAAGTATTCATGTGTGATCCATGGCCTATTTGGCTACCCCCCATAGAATTAGGATAGTTTGCATTCAATAATGGGATCCTCCCCATACATAAGAAGGAGGGGTATAGCCCCGTGAGCATTAGTGGAAACACATAATTTGAAACATGACAAAACTATTTCAACAAACAAAATGTAACTTAGAATGCAAGCATTTTTCTTACTATAAGAGAAAATTAAAACTTGTCATTACTAGCAGATTAATTACCAAATTTTAATTTCTAAAACTTCTTGAATATTACCTCTCATTGACCACAAGAATAAACATATAATTTTTCCTATAATGTGGCTGAAATTGGATGAAAATATTTATACATTCCTAACCAATTTTAAGACTAAACAAAAGATATTTTATATTGAAAAAGTCTAACAATATATATATAATCCAAAGGTTAAAAATAGAATTAAAATTGGTCAAATAATCCCACAAGGTCATGTAAATAATTTATACTATATCAATTAAAAACTTACATCACATAAATTTTGTAGCATGTAAACATGTTTACCATTCATTGAAATGAAAGCATTTACATCACAAAACACATATTGGCACCCACCTACCAATAAGTATGGTGAAGCCACACTCACAAATGAGCATGATACACTGATACAACATAGTGTATGAAAAAACAATATATAATAATTAGAAATGTCATCCCAAACAATGTTTCCATTTGCATTTAATTATTTTTCCATTTCGTTGTGTATCTCGCTGTGTTATTATCATAAATTGCATCCACCCCTACATCACAATCTCGTAAATTCACACCTACTCAAATGGTAACATATTGTACTGCTAATCAAAATTGACATTATTTAATTTCCTGTATTTATATTAATATTCTACCATATCATCTACAAAAATATAATTTCTTGGAAATTAATAATATGATGCAACACATCCATTAACAACGATGTTTTTACTTGTCTGACTCCTATGAGTGGAAACTAGCGCAAAGTCTAACAAAGGGCGTGATACTCATCAAAAAAAAAAAAAAAAAAAAAACAAGAAGAGTTTTTCTCTAATACATAGTATAAACCCACAAATCCATTGATGTTGTTCATTCAAATCATAAACAAATACAATTGAAACACTAAATAGATGTCTGTAGTTCAACTGAACTAGGCATTTTTTTCATCAAATCTAAACTTACTTTGTTACCATGTTTTAGATACCATACAAATTTGAGTTGAATTGAAACAAAAACACACTTAGATCCCATCGACGGAAAGAATGTCGTTGTAGATGTATTCCCACCAAAGAAAACATTTTTAATGTTGAATGTTTAAATCTTATATTATAAACATTTTTAAATATCCACAATAATTTGACAAATTTTGGTTACCTATATCCTATTTCGACTTAAATTTATATTTTAAAATATCAATCCATCCACCATTGTAAATTCTCTTAATATAAAACATCTAATTATAAGTAAAGATCATGGCATTTAACAAATTTCAAGAATAAAAACATCAAAGTGAGTATATTATGGGACAATAAGTGGTGAATATATAAACTTGAAGCAAAGTAACAAATGGGAAGTCACTTCCTTCATTACTACCATTTATAAACAATCTATCTTGGCAATACAAGATTTCTCACATGGCCTACTTAGTGGGATGTGACAAAATCATTTCTAATTGGAGAAGAAGAGAAATGAGATGCACTTAATTAATCACGCAATTCAAAATACCCACAAGATCCTTCCCCCTAACAATGAAAAACCTACAATAATATCAATATGGGATTGTAGCTAAATAAAAGCGTAATCACTATGTTCAAATAAAACCAAAAAATAATATAAAATCCACTCATCCACCACTTACCTTCTTGATGGGGCATGCAACATACTTCAACACATGTTATAAAGAGCACCAATTGCGCAATCGAGCATGCCCAAAAATCCTCAAGGAGAAATTCTATGTGTAGTACTATAAACCCACCCCATAAATAACCATCTTCAAACAATGTACAACTCTACAAACCTTCAAATATATTTACTAAAAATTTTGTAACATGTAAATATATTTACCATTCGCTGAAACGAAAGCATTTACATTACATAACACATATTAGCACCCACCTACCAATAAGCATGCCAAAGTTTCACTCATAAATGAGCACAATACTTTGATACAATGTCCACACATAGTGTATGAAAAAATCAATAGCTAATATTTAAACATGTCATCCCAAACGATGTTCCCACTTCCACTTAATTATTTCTCCATTTTTTGTGCATCTACTACTCTGCAAAAAAACCACTACATTGTCCTATTCTCATAAATTGCATCTACCCCATAATCACAATTTCACAACTTCATTGTCGTTCACCTACTCAATTGGTAACATGTTGTATTGCTAATTGAGATCGACATTATTTAATTCCCCTCAACTATATTACTATTATACCCTCATCTTGAAGACTTACTTTGTTCTTCCTCAGATACCAAAGCATTACATCACCTTAAACACTCATCATCCTGGCACCCTTCCAATGAAGAACTATTGAAGAGGAAACAATTGCGTAGACTTGCTCCCCATGGAGCAACCACTAGTTTTATTTTAGGTTGAGATGTTCTATTTAATGCTTATTTCTAGCTTCTTCAAGAGAGGATCTAACATTATGTATAACCTTAATAATCTATTTTATTTTGAAACTATTAGAATTATCAAGACTATAGACCATTTATTTGTTCGATGCTAGAGCTTTGAGTAAATCCAAAGTAAAATTAAAATTAATTAAACCAATATGTAATTTAAATGAAGGGATTTACACATAGTAGTGTTTAAACCCTTATTAGATTTGATGAAATCTAAATTATTGAAGTACACTAAAATATGTAAGGGGAGATCACGAGGTTATTCTGACTAATGAAAAATTTAACATTAATTATGCAATATTAGAACAATACATTAATACTTTCAACTAATGTATGAAACAAGATATGAACTTGAAAACACAAGGGGACGAGTGCACTTCTTTGTTTATAAATAAGTCTAGGAATTTATGGGCATGTAGACTACTAGAACTGGGATATCTAAGGTTGGTGATGCTTCATTCTTGAAATGTGATTGAAAATAACATGGATGGGACCATACAACTCTTTCAAGACCATCTGTATAGTCTGGGACCTTACTTGGATTCTAGCTCTTTGAACTTTCTAAAAGTGTCTCTTTCTTGGAAATATTTGTCACTGTCAAACCCTAGTTTTCGGTCATGCTACGAAGCCCTCTTAATATTTTGAATGAGATATTAAAACCTAGCCATGGGTAGAAGACCTTACAAAATAACAATTAGATGGGTTGTGGGCACTCCATGTACTGCCTATATTGACACTACTCTAAAGAGGCCTTAAACTAGATGTCATTATCCACCTAACATGTGATATTTGAATGAATGAAACTAGATTTGACAACTTCTTTGACAATTCTTGAGTTGATTTTGGATCTTGCTAAAATACTTGGATTTGAGTGTTTACAAGTGAGATGACCTCACTTATTGACATGGTATAATGTTTCGATACATGTAGTGATTGTTGGCCTAATGAATGTGCATGATATTTTGAGATATTTAGGGAGTTTTTGGTGCCTTTTTCAAGTGTTAGAAGTAAGTGTATCAATGTAGTGCCATATGATTTCCAAGTTAGCAAATGAGGTAGTGTTAACTTGCTTATATATGGTTTCAAGGTAAATTATTGAAGAAAGGATGACCCAGAGGAAATAAAGGGCCCATTAAATAATTTGAAACTAAAACAAAATATGGATGATATACAAGTGAAAAATAATAAAATAGATCAAGAGTAGATATAAGCTCCTAACCAAACTGTATAATTTTTCCCATGGATGAGAAACATGAAAACTAGAGTTTACATTCTATTAGTTTGGATTTATCTATGGATTTTATGCATTAAACTCTCATATTTATTGACATATCAATTTGTATGACTAAGCAAGATAGAAAAGATACCTTAGGATGTACTAAGAAATAATAGAAAGGTTGTGTTTTTCTTAGCAAGAGTGCATTGTCAAAACTAAAAGTTTCAAAGAGTAAATTACCAAATTTAAGTGTCTACATTTGTTCCCACTTTAAGTATAAAAATAAAATTACATGCTTAAAGGAAAATATTCCTAAGTGTGGAGACATAATTTATCTTCAATCAAAGTTTGTGTTGTAGATTCCTTTTGTGTTAGTTTTGGAATGTTCCATGATGAAATGATGCAGAGCTATATCACTTTTCGATGCATTCTACAAGTTAAGAAAGACTCAACAACTTTACCCAAATTCTTTGTAGTGAGGATCTTCCTAGTAGCTCCAAATGGCTCTAATTTGAAAAAAATTCCCTTTAGAGAGCTTCAACATGCACTATGTCTGCTCATATATCTCATGCAATGGAAAATCAATCAGCAAGATGATCAAATATAATGAAAACCTCAAATACCCTTACCTTCCTTCACTTATCTTCACTAGCTTCTTCATCCAAAATCAAGAAACTTTTTTCTTTTTAGCCTTCACTAACACCTTCCAAACCTCTCACCTTGTTTCAAACTCCAAACAATGTCAAATCAACCATCATATTGATTAGAAACAAGAGTTTTCATCAACTTTCTCAAATTCATTCAAAACATCCTTTTCTAGGCTCTTAAGAACAATCACTCTACATGGTTCATGGTTGGAGACATGTGCATACCCAAAACAATGTAAAAACACCTTCAAACACCTTTTTTCCCCAATAAGGTTGTGTCAAGTTTCATAAACTAACTCAATTATTTTGAGGAGATCCATAGTATTAGGTGCATGTAACCCAACATAGAAATAAAAGAGAGATAAGAAGAAAATTAGAGTGTTAAAATACCTCGTGAAGGAAGAAGGCTATGTATTAATGTCATTCAACAAGTTTGATATATTTCCTTTTACCTATTTGTTTGGATTTATATTCTTAAATCAAGTTGTTTTTGCACTGTATCTTAAAAAATATTGACCATATATAGATAGGGTGTGAATCCCATATATAGATAGGGTATACATTTTTTACACCTCTATATATATTATCTTTAAAAGCTTGATTGGATCGATTAAAGAGCCATGGATATCAAAAGAAAAGATTATTTTTCATCGTAACTTGTTTGGTCAAATAGTAGAATATAATAAGCCTGAGATAAATAGCCCCTATGTTGGTGTAGAATATACCCAGGATAAATGCTCTTTTTAATACACGTGTAAAAAACAATGTTGAGAACATGTCTCAAAATAATAGTGTCACCAGATGTATGAGAAGTTGTAGAAGAGTGTAGGATGTTGAAGAGGTGGCCACTTTGAAGAACTTGTACCTAAAAAAAGGGTTACACATGGTGAAAACTATGGCATGCAAAAATAACACTAATAGAAACAAGTGTAATAATAGTTATATGGAACGTATAAGACAACAAGTGTAAATATAAAGTAATAGTGCAATCAGAGAATAAATTATGTAATAAATGTCACAAAAAAGGTGTAGAGCCATAAACATGGTAAACTAGATGGTGTCACAAGATAATCAAATCCCATAGGCTTACAAACAAGAGCACACAAGATATGATTAGAGCGCAAACATGGGACACCCATAGTGTCACAAGACAAAAAAGGCACTCAAGCCACAATTAGTGAAACAAGAAAGTAGGAACATACACAACTAACAAGCATGTATGAAAGTAGGAGTGTCAGAACATGATGAAATAGTATAACAACTAATAGGTAAAATATGAGAAGCAAGAGGTATCAACGCTTACACAAGACACGTGTATTAGTATTATTAGCTCAAAAGATAACATATACACAATATATGTAATGAAGCATAATGAACAAGTAGAAAGGAACTATAATATAACAAGAGAACTTGTCATGTAGTGTATAATAGATTCCCCGAATGTATAGGAAATCTGGATAAAGGGTTGGCCAACACTTTTCATCATGTACCAATACGTTATGTCATGCATCAAGGTCAATATACCATGTGAATGCATGTGTATAAAAAATAAAGATATATTATCCATCAAACCAAAGTGATAAACAACATGTATAATATAAAATGCAAACAACTCAAGCTAAGTTTACAAGTCTTGATTTTATATTTTTCAAATATATTATTTTTTTCCTATTTTGAAACTATGTTAATGTTTTGAATGTTGAGCTATGTACAAGGAGAAGGGTAAATTTCATCTACCTAATGAGAATGTTGGGGTTAATCACACTAGTTGTATACACACATATTCAGATCTAAGAATATAAGCAATAAATATGGAAATAAACCAGAAGAACAATACACAAGATATAACGTGGCTCACCTAG
Source organism: Taxus wallichiana var. yunnanensis (assembly GCA_018340775.1). Lineage (NCBI taxonomy): Eukaryota > Viridiplantae > Streptophyta > Pinopsida > Cupressales > Taxaceae > Taxus > Taxus wallichiana. Next base: position 607,835,092 of record CM031243.1, read on the forward strand.
TGTGGGCTACGTCCACTAAGAAACAACCAATATATTAATCAAAGATTTACAAGAGAATATACTATGAATATTTGCAATCTTCCACACCTCCTAGATGTACAGTACTTTATTCCTCACAAGCTTCTCTTTTCTCTCCAATAATTCCTTCTTATAATTATGATCAATAATTCACAATCTTACTTCTAACCCTAGCTTTTAACCTTATATAAGCATATACAAACTTAGGGAACCTTAGCTATGCATTTAGAACTATTAGATCAACTATATACCAAAGATTAGATCTAATTCCCGTGACTTAAATAAAGTGTTCACGCATAGAAACCAATGTTGGTTCTTCCTTTCCTAACCGATACCGGTCCCCAGTGTGACCGATGTCATTTATTGTGTATTCCAACAAGTTAATAAAGCATGTTAATATGAAGCAATTAAGCTCCACAATCTCAAAAATCTCCCACTTGGAGATAAATTGTTGCATTGTACCATACAACTCCATTCTTGGATCCTTTCCTTGGCATGTTTCTCCCTCTTCAATTCTCAAACTCGAAGACCAAAAGAAGTGGAGTATAGCTCCAACTTCTCATTTTCAATGGCTTTGTTAGCATATTTGCAAGTTTCTTTTTTATATGAATTTTCTCCAACTTCAACTACTTATCCTCCAACACCTATCGTATGAAGTGATATCTCAACTAAATATGTTTCATTCTTGAATGAAATGAGTTATTTTCCAGATGAATCATACTTTGACTATCACTATACAATCTACAATCCTCTTATTCCTTTCCTAACTCTTCCATGAACTTGCTCATCCATATCATCTCTTTTCTAGAATCTATAGTTGCAACATACTCGGCCTTTGTAGTAGACAAGGCCACAACCTTCTGTAATCTCGAAATCTAGCTAATTGTCATCCCACCTACTGTGAATACATATCTAGTAGTTCTTCTCCTACCATCCAAATCTCCAGCCATATCTAAATCAACATAGCCCCATAAAGAAATATCTAACCCTCCATAGCATAACCATATGTCAGATGTCCCTCTCGAATACCTGAGAATCCATTGGCTTGCATTCTAATGCTCTTTACCTAGATTGGCCATAAATCTACTCACAACTCCCATTTCATTACCTAATGTCTAGTCCGTACAAACCATAGCATACATAAGACTTCCTACTGCTAAAGCATATGGAACTCATGTCATGTACTCAACCTCCTCATATGATATAAGACATTGATCTTTTCTCAATTTAAAGTGTCCAACCATAGGTGTACTAACAGTTTTGAATTCTAGATATTAAACCTTTCCAACACCTTATTGATATAGTGCTCTGAGACAAATACAATTCCATGTTCTTCTTCTCTCTGTGAATTTGCATGTCAAGGATTTTCTTTCCAAATCCCAAATCCTTCATTGTAAAATGTGTGAGATAACTTTTCTTTAAGCTCACCAATGCCTTGCATACTAGATCCTGTAATAAGCATATCATCCACATACAATAACAAAATAATATATCTCCCATTTTAAAGTTTCTTGAAATAAACACAATGGTCATATTCACGTCTCATATAACCATGCTCATGCATGAAACTATCAAACCTCATATACCATTGTCTTGGGGCTTGCTTGAGCCCATACAAGCTCTTTTTCAACTTGTACACAAGTTTCTCCTTACCCTTGACTTCATATCTAAGCGGTTGCTACATATAAATCTCTTCCTCCAAATCACCATGAAGGAAATCCGTCTTGACATCAAGTTTCTCTAAATGCAAATCTTATACTACAACTAAACTCAATATAGTACATATGGGAGTCATCTTAACAACAGGAGAAAATATTTCAAAAAAATCAATACTTGATTTCTCATGAAATCCCTTTACTACAAGCCTTGCTTTGTATCTTTTTTTCCACCCACATCTTCCTTGATCTTGTAAACCCATTTGTTCTGCAATGTCCTTTTACCTGCTGGCAACTTGACCAAATCCCATGTTTGGTTCTATTTCAAGGATTCCATCTCCTAATCCATGTCATGTTCCCACTACTTGTGGGTTTCATCCTACATTGTTTCTTCAAAACTTTCTGGTTCACCACTATCAATCAATAATAAATAAGATAAGGAAGGTGAAAATCTTTCTAGAGGTCTACTTACCCTTTGTGACCTTCTCACTGATAGATCTAGGGTGTAGGAGACTCAATCATCATTCTAAAATTTTTATCTATTTCGATAGAGTGACCGACATCGGTCACCTACTACTATTGATGGTTTGGCTAACCGATGTCGATCTGGCTCTTCTAATTTTATCAACTAATTTTGACTTCACAAAATTAGCTAAGCATGAAATTTTAAAATTTTCAAAAGTATTTTTTATGTGTTTTATCACCTCGCCTTGATCGACTCGTGATTGATCATTTTCTTCATTTTGTCCATTTCGGTGAGAACTCCTCCCACTGTGTCCCAAATCTACGTTAATAATTAATTAATTAATATTTAATTAATTTCTTACTTGTTTATTTAATAAAATTAATTTTATTAAATTTTGGAGGTTTTTAATTAAATGAATATTAATTTAATATTTATTGAAAATCAATTAACAAGTTTTTATTATTCTTAGGAAATTAAAATTCCGCTTCCAATTGCCGAGAATGCCAAATTGGCTTTCTACTCCCAAATTTCCCTTCCCTCGCAAAATCTTATTTTTTCCCTACTTGTGGAATTTCTCCTACTAAATTCCAACCCAACTGAATGGAAAACTGGCAAAATATCTCCCAATTTCCCACATGGGGAAATAAATGGGAATTGTCAGCCTATTTTCCATTGCCACGGGCAAATGATTAAGTTTTTCCCATATTCCCTGGAATTAATTCCCACTACCCAAAGAAAGGGAAATTGGTTATTTCAATGGAAACAAATAAACAGTTACTGAGGAAGCTTCTTTAATCCTCTTAATTTTTCCTCCATCAAACTCTATTGGAAAAATTCATGCGAAGAAGCTTTTAAGATTTTTGTTTTCAACTTCTTCTTATTTCCTCTATAGAAGCGTTTTCGAGAAATATTTTTATCACATCCCTCACAAAGAGATCAAGGAAGGAGAGCTTATCCCAAACATTTTTCCTCTACATTTCCATGTGCCAGGAGAAGAGATAATGGGCCAATACGCAAGGATATAGAAACAGCTCCATCAACAAAGAAAGCACGCATTCAAAGAAAATATCCACGCAGCTATCCACGCAAGAAAATTTTCCACGCCAGCCAGAGGAAAAGGGAATAAACGCAGCCAAAACCAAAGAAATAGAATAGCTCCATGCGTGAGGAATAAGAGAAATCCCACGTGAAGTAAATAAAGTTTTCAACGCAGGTTTTGAGAGAAAGGTTCACGTGAAGGAGGAAGCAGCAAAGAAAAATAAGATTCTATGCAGGTATTGAAGAGTTGTCCACGCGTAAGAAAAATGAGAGAGGCCACATGTCCACGCAGGTTTAGAATATCTGCCATAAAATAATTAAGATTTCAACACATCATTCCCATGCCTGTAAAAAAAAGCAATTTCCAGACTAAAACCAAGAAAACAGAGTTCTCCACTCCAAAGAAACCAATCCACTTTAATAAATAAGCGCAACATAATACCTTAGCATATGTCACACATTGATTTGCAGTCCAATAAAAAAATCAAGCACTCACATAGCCCAAAGTGGCCCACAGCTTGTCAAAGAGAAACAAAATTAAAAAAATCTTCTACGCATTAACCAGAGTAGTGAAAGGAGAATACGAGTCACGCAATTGCAGAAGAGGAAGATTATGTGAAGATAAATCACGTGAACCATTTGAAAATTTTGAACAAGATATATATCAGCACAAGAAAAGGAAATTAATTAAGAAAACGATAGATGCAAAATGAAGGTTGTCGCGGGTTGTATCATCAAGTAATCAACTTTGGATCTTGATATCTCGAAGCTGAGTGATTTTCAAGAAGAATGGTTTGTTTCTTTGAATTATCCCCATCTTCGTGTACTCCTTTACCAAATTTTAAATGCACAACACCTCATTTTATATTTTTCATGAACCCAAATATACTCAATTACTTGATTTCATTACGCCACACAGGTTTTAGCTTGTTGAAAGGCCTACTTTGGAAATCCGTATTTTGGGCCCGAGTGATTATCGAGAAGAATGGTTTAGTTCATTTAATTTTACCCACCTTCATCTACTTATTTTCCAAATTTCAAATGTACAACACCTCATTTGATATTTTTCACGAGACAAATAAAACACAATTTGTTTGATTTTGTCGTGCATGCAGTTTTCAGCTTGTCAAGGAGACTGACTTTGAGAGTCGATATTTTGAACTCGGATGATCATCAAGAGAAAAGGATTATTTCTTTAGATTCTCCCCACCTTCACATGCTCCCTTGCCTTGTTGTCAATACACAGTGGCGTTTTTATTTTCCCAAAATAAAACCAAACGGGATTTTTGTAGTTTTACACCTGCATTTTCCTAGCAATTTCAAGAGTCAACTTTGACCTTTAATATTTGACTGAAGAATTTTATTTGGGAAAAAACCCTCTAACATAAAAACTTATGGTACCTTAATAGACTCCCTCATCCAGTGAGAGCTTCTTAGAACAAGATTTTCTATTTTTCCCAGGGCAGTTTCAAAGTGATTTGTTCAGTTTTGAAGTCTGGAAGTAATAGCTAGAAATCAAGATTTTGTCACGTCTTCACAATCATGTCATCTCCAAAAAAATAGTGTTGTGGTATGAGTTCTAGGGATTCTACCCACCTCAGTGCTCCATTCAGAGTATGAGAACATCATCAATACCAACTTGGGACACGTTAGCGTAAGCCACTTCTGCGATCGCATATCAACCAAAGGTGAGTCAGAATTTTCTCGTTGCTTGTTTCAAAGCAAGTCTCTCATATGTGTAATCCTTCCCATCGTCCCTACAGATTCCTAACTTTTTAATCACTTACACAAGCACTATGACAAATGTTGCACAAGTGTGACAATTCAACTCCAACAACTCTGAAGTGGAAGTGACCTCGACTTGTGAGCTCTCGATCTCATTTCCATGGTGTCAACGCTTCTCGATAGTACCAATGGGTCACCTATGACTTCCTCATTATGTGGTATAGGTCAGCTATTGGAAAAGGTCTCTTCAAAGTCAAAATCCATGGTTATCGGTAGAGATCGATAATGGGATAATCTTGTCTACATCAATTGTCTTCACTTGATCATTGTGGTGGATCTATTTATCAAAAACCAAGACCAATGACAAGTGAATTTTTGTAGATCATCAAGCAAGGCCACATCATTCAAGTGTGTCCTGTCAGACTCTTGTAACATTCCTATTTTAAGACTTTAGAAACAAGGGAATTTTTTTACCACAATGTTCTCTGTTCTAAATAAAACATCATTTAGAACACACATTCCATGCCAATCAATCTCATAACAGATAACCATATGCAGTTGTAATGACTCAATAAATTACTGATCTCTCATTTCATGACTCGGTTACTAACCGATCTCTCATGTTTGTCTTAAAGTATATAATACTTTATGTATACTACGTATACTTAGTTTTCTTACCCTATTCCGGTATTGAGTGATCTATTCAAAGAACCTATCTAAATATTTTTACCATAGTCATCGACATCACATTTCTTTAAACTAGGTGACATAGGACAATGCAACCAGAACTTGCGATACTTTGGCCAAAGATTTTCAACATATTGTTCATGTTACTATTCCTAGATGACATACTCGTCAATTCGGAATACGTCCTTCACCTCACTCTATTGTTATCTAGAATGGTCTTTACTGACTTTTATCAGTCCACTTGCCCAAGGTTTGACCCTAACCTAGGTTAGCAACATAATTTGTTATAGGGAGATGCTCACGATGACTTAGGGTATATGGGCATACTCAACCGACCTAAGTCATCCGAATGTGCCTAGGTACCTTGAGTCATAGAAAGCTACTTCCTATTCTAATCATGCTACTAACTTGACCTAGAGAGAAACTAAGTTCAAGTCTAGATGTGTGTAGATCTAGATGAACAAATACGGAAGGGTGTTGCCACATGTCAACTACAACACTTTGTATCCTCGAGAAGCCCTTAGTCTTCTTGAAGGTATAGTCATGCAGTTGGCGTGTGCCAACATCCGTTAGAACTGCTTCATCATGATGTACACACCCCTTGGTGGTCATTACTTCATAATTAAATTTGGATTAAGATTCAGATTACAGCAAAACCATGCCTAACCCTAATTCCAACATTCATTAAGTTCTTTATCCATAATTAATCTGATTTGATATTAAGAACTTCATTAACTCATGTTTGCATTTATGTTCATTAACTCAACATAACAAGCAATTATCCCATAAATAGGGCAAGAAAACATCAAATGGTTAATTTTAATGCAACTTAGCTATCCAAAGAAGGTGTATCATCCACCTAGGTTCAGCTAGTGTTTACTTTATATAAAATGAAGTACAAAGATTAAATATCATAACCACCATTCCTTTTATTTTTCATTCTTTTGAGAGAGGAAGAGTCTTCCTCTACATGATTAGATGTTAGGGTTAACATAACCTTTTTATCATTCACCACTCATATAGTTTAATTGTATGTCCAATACATATTTCATTATTATACTATAATTGTTTAGATAGAGAATGACATCTTTTGCAACTTAACAAGTTACACTTTAGTAAGGGAGATTGAACTATTCCCTTAATCCAACTTATTAAATGATAACAATAATAGGTATACAAACAGATATAAATAATATTGACAAGATAGCATTACTATTTCCTTCATACAAAGTACAAGAGAATTTACACCACAATTTGGAGTCAGTCTCCAAACTTTTCAATTCATCATGATAAAATATACACTTTACAAGACTATGCATTTCAAGCATACTGCATGTCGATCAACATTAAGATCATAAAAGAACATAACTTTTCTTTTTCAATACAACTCAAGAATGAATCAAAATTCTTTACAAAAGAACCAGACTTTAAATCAGCCAATACATCATAAAAGTTTTTTCCTTCTTTTATCACTTACGAAGTCCATCTACAAAAATTGCTAGCACAGTCAGTTCATTAAACTGAGCATGATAAGCACTAAGCATTAAAATGAAGTGCATTCCACTAATTGTTCCATTAAAACAACTTTGCTTTAATGAAACAATTAATATATCATACCAATAAGCATAAGTAATAACAACCATAAAAGAAGTACAAATAATAAGTCTGAATTCACTTTTAAGAAAAGAGCATAATATAATCAGCAACTATTGCATTATATCATAAGAATTGACCCAATCAATTACTTATTTAAAACAAATAACAAATCTTGTCGTCTAATTATTTCATAATTCTTTCTGAATTGAAATACAGAATTTAACTTTACTATGTAACGAAAAGAGTTACTTTCGAACCAAAACCTTGTTTTCATTTTTCCAAGTTTCTAGAATCATGTACAAACAATTCATTTCAGCATAGTACATATTTAGGATGATTCATCCTACAACTTAAATAAATAAGAATAAGAATCAATACAGACTATCCACGATTCACCATTCATCTAAAAGATAGAAAACAGGTTCAGAAAGTACATAACTGATTACCTACATAACTACATCAATCAAGGAAACCAATAAAAGGATTCACCATTTAAGAGACAACATCTAATACAAGAATCCCAAACCAATCTGAGAAGGGAGAGAATCAAAACAATCATCATCCTACTTGCAAGCCTTAAGTATATTCTACATTATAGAAGATATCATTCGAAATTTGAAGTCATACGTTCCAAAAGTCAAGCAAGACTTACACAAGGATTATCTCTTACTCGTGTCCATCCAAGGAATATTCATAATATTATTGAGTTGCACAAGAGGGGTCCTTCCGAAAACAATATCCAAATGAAGCATGACTCAATCAAACAAAATAGTTGGTCTAAACATGATTACATTCCCCCTACAAGACAGACTCAACTGTTCACTTTCCACATCGATACAACAATTGACTCAATACAAATTAGTTGAGATCAAGAAAGATCAAATGGGACGATTTGGTTTTCCCAGTACTAAGAATGACAATCCCAAAGTTTCCTAATCATACAACTATTCCCATGAACTTTCCACAGTCGACAATAACAAGTTAAACTAAACAATCCACAAGGAAGTTTCCGTTTCTAAAGAGTGAGTTCACATTACTTTATAAAGGACAGGGAAGGACGGAAAAATTAACTCAAGAAGTCAAACATGCCTAGGATAGTAATCACTTCTACAACATGGAAGAGAGTCGATCTATAGAGAAGTTTGAATTAACGAACTTAACTTTCCAAAGTTAAAGGAAACTCAATAGAAAATATCCGATCAAGAATTCATTCACCTTTGTATTATCAATTGAATTCCAAATTCCATTTCAAACTCAAAATTTCTTTTGCTAGTTCCCAAAAGAGAATACAAAACCAAACACACAATTTATAGAAAACAATACTTCTAGTTTTCCTTATGAATTCAAACCTTATCGGAACAACAATATCAACACTACCCTAGTTCATATACAAAAAGTCAATCTAGGATGCAATAATGCCAAATCCTTATTCATCTATTCATCATTGTTTAAACACAAGTTTGGGTTCCTACTGTAGAGAAAATTATACAGTACAGTCCCAAAGCAGAAGTACAAATCTTGGCAAAACAAGATACATTCCACATGAGTATTCAACTCCTATCTCCTTTAAAAAACTAGAAATCCATTCAAATGGATCTGAAAGAGAATATGAAAACCCAACACAAGTTTAAGTCAAACAAATTTTCAACATTACCCTCAAACTCGATCAGTAACCAAAATCCCAACTAAATAACTTTCACAGCTCCATCTAGCACATAAAGATCAAGATAGAGAATTACAGTGTAGAGAAGGTAATTGTTCCAATCAAATTTAACACAAAATGAAGTACAAACACAACACTTCCATAAACTTCAAAAACCCATTATCGACCACTTCCAAAAGAGTTCGAATTCACACCAAAGGGTAAGTAACCAATATAGTCTCGAACCAGAGGTTCTATATCCTCACAACAAGATACAGTTCCATAAAAGGTCCAACATCCTTCTATCAAAACAATCAAAGACTTTCAAACAAGACACAGGTTACCCGAACAATAGAGAGAGCAGAATATCCTCAAATATTTACATGCCATTACATGTTCAAAGTAAATGGTATAGTCTGGGACAGAAGTACTACAACCTTTCCAAACTCAAGATGCATCAAGGAGAAGATTTCAAAAGAGACTACCAGTTCAAACTCAAATCAAAAACCATTTACTCAAGCTCTTTTCGAGCAGACAGTCCCAAATATGAGTTCCAAACAAACAAAAAAGCCTCAAAAGTTCCATATGCATATCACCATTGAACTTTGCATAGAAAAACATCCAAAGACTAACATTATCATGCAATGGATTCATATCCAAAATCTCGAGAGATTCATTCAATCATGAAAGTAAATAACTAGACAAAACATGTAACCATTTATCTCATGAGAGCAGAGTTATTTTAATGAAACATTTAGAGGAAAGCAAGAAATATTAATGGGTAGAGCCTATCATGCCTGATAGTGCTTCTGCCAATTCAAAGGAGACTTCCACCGAGCTTCCAACTCTTTTTCTCCTCCAAGAAAGATCAAAAACCAAACATCTCTTTCTCCAATGCCTCATATACTTTCCTTGGATCGAAAATAGACCAGAAACCAAAAATAGCCACAAAGTGAAAGTTGAACTTGCTGGTTCAAGAACCAAATAGCTCCATGCAGAGAAAAAATCACAAAGCATGCAAGACCAAACAACCTCCAACAAATCCACCCTCATTTTTTCCAAGACGGTTTGCTCATAAAAATTGAGATTCATTAATGCCATTACTCCCCAATCTCCCACCTATCTCTCCTTGCCACCACCTCCCAAAATTGGTGAATGTTATTTCAACCTCTGCATGCATTTCTAAGTTTAACTATGATTCCACATAAGCTTCCACCAAGTTTACATGTCTCTGTCCAAAACTGGTAGTACTTCCTATTTATTCAAACAAATCAAATCAAATAAATTCCTTTGGAACCATCACCAACTTGCCATGCGACCCTAGGTCCCTTTCATTAGTTTAGGATAGATATCCATAACTTAGGTTATGACCTTAGGTTAGTCTAAAAGTAATTACCTTAGGTTTAAAACATTGCCTTAGGTAATTTTCCAACTTAAGATAGGGTATAATTCAAACCAATTTAGTAGTAGGTAATAGGTTAAGAGTATACCTAACATCACCTTAGGTTTTTCCCATCCCAACATAGAATATGAAGCTTAGGATAGATTGTCACCCAAATAAGTAGACATAGCTAGGAAGTAGGTACATTTACCTTAGTTTAGAATACTATTAGGATAAATCCCATAGGTTTAGGACTTAGATTCCCTTCATAGTCATGAAGTAGGCTTCATTCCACTTAATGTCGTTAAATGTCCTGAAGAGATCAATCCTAAAGATCTCGAGCACAAAACATACAACCGAATGCAGGCACGATCTTACAAGACCAAAAGAATTTGTAAACATACAAAATTTCAGTCCGTTATGTCTCTCAACCTATGAATGTCAGTTTACCATTCAAACCAGGTAAGGAGATTTAAAACATTCCTTGGATCAATGGAATTGATCCAAGGATGAGTCAGTTAATAGAGATAAGTTTGCAACCATCATAACCAGATTACAACTCACCTATCTGAAGTGAAAATGGATTATTGCAAGCATCAACATTTCAGTCTAATGAATCCAAGAGTAGAAATGATTTATCCCTGGCAAGCATGATTTTCAACAAGCAAAGGAGCACACCGCATCAAGAAAATCACATGTCAACGCTTGCAATGCAAAAGAGAAATATATACAGCTTTTACAAAGGTGTTATAGCTCTCGATTAGCAGCATGCATGATACTTCATTAGCCAGTATTAAAGTTAGAGCATTCTCAATTGGATGATTGTGAGTGGATCAATGGAAACACTTTAGGATGGTGACAAAGACCAAAGACATAACTCCAGAAGTAATTGCAATCTTGACTCTTGGAATATCTTCTCAATGGAAAAATATTAAGAGCTAGATTACGATAAGCCAAGGTGGCGAATAACTACTATTCGTCTCATGAAAAATGTGAATAAAGAAAAATTACTCATACTAGGATGTTGCTCAAACGTAGAGTTAGATGAATTGCTCAAGTTTCAAGCTCGGTTCTCTTGTCATCTAGAGGATTTTGGAGCATGGTCAATGAGTTCATTCCCGTACGACCAGGATAGGCGGACTCTAAGCCCAATGGATAAGGCATGAATCCTACGTGTTTTGATCTAGGTGATTCATTGTTAACTAGGATGTCTATGTGTGTGTCCAAGTCATTTAAGTGGGGTCTACATGTACTCATTACTTTTATTTATAAAGTGGTGTTATTGTTTAACTCACTTTTGGTAAATTTTTGATAACTTAAGTGATTTCTATTTTCAAGTTACTTTGTAAAAGTTGTTTGAAAAAATAAAATTCATTTAAGATGCCCTATTTAATGTTCTCTGTAAACCCTAACTACTTTGTAACTAAGTTTTCAGTTATAAAGGGAAGTCTAGGGCTCATTTGTAAGGGTGACTTTGAGAGAGGAGAAGAAAATAATTTTGTGTGTAATCTTTGTTTCAAGAAAGAAACTTTGTGTTCTTTTGTGAAGACATTTTAAAGTTAATGAAATATGAACTTTGTATCCCATTCATTATCTCTTATAGAATTTGATGTTCTTATGTTCATTAGATGTTAGTGTTTAAATATTGCATGTGAATATTGTCTTGGATATTATTTTTAACGTTATTAATATGTTGTTCTTGTTCACAATGATCAAGCTCTAAGATTTACTTGCTCATGTGTGTTCCCTTTTACTTATTCTTGTTTAGTTGATTCAAACTTTACTTTATTTGAGTTAGTTATTCATTATTTTCCTCTATGCAATATTAGGCTCTACTTTACCTAGCTATTGCATGTTCCTTCCATTCATTCCTTTCCATTTCTTTCCTTCATTTCATTCCATCTCCCTCATTCACATTTCTTTCCATTTGATGTTCCAAAACACCCCCCACATACAATTTTGAATGTATAGATGTAAATATTGTTTTGGTTTTCAATAAAGGCAGCCTCACCTTCATTGAGGAGGGACTTCATTCCCTTACTATTACATGTCATTTACATGCGTGCAAATCCATATGCTAACATTTTTGGTGACTCTACTAGGGATTCAGGAATCATTAACCAGTTCTTGGTTAAATATTTATGACTATCCCCTCTACACGAGCTCTAGTTCTTCAATGAATCTTGTTCCCAACAAATATTTTCAAGGAGACATTGTTGCCAGCCTTCTCATGCATAATATCTTGGGAAAACCACAAAATCTTGCAGCAAATTTGGTTGTTGATAGAACCATTGACAAAAATCTACATTGAAGACCTTAGAAGAAGAGCACCCGCACTTGTGGCCAGAAGACCTCCTAGACACGTGTTAATTATTTTTCATCAACATAGCCCACTTCCACCAAGGCAATAATCTATATGACTATTATAGGTAACTCACCTATCTTGCAACCAAATCTTCTTTTTGTAGATACTCAAGAAGACATATCATTAGATTTGAGGCAAGATATTTGGGAAAAGACACGAATGACTATCATTTTCATCTCGCCACATCAATATTGGATAATGAAGAAAATAAAGTTGTGAGAGTTGTTAGAGTCTTTCAAGTACCAAGAAATCAAGAAAGAGAGTGAAGAGAAAAGGCTAGAGCTAATCAAAACGTGTCAGTGATCCCTTCACAATAAAGATTTCAAACTGGCAGGAAATAGGTTTACACGAGGAGAAAAATCTAAAGGTCGATCTGATCCCATTTTTTATTTTCAAGGAAATTTTGGTTTCAAGTTATCTCCTCTAAGGAGGAACACTCCCCAGTAAATCCATAAGCCTTGCATCAAGTCTGAAAGAGCAAGTAAGGGAGGAATCACTACAAGTCAAGCACTTGTTCTTGCACATGTCATTTTACCTTCACATACAACCTTTCCCAAGATGGAAGTTAACGTACGATGGGAAATTCCATAGGAGCATTGGTGTTACCAGCTCGATATGACCTCCCATGAGGGTTAAGGAAGATTCTTCCCAAGTTCAATGGAGATGGGAAGACATCACCTGATGACCACATTTCTACCTTCTTTGTTGCATGTGCAGTTTTGTTAGTAGAATATGAAGATGTTGTTGTTCACCTCTTCATTGAAACATTTTGCAAGACATTGTCATGGATTGGTTTCATCATCTCTTGAATGGATGCATTACAAACTGGGATGATATGAAAACTAAGTTTGAAGACCATTTCAAAATGGCAGAAGATGAACATGCCCTTCTTTCCCAACTATCTCAGTGAAGAAAGAACCAACATAACCCATGAGGAATTTCATGGCGAAGTTCAACAAAATGGTGAACAAAGTTCCTACCAGAATTCACTCGAACCCTGACGGACAAAAATGTTTCTTCATTAATGCACAACAACCAGAAGTGTGCTATCAACTGAGAAGAGCTAGAGTGGTTACTTTGGAACTTGCTCAATCCTTGGCAATAGAAATTGAGGATGACTTAATCATGGTGGGAAAATTCAATAAAACTTCCCTCAAGGAAAGAGTCAAGAAACCCCCAATGCTTTTGAGACCATACTCACTAAGTTGGCTAATGATGTGCTAGCTTTAAAAAAGAAAGTTGCTCAAAGTAGTAAACCTGCTCCTTACAAAGACATCCCAAGAAAAGGATACATTCTCACTAAAGCCATAATTGCAAGTTCTCGAATAAGGCTTGTTATTAAAGTAGCTCCTATAAATAACTCAAAATGTGATGTCATTGAGGAAAGTGATGATGAAGTTTAGGTTCTCGAGGTTGAAGAGAAGATCCAAACTCTAGAACATCTGAACCTAAAGAAGAAAGTAATAATCATTTCTTCGAGTACCATTCAGAAGAAGAAGACAAATATGAATAAATTGTAGAAGATATGAATAGTCAATCCTTCATTGTCTTCACACGCTCTCAGAAGAAGGAGCAGAGTACCACTAAGGTGGAAGATAAAAAGAGATCTAAGGAAGTTCCTAAAGAATCTAAAACTAAAGACACTTCCAAAGAATCTAAGACAAATGAGACTCCTAAAGAAAGGAGGATCTTTTTCAAGTCAATCAGTTGATAAATCAGCTACGAAGAAAGTTTCTTCTTCCACAGTAGTATCGACTAAGCCCGAATCAAAGGTCAAAAGTGAGCCATCATCAAGTTTGAAAGAACTAGTATCTGAGACATCAAGTATGGTCATGTTGCCCAAATTTGATATCATTGATCATATCAATAAAATAAAAATTTCCATGTCACAAGCAGTACTTGAAGTCCAATAAGGATCAACTCAAGAAATTGGTCTAGTTTATCAAAGGTGAATCTATTGTTCATTCCTTTCAAGGAATTCTAAAAACTCCAAAAGATGGGAAGACTCAAAATATTGTGATAGAAGACTACACCTTCAAATATATTGAACCTTTCTTTGTGTCCTTTCTAATCAACGGATGCAAATTAAGTAATTGCATTATAGATTCTAGAGCCTCAGATAATGTGATGCCTAAAAAATTAGCACATGCTCTTGGGTTGACTTGTATGAGAACATTCAGATATTTTTACTCCATGGAGACAAGAAAAGTTCCTCTGATTGGGTAGATCAAAGATTCTTAAATGCTTTTAGCTCAATTTCCTCAAAAGCGAGTTAAGGGAAATATTCTAGTTTTTGACATTCCTTCTTCATATGGTATTTTGTTAAGCAAGAAATTTTATAGAGATCTAGGTGGTGAGATTCAAATGGACTTGGTCTCATGCTATGATCCCTATCAATGGGGAAATGAAGAAGCTAATGTCGAAGACTCATGCAAATTTCACGTAATGAAAACCAATGATCCTGCGCATTGGTCATGTTTCAAAACTCAAGTATGGGTAATTATATAATGAATACAAAGATCTATGCACTTGAGGTCACTTGTCAGGATCCCAATGAGATCTAGACTCTTGAGTTTGATGGAAGCTTTTCTCAATAGGTTTTAGCACAGAGTGGTGCTTATATCTCCAAATGATAAAATGTTTCCTTTTTTCTTATAAGCTTCAATTTTCAAATACTAACAACACTGCAGAATATGAGGCATTAATCCTTGGCCTCCAAGTTTAGAAGAGAAAGGGATAAAAATTTGAAAGTCTTTGGAGATGCAGAGTTGATCGTAAAACAAGTAAAAATTAGTTTTAGGTAAAGAATGATCATTTGAGACACTACAAAAATAAAGTGTGGGATGCGATAGAAACCTTCATGCTTTTTTCATAGGATTTGTCCCTCATGAAAAGAATGATAAAGCAGATTCCCTAGCAGTCTCAGCTTCATTGATGATTCCCCATTCATAGTTTGATCAATACAAATACACCATTGAAATGGTTTTTAGGCCAAGTGTTCCTGACAATGCAAAAAATTGGCAAGTCTTCAATAATGATCAAAAATTATTGCCTTCTTGGAAAAGAGGGATAATTTTGAACAGTTGTACTTTAAAGGAAGTGATTCTACATTTCATGAATCGACGACCTCACCCATTCAATAAGGAGTTGAGAAAAAGGATTCTATCGATGGAATCATTCAACTCAAAGGAAATAAAATTCCAAAAGGATTGGTTTCACTTGAAGAAATTTTTTATAAGCATGACAAGTTTATCAAACAGAAAGAGTAGGAAGGACCTGTAAATTCTACTGACTATGAACAAGTTAACATTGGTACCAAGGACAAACCTCACCTGGTCAACATAGGTAAGTGTTTCTCACCTAGGAGCGCAAGAAATTTGTAAGCCTCCTTACTAGAATATTTTGACGTCTTGGCTTACTCATATGAAGACTTGAAGTATTTTCGACTTAGGGAAATGGAGCATGCCATACCCTTAAAACTTGGTGCAACTTCGTTCAGAAAAATCAAAGACATTATAATCCCAAGATAGCAGGGACAATATCCCTTGAGTTTCAAAAGATGTTAGATGCACGAATAGTTTTCCTATTCGACATTCAACATGGATAGCTAATAGTGTACTGGTTCACAAGAAAAATGGATAAATTAGGATTTACGTGGATTTCCATAATATTAATCAAGCATCTTTGAAGTATAATTACCCACCGTAAGTCATGGACCATATTTTGTAAGAAATAACTAGATCAGAAATGATATCCATGTTAGATGGTTTCTCTGGTTATAACCAAATTGAAGTGGCTAGAGAAGACCAACATAAGACCACGTTCACCACTAGGAAGTACGTTTTCTTATAAAAGAATGCATTTTGGTTTGATCAATGTCAACGTAACTTTTCAAAGGGATATGGATATGGCATTCACATATTATAAAGACAAGATCATCATAATATACCTAGATGACTTGACAGTTTTATCAAAGAAGTGAGAAGATCACCTAAGAGATTTGGAGAAAATATTGCAAAGGTGCAAACTTCATAAAATCTCCCTAAATCCAAAGAAGTCCGTGTTCGAGTTACGGAAGGGAAACTCCTAGGTCATATTGTTTCTAAAGAAGGAACCAAGATCAATCTTGAATGTGTTCAAGCTATCAAGAATCTTTCCTTACCTACAAGTAATCCTGGAGTTCACTCATTCTTTGGGAAGGTGAACATTTTGAGAAGGTTTGTGCCAGATTTTGTCGAGCTAACCAAAGAAATTGCTGACATGATGAAAGGAAAATAATCCTTCAAATGGTTGAAGGAAGGTAGGGGATCATTTGAAAAATCAAGGATGTTATTGCAAAAGCTCCTACATTGGTGTGTCCCGATTTTAAAAAGGATTTCATAGTCTATTGCTATGCTTCCCCACACACGATCTCTGCCATCCTGACTCAGCATAATCAAGAGGGAATTAAATCTCCTATTGCATTCATGAGTTCTAGATTCAAGAAACATGAACTGAATTACACTCCCCTTAAGAGGCATGCGTACGCGGTGGTTAGAGCCTTGAAACATTTCAAGTACTATGTATTGAATTCTCACACCAAAGTCTTAGTGTCGGACACTGCAGTTAAATCAATGTTGACACAACAGAATCGGGATCTAAAAGAGGTAACGGTCTCTAAGATCTAGAATATGACTTGGACATCAAGCCTACCATGTTAGTTTAAGGAAGAGGACTCTACCAACTCATCGCAGAGAACAAACCACGAGATGGCTTAGAGGAAGAATCAATTGAAGAAATTTTACCATTGGTAGTTTTTGTCAGTACCACAAATGAATGGTATTCGGATATAGCCTACTTTCTCACATATGGTGAATGTCCTGAGAATCTGACAGCTAAGGAAAAGAGAGCTATCAAATTGATAGTTGTCAAGTAATTCATTTGGGATAACACATTGTTCTAGAAAGGAATTGATGGCATGTTCCTCAGATGTGTCGATAAAGAATAACAACCTAGGTTGTTGGAAGCCTTTCACAATCATGCTTGTGGTGGTCATTTCTTTGGACCAGTGACAACTCATAAAATTTTGTGAGCACATTATTACTAGCCCACTATGTTTTCTGATGCTCAAAAATGGGTAGCCAAATGCGAAGCTTGTCAACAATTTGTTGGAAGACCTAAATTGGCAGCTTTTCCCTTGAAGCCAGTTGTCATTGAAAAACCCTTTCAACAATGGGTTTAGATTTCATTAGGGTTTTGAATCCTAATTCTAGTGTTGGTCATACTCACGTGCTCACTGCAACTAACTACTTTACGAAGTGGGTAGAAGCTATTCCGGTGAAACAAACATCTACTGCAGGTAATTTGTGACTTCATCAAAGAGAACATTTTGGTTCATTATGGAATTCCACAAAAGATCGTGACGGATAATGCCTCTAATTTATCTTCTGCAGATGATAGGTTTTTTTATGGGTATGGGATATCTTTATCTCATTCATCAAATTACTACCCAAAGTAGAATCCATAATAAAAACATCATTACCATCATGCACAAGTTAGTCAAAGAAAATCAAAGAACTTGGCACAAAAAGTTATATGATGCATTATGGGTTGACCGCATAACTCCCAAAAGAGCAATTAGAATGCCTCTATTCCAACTATTGTATGGAAGCGATGCCTAAATTCCCATCACATTAGAGTTACCAGCATTACGATTGGATCATCAATCAATTGACGATGAATGCTTTACCAATGTGTTAGATAAAAATATCATGTTCCTAAGCAAGCTTGAAGAACAGAGAAGTCAAGTGGCAAACAGATCGAGGAACACTAATCAAAAGTAAAGAAATTGTTCGACGAAAAAAAAACTAAGGAGAGACAATTTCAAATCAATGACTTAGTTTTACTATGGGACAAGAGGCGTGAACTGAAAGGAAAGCATGGGAAGTTTGATTCATTGTGGCTAGGCCCTTTCAAAATCAGGCATTTCTATGGAGATAACACCTATTACTTGGCATATCCAGATGGAACTCATTTGCCTCTAGCCCTACAGCGGGAAATATCTCAAGCACTATCAAAATTGAAAATGGGTTTTCCCCATTTGTATATAGGTAATTAGGATTTTGGTTTGTTTCCCTTCCTTGTTTTTCATTTTCCTCTCTTTTATCATCACATTTTTGCATCATCATTTTGGGATCATGTTCATTAAATTGTTGGGTTTGGGTTTGTTGTTGTGTCTGTGAAGTCCTTATCCCCAATTAGAGCCAGCTATTATCAGCTAATTTTGACTTCGCAAAATTAGTAAGCATGAAAATTTAAAAAAAATCAAAAGTATTTTTTTGCGTGTTTTATCACCCTCACCGTGATCGTCTCATTCTCGTGATCATTTTGGTCTTCATTTTGTCCATTTCGGGTGAGAACTCCTCTCGCCAGGTCGCAAAACTACGTTAATAATTAATTAGTTAATATTTAATTAATTTTTTACTCATTTATTTAATAAAATTAATTTTATTAAATTTTGGGGTTTTTAATTAAATGAACATTAATTTAATATTTATTGAAAATCAATCGACAAGTTTTTTTATTATTACCGGGGGAAATTAAAATTCCCCTTCCAATTGTCGGGAATGCCAAATTGGCTTTCTGCTCCCGAATTTCCCTTCCCTCACAAAATCTTCTTTTTTCCCCACTTGTGGAATTTCTCAGTTTGACTACCAACCCAACTGGATGGTAAACTGGGAAAATATCTCCCTATTTCCCACATGGGGAAATAAGTGGGAATTGTCAGCCTGCTTTGCCATTACCACAAACAGATGATTAAGTTGTTTCCATATTCCCCTAGAAATTAATTCCCACTACCCAAGAAAGGGAAATTGGTTATTTCAATGGAAATAAAGAAATGGTTACGAGGAAGTTTCTTTAATCCTCTTAATTTTCCTCCATCAAACTCTATTGGAAAATTCATGCGAAGAAGCTTTCAAGATTTTTGTTTTCAACTTCTTCTTATTTCCTCTGTAGAAGCATTTCGAGAAATATTTTTATCACATCCCTCACAAAGAGATCAAGGAAGGAGAGCTTATCCCAAACATTTTCCTCTACATTTCAATGTGCCAGGGAGAAGAGATAATGGGCCAATATGCAAGGATATAGAAGCAGCTCCATCAACAAAGAAAACACGCATTCAAAGAAAATATCCACGTTCCACAAAATGTTCCACACCATCAAGAGGAAAAGGGAATAAATGCAGCCAAAACCAAAGAAAGAGAATAGTTCCACGTGTGAGGAATAGGAGAAATCCCACATGAAGTAAATAAAGTTTTCAACGCTAGTTTTGAGAGAAAGATTCACGTGAAGGAGGAAGCGGTAAAGAAAAATAAGATTCCAAGTAGGTATTGAAGAGTTTTCCATGCATAAGAAAAAGGATAGAGGTCACATGTCCATGCAGGTTTAGAATATCTACCATAAAATAATTAAATTTCAACGCAACATTGCCACACTGGTAAAAAAATCAATTTCCACGTTAAAACCAAGAAAATAGAGTTCTCCACTCCAAAGAAACCAATCCACTTTAATACAAGTGCAACATAATACCTTAGCACAAGACATACACGATTTTCAGTCCAAACACAAAGCAAGCACTCACGTAGCCCAAAATGGCCCACAGTTGTCAAAGAGAAATAAAATTAAAAAAAAATTCTACGCATTCACGAGGCAAGTGAAAGGAGAATACGAGCCACACAATTGCGAGAAGAGGAAGACTGTGCGTGAAGATAAATCACATGAACCATTTGAAAATGTCAAACAAGATATATATCAGCACAAGAAAATGAAATTAATGAAGGAAATGATAGATGTGGAACAAAGGCTATTGGGTTATAAATGTCAAGTAATCAACTTTGGATCTTGATATCTTGAAGCCGAGTGATTTTGAGAAAAATGGTTTATTTCTTTAAATTCTCCCCATCTTTATGTACTCCTTTTCCAAATTTCAAATGCACAACACCTCATTTTAGATTTTTCATGAACCCAAATAAAACTCAATTTCTTGATTTTGCCACGTGCACATTTTCAAACTTGTCAAAGGCCTACTCTGGGAATCAGTATTTCGGGCCTAAGTGATTATCGAGAAGAGTGGTTTGGTTTTTTTGAATTCTCCCACCTTCATGTATATCTTCCCAAATTTAAAATTCACAACACCTCATTTGATATTTTCACGAAGACAAATAAAACACAATTTGTTTGATTTCGCCATGCATGCAATTTTCAGCCTGTCAAGGAGACTGACTTTGAGAGTCAATATTTTGAACTCAGATGATTTTCATGAAAAAAGATTATTTCTTTGGATTCTCCCCACCTTCATATCCTCTCTTACCAAGTTTTATATACCCAAGGTGAAGTTTGGTATTTTTCCCAAGCTAAAACCAAACGGGATTTTCACAGTTTTACACCTCCATTTTCCTAGAAGTTTCAGAAGAGTCAACTTTGACCTTTAATATTTGACTGAAGAATTTTATTTGGGAAAAAAACTTTGACATGCATACTTTTGGTACCTTAATAGATTGCCTCATCTAATGAAATCTTCTCAGAACAAAATTTGCTATTTTTCCCAGGGCAATTTCGAGTCGAGTCAATTTGTTTAGTTTTGAAGTCTGGAAGTAATAGCTAGAAATCAAGATTTTTCCATGTCTTCACAATCATGTCATCTCCAAACAAATAGGTGTTGTGGTATGAGTTATAGGGAATTATACCCACCTCGGCGCTCCATTCAAAGTATGAGAACATCATCAATACCAACTGTTGTTATGCGGATCGTGCACCCATTGAATTGTTGAAAGATCATGTGGAATGTTGGAACATCCCAAGGTGTGGGACCTTGTTGCCTTGGGATGAACCTCTAGAGAAGGTCAGCTTCCTTTTAAACTTGGGGCACCCGATTTAAGATCGATGTGCATGTTGATCAAGAATTTCTGCTTGTTACCTGTCCAAAGTCAATGAACCAAACTAAACACAAAAACCCTAGAAAAACTCAAATAAAGTCGATACCTGATTGATTGGACAAGATTTGAAGATATAAATGGAAAAAATGTCGATGAAGCCAAGACGGGCACATATGAGCAATCATGCGGAGTAGATCCAAGAACCCTACAATGCATATATGCTTAATAAAAAAAACAATGTTAGAAGATAAAATTGTGAACTACCCAAAAGAAGGTCCGTGAAGTGATGAGCTTCCTCGGTGGATGTAAATTCATGTTTTTAATTAAGGATAAAGGCATACATGATAAAATATGTAAGAAAATGTTTATATTTTTTGATTTTAAGTTGCAGACAGAATGTAAAAAAAAGCAACAGAAACTGAAAGAAAGTAGGAAACTATAAAAATAAATTGAAATTATGTTACCTAAATTTTGTACTTTTTTGTAGGCTATTCAACGTCGATTAGAAAATGATAGGCATCGAAGGTTTGAGCCAGTGTCGATTCAGATGGAATCGGCGATTGGACAAATCAGCATCGATGGAAGATTAATCGGCATCGACCGACTAGGTCTGGTCGCGTCGGCCGAAAGCAAATTACGAAATCCATGAAGGGAATACCTAAAAATGCTTGATTGATGATTTATGATCAATGAAGGGTGTTGTGGAGACCCGCAAAATTTGTAGACATACGGATAGAGTTCCGCCTTGGCTGAAGGGAAAATTGGGGATACCAGGAAGTTTGAGGAACTTCAAGAAAGTTTCGGAGTTACACAGCAGAGTAATAGACACCTCTCGGGATTAAAATGCATAGAACTCTCTCTCTCTCTAATAATCTCTTTAATTACTCAAAAAAATAATCTCTAGGTGACCAGCTCTTGAATCTAACTGAGAAGAACTCGTCGTATATTTATAGTCGGCGTTGACCGAGATAAAATTAGTACCGTTTCAAGAATCGGCGTCGACTAAAGATCGATCGGCACCGATCGAGCAACAGATCTCCCAAAGAGGCAAAGAAATGAGTTGTGGGGATAAGAAACTTATCCCTCCAACTCAAATACGGGTAAAAACCCACTACACATGTTTAAGAGAGGAGAAAAAGGTGGGATGGATGAAGAATAATGATACGGGAGGTTGGGAAATGATATGGGATGAATAAGTAGTTGGAATAATGGTAAAAAAGGTAGAATTACATGGTTAATGTTTAATTATCCATGGGTGAAATATAATGGGGTGGAATAAACTTAGGATAGGTATTTTAATTAGATAATTAATTAATATCCTAAGAGAGAAAGTAGTGATATAAAAGTGCACTAGGTTTCTTGAGAATAGAATAGGTAAGCTAACACGGGGGACACTAAATTGTGTAACCAATTTTAGGTGTCACAAGTGCAATGCTAAAACACTTTAAATGATTATAATCTACTCACTTCATAAGGTTCAAGGTTAGAAATAACAAATAAAGAAAATACGGTGATACACCAAGAGTATAACTAGATAATCATATGATCTTTACGCCAGAAATGGGGTAACTCAGAAAGGATAAAACAATCATCACAATCTAATTCACCTAGTGCTATTTGGATAGGGTAAATAACAAACCATAGTCAAAATAGTATACATCTCCTTGTAAGACCCCAAGTATACATAACAGATAGATCAAATCCAATTGAAAACACAATCAACAACCATGACAATATAGAATATGCACATGTCAAACATCTCTTTCACTTATGACAATTAATGATAATGTAACTTTTATAACAGAAGGAAAATAATCTTTCCACAACTGATATTCAAAACAATTATATCACTTTCCCACATAATGAAATAAGATATTCTAAAATAAAGGCAAGTTAACCACTTACACTAAGGAATTGTGCATCCAAAAAGCATACATTGATCAACCATTAACACAATAAATCAAATTCTTCACGGAAAATATTACTCTGAATGTAATTGAAAGGCTTCAAAGTATTCAAAGCACTCTTCCAAGCTTGAAGAGTAACTTCCCAATGATCTCTATATCTAAAAATTCATGCACTTAACTATTTATAAGTTTTTAGGTTGAGCCATTACATTGGACCTTAACCAACAAATTACTAAAAATAGAATATCATTAAGTTCCAAGGAACATGCTCCCATAAAAATAACAAGGTGGTTGTAAGGGTTTGACTCGGTCAACCCTACAACTTGGACTGATCCGAGCTTGAACTGTCCTTCCATGGCCACCTAGCTTTAGCTTGGCCCTACAACACCTTCTCCTTCTTTATTTTTCTCTTGTTCTTTCTCCCATGCAGCCATCTGATGCTTATATTCAATGAAACACTTGATAATTCCTTGTACTTCTCCTTCCTCTGGCCCACACGCATAATGGTTTACCACATCTGCTGTCTTGATCTCTCTTGCTACCTTGGTTGAATTATTTTAAGTTTACCTACCACTTTCTTCAGTCAACCTATGTGAAATTTTGGCATGAAACCAACTTGTCAATGGAGTCACTGTTGAAATTCCTAGTCACCTCATCATCCCTCTTCACCAAATCCTTGAAATTTGACTTAATTTGATCTTCCAAAAGAGCATCAATGTTTTCATTGAAGAACTTGCAATTAACATTATCAAACTCTTATGAGATGTCATTTAGAGCATCCATGATTTCCACACGCTTGTCGTCCAATTTCTTTATCAAATCTTGTAATACTTGGGACCTAAATTCCATATCCTTTTGAAATTCAAACAACTTAGAAACATCATCAATTACGTCTTCTTGAAGAAGTAGATCTGGATCCTCTTCTCTGATCTCGCTCCATGTAGTCAAATTCAAATTCAAGTTATTATTATCTTCGGAGAAGGCTTCATCCATTCTACGAATAGAGGCTCTTTTAGTATGCAAATCATTATATATTTCAACATCCTCTTTAATCAAAGGATTGGCTTCTTGAAGTATGTGTTATATCCATCCATTCACCGATCTTCCCTTCTGGTCTATCTTCTCAATCTCATGATATGAAATATCATCTAGAGTGGAAGTGTTTCATCGTTTTCTTTAAATTTTTAGACGAAATAGATAAGGGTGCAGGTCAAGGAGGAATCCCTGTTGTGATGGTTAGTTGGAGGTCATTGCATGTGTTTACCTTCTTGATCCAATGTTGAATGTGAGATCTTCCTTTTGGCTAGGATGAACTACCTGAAATACAAAACAAGACCACAAGAAAGAGTTAAACAATATATGTTAGTGGGCTGCCTAGCGTGTGCTAGATCCAGGAAGTGTGATACTTCCTTGGTGGCAGTCAACCCACTGTTTAATACAATTTAATGTAAGAAATAATGTAAATAAATAAAATCCTACTGTAGTTGATATGATTTAGGTATCTCATCCAAATATAATAAGAAAATCTAACATAATAGGCTAGGTTATGATCAGATCTGAAGTAGGGTAGGTAATCGAGGTGTTGGAACAAGTCAGGGTCAGGTTCTGGGTCACTTGGGTCACTTGGAAAAAGGTTATAGGGATTTGGTATTAGCAGGATTTCCAAATATAGAGATGACGTTGGTTTGGTATGACCGATGATGGTTTAGTAAGAACCGATGATGGTTAAGGTGGGATGATAATAACTCAATAGTTCATGGTTTTGGGGATTTGTCTAAGGTTGAAATCGAGATGGTAAGGAGTTGGTTTAGGTCTGTGGAGGTGTTGGGAATATTTAGAGGTACTCAGGAATGGACAAAGGTGATTAAAATGGTTATGAGTGATGGGAATGGTCGGGTTCACGGAAGGCAATAGTGGTGAGGTAAAAATATAAATGGTGGTTGATAAACAAAGGTGAAGAACCCTTATAAACTAAATAGAAATGAAATGGTGTAGGTTAGAAACACACTTACTGTTGTGCAAGTTCAATGGTTAGGTGGTGGTGATGGTTGATTGGTGAAATGGTGATCAGTGCAGCAGTGCTTCCTGGAATGTTACCGTGAATGCAAAAATCTTCTAATCAATGGTTGTGCTAGTTATGGTTGTCTGGATGTGCGAAAGAGCTCTGGTTCTTACTTACATGCAGATATCCTTTGCTCCCAAAACTTGAGAATGTGGCCAACCTCTCAAACAAGGTTACCAAAATGGTTATATGGTAACCGACGATGGTTTAGGGTGACCGGCATCGGTTTTGGGTTGACCGATGTTGGTTAAGGTGGGATATCCTAGGTTGCCTAAAATAGTAGATCTTGGCTATCTTTTTCCAACTTTTCTAGTTGGTTTCAGGTCTAAATGGAATGTTGTGCTTAGATACATGGGAATATGGTTAGAGGAAGAATAGGCATGTGCTTTTAGGGTTATACTAAGTCTTAGTTCATTAAGGTAAGTAGGGCTAAGTCTTAGTTAGTTATGGAAACATGTTATGAATAGGTCTATGGTGAGGTGTCTATGTGAGGTGGCTAGGTGAGGTGTGCATCCATTTAATTAAAGTAATAAAATTAATAAATGGAGTGAGGTTGAGTATTGAATTAATTATGGATAATTAAATTAATGTTAATATGGGGTGAAAGGGGGCTAATGTTAGGTGAGTATGTTTAAGTTAGTTATTCGAAAGGGGACCAAGGGGAGTGTGACCCAATTTTGGTGTCTACATTTTCCCATTTTTGTGTATAGCTTGTATTGGTAAGTGACGCTGAAAAAAATAGGAAGTGATTGCCCCATGTGTGGGTGAAGGTGATCCCCCTCAAACCAGGCACTGATGAGGTGAAATACGGAATCGGTGAGTGGTTTGATAAATGTGTAGGTGGGGAAGATAGGTGGGAAAGGGTTTGAGTATTGAGGAAAGAATGATGACGGTCAACTCGGGTAATGGGTACTAGTCCGTGGTCAAAATCGGGTCATGGGTAATGGAAATCAAATGCATGCACACATATAGATTGCAACACGGTACCAGGTTGAAGAGCTTGCAAACTCTACATCATCCAAGGTTGATAGGTTTATCCAAACAAGGGTGAAGTGATTCAAGTATCCAAGGTATAGGATATGGTTGAGAAACACAACGTAGGTCAGGTGCAGGAATGTTTAGGTATTCTCTAGGTACACCAAAGGTTTGGTCGAGATAAACAACATGGAAATAGGCAAGGTGTGGTTGTTAGGCTAAAACAATATAGGTAACAACATCGTAAGGTATAGCGAGTACATAAAGTCAATGGTCACACCAAGTAGGTCAAGTTCAGGAAAACAGGTCATGGAACAGGTAAGGCCAAGGTATAGGTAAAATAACAACTCCTAAAACGTAGTAAAGGAAATGTAAGGGTAGGTTGGGCTTGTAGGTATGTTTCAATGGGTGGCTGAAATGATAACATGTGTGTTGGCACTGATGATTGCAGGAAAAGGAAGCGTAGTAAGGCTAAATAGTTAGAAGGGTTGACCGATGCGGTTATAGGGTGACCGACATCGATTGGATAGGGCACAAATATGACCGGCATCGGTCATATCGGGTTGGGTTTATAAAACAAAAATTCTATATTTTACGGAATCATTGTTATTGTGTGACTTTGAAGAAAATGAAAGAGCCATTTAAATTTTTTGCCACTTTTTTCGAGGGAGAAGGACAATACATTATACCTAGATGAGGTGGAGAGTACAATGTGTGAGAGGAGCTAGGGAGACAAGTCCATGAGCTTAGGGGTATCGATTTGATTGGTTGTATTAAAGGAGTGGGTTGTGGTGATTTGGGCATGGTAGAAGCAAGAGAGGGTTCGGTGGGCCACCAAAGGTGCGGTGGCTAGTCATGCAACCATGCCGATGATATAGAGATAACGTAGGATTTCATCCTTTTATGTATTTATTTGAAAAAAAAATAAGGTATGGGTATGGGTTTTTGGGTATAGGTATATAATTAAATTTGTGGTGAAAATTGGTGTAATGAGGAAGGGGGGAGGTCTGAGATAGGTTAGATAGGGGTGGGGAGGGGTTTGGGTTAGCTTTGGGTAGGGTAGGATAGGTTTTTAGGTTAGTTTGAAATATTTTTGGAAAAAGGGGGTTTTAATTTGGTCGCCACGCGACGATGACCGACGCCAGTAAAGGTTTGGCCGACATTGGTTGCCATTGGTTGGCATCGGTCCATGTAGCAAGTGGCCGATGCGAGTCACAAGGGACTGATGCCGTCACCAGAGACCGATGTTAGTTGGAGTTAGAGGGAAATAGGTCAATAAGAGAAAAGGTTGGAGGGAAAAGGTAGGTGATGGGATATAATGGCAAGTGGAGTGATGACGGTAGGGTAATATATTCACAGAGGGTAATGAGTAGGGTAATAGGTATAAATGGTATGAGTGGATTGTGGTAACAAGGGGTGATCTGTAGGGTTGGGGTACAATAAGCAATAAGGGTTTTGGGAGTAGGTTTTCGGGTAAGAGATGTGTGGGGTATGGTGAAGGTTTAACAATGTTGTGATTTGTTGGGTGCAGGTGAGGGACCAATTGTAGATGAGAGATAGAGTACCGCCTCTATTACTATCAGTATGAGGGAGCATGATGGAAGAGGAGTGGCATCACATTATAGATTTCAGCCTTATTGGGGTCAGATGATATAGGCACATAGTTTGGAGAGCCGAGCTTGATGGTCGCACTCATTGATAGATGGGATTCAATGACCAACACATTTCATTTGCCGACAAGTGAGATCACAGTCACCCTAGAGGACATGTACGATCCTGCGGTTACTACAATAGTCGGGATGTGGGTGTATTCTATTTCTTCAGAGGCATCAGAGGAGCTGATGTTGACAATATTTGGAGAGGGGATGGTAGAGATGAGGTTCCATAGTGTGAGCTTGAGTTATGGAGAGATGTATGTGGCCCATCCTGAGGAGATGAGGCTAGTGGTCTTGATTATGGAGGTAGTGTGTTGCTTTACACTACCAGATGTGGAGGGTTAGAGATTTCCACGGGAATTGATGGGGGTTCTCCATGACATGATGGAGGATAGGACTCTTAATTTTCTTGGGAACCAGTGTACTCGGTGTAGCTATACCAGAGTTATGGGCCTACGGTGGTTGCGGAGGTTCAACTTGTGTTGCACCTTTCTTTTACACTGTTGGGCATACGAGCACATCATATGTGTGCATCTAGTTGGTATGCCCTGACCAGATGCATTCGAGGTGGGATTTGTTTGAAGTTGGCTACGGCGTTGGGTGCATGTTGTTAGAGAGCATAGGGCTACTAGGGCTACACATGATGTGGTATACTACATGCATGCTAGAGGGTTTATCCAGTGTAGACATTATCTGAGGTCGTATGTTGGCTTCCCCTCATACAGGAAGATGGTAGTGGAGTTGGATGGATTACAACTGGTGAGATGGATAGAGGGCATCATGTTGGTGAGCACAAGATGATCCCCATTGACAAGGTCAGATGATAATTGGGATTTCCTCGGACGTGTCACCTCCATTTCCACAGTATAGAGGGATGATGTGGAGAGACCTATGTCTCCACCACGACCTATAGTGCTAACTGACCGGGCACAGGAGCAGCTCGTTGGCCGGTTGATTGATGATGTGGGCTATATAGATGCATACAGATGGTGGTGGGCAGCCCAACTATGAGCAACACCACCTAGGCTAGGCTAGCCAGATGTGGCCACCCTCACATTTTAGAGGGATGCACTACAAGGATAGGTGGCCACCTTACAGGCCAGATTATAGGTTTACAGGAGTAGTTGGCAGTGTCACAGAAGAGGTGGCAAGTTTCATGGCTAGTTGGCCACTACACAGTCATAGATTGTGGCCTTACAGCCCAAGTCGTGGCACACGCACCAACATAGTAAACGACACGGAGCTCGGGGACGGGTCTCATGGTATAGCGTGAGTGAGATAGGGTCCCATGGTATAGAGAGGAGGGCAGGGTGCATAGACACAGGGGCCAAACCATCGATAGCAGTGTCGGGGCTTTTAGGTTCCGTGAGACCCATGACACCACCATGAGATAGTTTCGATGGCTAGATTCAGGGATTCCCTAAGTGAGGTAAGGTACTACCAGGATCATTTGGCTATTGTTGGGATAGACATCCCTTCTTATGTTGAGTACAAGGTACAGCAGGCCTCAAGTGAGAGGACCAAATCTTGCACACATAGTGCAGAGAGTACAGGGGGGCTAGCGATCCCAAAGATAAGGTCGAGGAGAGCGAGTAACTCAGCATGGAGGCACGGACCCAACTGCGAGCCGAAGAGGCAAGGAGGGCTAGACCCATGCTAGGTGGAAAGATGTTAGTGAGGGCGTCGAGACTAGAGGAGAGGAGGAGATGGTTGAGATAGATATGGATATCAAGTGATTAGTCACCATATGTGTTCATGATACAGATTTTTTTGTATATTTTTTATTTATACTGGCCTGCGTGCCAAAGATAGCAAGGATGTATATGAGATATTTTGAGTTTTTGTATATTATACCAGCCTACGTGCCAAAGATTTTGAGACATTTGTATATGAGGGACATGTATTGTCATTGTACATGTGCCCATATATACACAAGTTTTGAGGATGTATATATTTATGGATGATGGTTATATTTATGATATGATGTTGTACTGGTGGTTGTGATTTCTATTGTTATTGTGTATGTGATGGAAACTAGGTGGACTAGGCATGATGGAGTCAGGTTGGTGTAGGCATGATTGAGTCAGGTCATAGGCATGATAGATTTAGGTCATGGCATGATGGAGTCATATATGCATGATGGATTCAGGTCGATTTAGGCATGGTGGAGTCAGTCGATTTAGGCATGGTGGAGTCAGGTCAATTAGGCATGGTGGAGTTAGGTCAATTAGGCATGGTTGAGTCATGGTTTATGGTTTTTCTTTAAGTTCCAAGTTGTTGGTAACATGGAAGACAAATGATGATGGTCATGCATGTTATGGTTTAAATTTCCAAATATTAGCTATGGTGGAAATATAAAAATGATAAATGAATGATGTGATGAAGTGGTAAAAATGTTTGTTAATTGGTGCTTGTTTGGTTTAATTTCCAACTGTTGATATAAAATGGAAACTAACTAAGGTAGAGCGTGCATAGGAAAGTGAAGGGGAAATTGGTTATGGTAAAGAGTGGTTGAGCTAACCTTCAAGGGCCCCATGCCCTCGAAGTGCTACCTACATAGCCCCGACGTGAAAAGGGGCCTCAGGCCGATGTAGTTCTCCCATAAGCTAGGGAAGAATATGATGAATTAGAGGAATGGGTTGGTATATTTTAGGCATGATTGAATGTAGGTTATAGGCATGGTTGATTCATTTTAAATGTAGGTGTCGATGGTTTTGGGTCATGTATAGGATAGTCAATAAGTAATGAGGAAGGTGAATGGTAGAGATGGTAAAAGAGTCACTTAATTGATAAGAAATCTAATGAGTCTACCATAGCCAAGATGGGCTTATGAACCTAAGACCCTAAAAGCATTGTATAATGGACTATTCTAAGGGTGAAGAAATTCACATGATCGTGAAATGTCACAGTTACGGTAAGTCCCTTGAGCGGATAGAAAATTAGGGTAAAAGGAAACAGGTGAAAATGGGTGGTTTAGCGTAATTTAGTGTACAACCGCATGTTTTCTTGTAAGAAACCAGATAAAAATAAACAATTCCATGATGAAAATTTCATCATTTATTTGTTTTTAATAGATTGATCGATGCGGGAAGTCTATATGGGATGATTATATTATCTCCTTGAGGTCTTCACGAAGTTGATCGATGTGGGAAGCTTCTGGATATTTTTATTGTATTTTTTCAATGACTTTATATAGTTGTCCTTCAAGGGAGCAATCTATTTATAGCGACGAAATAGAGAGAAGAGATGTCCCATTTTGAGGGAGTCATCTTGTGCTGGAAGTTTGACTCAAGGATTTGAATCCCATTTTGTTGTTTGGACGTTTAAGTCATGGACAAGACTATAGAGGAAGATTAGGTTCTTGTTTAGAAAACAAAACCATAGTACACAGGGTTAACTATGAAAGAGGTGGTTTCAAGTGATGAACAACCATGGGATTCCATCTTTAAAAAGATGAAAAGTATCCATGAGAATCATGTTATGAGTAGAGTTATGGTACTCATATTGAAGATAAGGCTGAAAGGTGACGGGTAATCACATGATTCTTGTTTATTCATTGATCCTCAAAAATGGGTAATATGGAAGGTGAATAGTGCTTAAGGGACAAGTGATCAATTGACAAAAATTGATATAGGACTTGATGTCAACAATAAAATGGTCGAAGATGTAAGGCATTGAGGGCTCAAGTTCAGGTTTACCTTCAAGTGAAGACAAACGATAAGTACCTGATCCATAGGCATGGATAACGATATAGGTTTCAAGCCAATTAGGAGAAAATTTTCCCCATTTACTTTTCTCTTCTTTAGTTACATGTTGATTTTCCTTTAGGATGAGGTCACCGACCTAAAAGGTTTGTTCATGGACATGTTGTCATAGGCACGTTTGATATGTTTTTAGTATATTTGGAGATGGTCAAGAGCATTAAGACAACGTTCATCTAATAACTCAAGTTGCACCAAACGATCCTAGAGAAATTCATCATCGTTGAGCATGTCTTGTAGTGAGATGCGGAGAGATGGAATCTGACTTCGAGAGGCAAGACAACCTCATACGATCGTAGACTAGAGAAAAGGTGTGGCAACAGTTGAAGTGTAAATACTAGTGCGATAAGCCCACAAGGCGAAAGGAATGTGTGAATGTCAATCCTTGCCAGTATCATCAACTACTTTCATAAGAATTTTGTTCAAGGTTTTATTGGTTGATTCTACTTGGCCATTGGTTTGTGGGTAATAAGGTGATGAGAAAATGAGTTGAATGCCAAAAGCATTGCACAACTTACGTAGGGTTTTGTTTTTGAATTACTTTGTTATCAGTGATGAGACGGTGAGGAACACCAAAGTGACAAATGATGTGATGGTTGATGAATTCACATATTTTCTCGGCTTTTTTAGAAATGAGGGGAATGGCTTCTACCCATTTAGTATAATATTCAGTAGTGGTTATAATCCATTGATGGCATTGTGAAGAATGAGGATTGATCTTGCACCGACAAGATCTAAGCCCCATTGAGAAAAGGGACAAAGGTCTCATGCTACTTGTAAGGCATGACTAGGTGTGTGATGAAGATTAGCATGTTGCTGGAATTTCACACAATGTTTGACATAGTCACAACAATCACGGTTTAGGGTTGGCCAATAATAGCCAAGGTGAAGAATGCATTTAGCGACAGCTAAACCACTAAAGTGGCCTCCACAAATTCTATCGTGAACTTCCTTGATGGTGTAGGGAATTTCAGAACTTGTAAGGCATCGTAAGAGAATACCGTCGAAGCCATGCTTATAAAGGAGACCACCCATGATGACATAGCGAGAGACACTTTTAAGAAAGGCACGTTGTCCATTACGAGTGAGATCAGTGGGTAGAATGGAAAGGGAAAGATAGTCTATAAACTACTTATACCAAAGGTCACGTGGGTTAGGTGTAATGGTTTCAATGGAGTAGACCTCATGAGGTAAGTAAGAGGGTGATTATAACCTTTGTATTGTGACAAAGATTTTAGAGTCGGCAGGTGAAGTGGGTATCTAAGAAGCCAAGAAGGCCATGGTATCCATAAATTTATTGGTAGAACATGGGGTGGTTTGAAGTTTGTAATGGTCAAAGGTATTCAAAAGTATGTCTACATGATGTTTATACTTTTGAAGTATTTTATTACGACATTGTTATATACCATTGACTTGGTTTACGACTAGCTGGGAATCACCAAAGATATTGATTGACTTAACATCTAAGGCATAAGAATCTTGGAGACCCAATACAAGTGCTTCGTATTTGGTGATATTGTTTGTACAATAAAAATCCAGTTTGAAAGATAAAGGCATAGGTTCACCATCAAGAGGAATGAGGATAACACCATCCCCACCTCCACGCTTGACACTTGGAGCCATCGAAGAAGAGTGTCATTTGGTAAGCGGTATCATCTAAGGAGAGGGTAGCTATGGATTCATCTAGGAAATCAAATTTAGAGGGTTGATTCTGGAAAAAGTGCGTCTACTAGTTGGTCAGCGATGGTTTGGCCCTTGATGGATTTTTGATGGATGAATTCAAGGTCAAGGTCTACGAGAAGCATGAGCTAACATGCACCATGCGTTGATGTTGGTAGGGTTTGGCATACATATAGTGTAGGGGGTCAATATTGGTAACAATGAAGGTTTTTGGTTGAGTAGGTAATGGTGGAGTTTGGTGGCAATAAAAACTAAGGCTAAGTAGAGTTTTCGGCATGGGTGTATCTAGTTTCATAGTCTAGAAGGGTGGATTATGTAATAAACGATTTCTCTTTGTGTTTCTCATCATGATGAGAAAGCATGGCACCTAAATAATGGTCAGTGGCAGAAATGTATAGGTAAAAGGGTTGGTCATCCTTAGGAGGAATGAGCACTGGTGGTTGAAGAAGGTATTGTTTTAAGGTGTCAAAATATTTATGGCATTCATCATCCCATTTGAATGAAATGTCCTTCTTGAGAAGATGATGAAATGGTTAGTGGTCGGAAAGCTAGGAGATAAAATGACGAATGGATTGTAACTTACCTTGCAAGCTTCTAGGTTGATGAGAGATTAGTATTCAAAGACATTTCTAGAATAGTCTTTACTTTAGCGGATCGACTTCTATGTCATGCAAGAAACGATGAAACCAAGGAGTTTTCTTGAAAGTACCATAAATACGCACTTCTTTGGTTGAAGACAAACACAATACTTGATGAGGTGGTCAAAGATGACCTTAAGGATGGTCAAGTGCTTGACTCGATGTTTGGATTTGGAAAGAAGATCATCTACGTAATCTTCCAATATATGATGCATGATGTCATGGAAGATGTAAGTCATGGCTCGATGATATGTAGCACCACCATTTTTAAGGACAAAAGGCATGACTCGAATAGCAGAAGGTCCCCCAAGGGGTGATGAAGGAAGTCTTGTGTTGATCTTTTGGAGCAAGTAATATTTGATTATAACCCGAGAAACCATCCATGAGTGATAGCATTTCATGGCCGGCGGTGAGATCAACTAGTTGGTCAATGTCTGGTAGGGTAAAATCATCTTTGGGACAAGCTAGGTTGAGGTCACAAAGTCCATGTAAATGTGGACTCCCCTTGTTGCCTTTGTGATAGAACAATGTTAGAAATCCATTGGGGATAGTTAATGGGTAGGATGAAGGAAAATGAGAGAAGGCATTGAAGTTCTTCTTTGACCAAAAGAGCAATGTGAGGATGCATTTTCTGTAGCTTTTGTT
Source organism: Taxus wallichiana var. yunnanensis (assembly GCA_018340775.1). Lineage (NCBI taxonomy): Eukaryota > Viridiplantae > Streptophyta > Pinopsida > Cupressales > Taxaceae > Taxus > Taxus wallichiana. The sequence continues at coordinate 607,869,903 of CM031243.1, forward strand.
TGATGGGTTTGGCATTAAGAATGGTTATGATATTGTGGACCATGATTTTTAGGTCAATACCAGAATATTGGCATAAGACCAAGAAAAATTATTACTATGGTCCTAGAGGAAAGAGGTAAAAGCTTCATGTTTAGCAACATCTAAAGACTGACCTATCTTTAGAATGTGTGGGTCATCCTGAGTATTAATGTTGATTTCGATATTCGATTCATTCAACATGGTTTGTCTTAGAGGGTAACAACCGGTGAATATAAGATTCTTCCATGCTAAAGGTAGGTGAGGATGGACTCATAATCCTAACATTGAATGACATTAATAGAAGGTGTATCACCATCGATCATGTCATGATACAGGTGTTAGGAAATAAGGGATAAAATATGCGGAAGAATCCCTCACATAATCGCAACAGTAGAAACTAATATGCAAAAAAATATTATAGATCTCAAATAAAAGTGTAGAATAAAATAACACAACACAAAGAGATAGTATTTAACGTGGTTCACCCAATTTGGGCTATGTCCACCAAGAATCACTTGCTCAGATTTTATTACAAGCCACCGCTCTCTCAATACAATACCCAGATCTGTTTGGAGCTATGTTCAACAAACTCTACAGAATTCACACCCAATTCAAAACACATCTGTAAAGTTACATTATACCTACCATATGCATAAAACCATATAAGTAGATAACTGCTTAAGAAGTTTTACAAAACCATGGGTATCAAAAACCATGGGCCAAAACTATCCCATAAACCTATGGGTCAAAATCTTGCCCATATGAGAAAATCACGTTTCTCGGTATATCGGGCACATTTAAGGCCAAAACAACTGTGGAAAGTGTAAAGTACTCTTAGTGTACAATCTTCAACACTTTCTCACATGAAAACAGGCTCCACAACCTAACAATCTCCCACTTGGAGACTAGTTTTCCTCTGAGCAAGCCTCTTAACCCTTCACTAGTTTCTATGAAGACCAACCAAAGTTGAACACAACTTCGATTTTCCCTTGTGACCACCTTGGTCATCATGTCTGCAAGATTCTAACTGGTATGAATCTTCTCCAGATTTAACTTCTCTTCCTCCAAAAATTTGTCCTAATGAAATGGTACCTTAACTATATATGCTTCATCCTAGAGTGGAAAGTAGAGTTCTTAGCTAGGTGTATAGCACTCTGACTATCACTATGCATCTTTCCTTTCTCATGTTTATGCCCCAAATCCTCAAGAAATTGTTGTAACCAAATCATTTCTTTTTTACCTCTATGGCAGCAACATACTCATCCTCTGTGGTTGACAAAGCCACCAACTTCTATAGTTCATGAAATCTAGCTCACTATTGTCCCACCTACAGTGTAAACATAACCTGTCATGCTCCTCCTATTGTCTACATCTCCAGCCATATATGAATCTACATAACCACACAAAGTGGTGTCTGATCCACTGTAGCAAAAAATTATCCCCATGGTCCCTCTCAAATACCGAAGGATCCACTTTACTTGCTTGTCATTGATCTCTACCGGATCACTCATAAATCTACTCACCGCTCCCATTGCATGGGAAATATCAAGCCTAGTGCACACCATGACATACATCAAACTACCAACTACTGATGAGTAAGGTACCTTGGACATCTAGTTTCTCTCCTACTCTATCTTGGGACACTGCTCCTTTGATAACTTGAAATGGCCTGCCAAAGGAGTCCCAACCGGTTTAACATCCTACATATTAAACCTATCCAATACCTTCTTAATGTAATCTTCTTGAGATAAAGTTAGCTCCGTTCCTTCCTATTTCAAGATATCCTCATACCAAGGATTTGTTTGGCTACCCCCAAATCCTTCATAGAAAAGGATTCACTTAGCTACTTCTTGAGTACTTTTATTTCTTGCATGTTTTTACCTGCAACCAACATGTCATCCACATAGAGACACAGATAATATAACTGCCATCCTCAAATTTCTTTGTATACACAATGGTTAGAATGACATCTAATATAACCTTGCTCCATCATGAAGCTATCAAATTTCTTATACTAATGACGTGGAGCTTGTTTCAAGCCATATAATCTCTTCTTCAATTTACACACCATCTCCTCTTTACCTTTGACCTCATAGCCCTCTGGCTTGTTACATATATAGATCCTCCTCCAAATCACCATGGAGAAATATAGTATTTACATCAAGCTGCTCTAAGTGCAATTCTTCTGCTATAACTATTCCAAGAATAGTTCTAATAGAAGTCATTTTTACTACAGGAGAAAAATCTCATCAAAATCTATACCTTTTTTTATGTGCAAACCCCTTGACCACCAATCGGGCCTTGTATCTTTTCTTTCCTCCTTCTTCCTCTTTGAATCTGAACACCCACTTGTTCTATAATTCCCTTTTTCCTTCCCTTGGTAGCTTCACCAAATCCCATGTCTAGTTCTCCATGAGAGCTTGATGATGCTCCTCATCCATAGCTTGCTCCCACTTCTTCCCGACATTAACTTGCATTTGCTTCATCAAAGCTCTCTTGGCTCTCCACTATCAGGTGAGTAATAAATAATAAAGAGAAGGAGAAATTAAGTTTCTCTTCTTACCCTAGAATACCTTTCAATATAGGAGTTTGGGGTTCTGTTGAGAGGTTCTGAACTAATTCATGTGTCACTTTCCCATCCAAAGATCCTCTACCATTGCATATTCTTTCTTGGATTCTTCTTGTTTTCCTGAAACTACTACTTATACATGAATTTCTCATTAAAGACCACATCCCTAGATCGAATGATTTTCTTTTTCTTAATACTTCAAAATTTATATCCAAAGTCATCACCATCATAGCCAATTAAAGTACATTTTTCTGATTTAGCCTCTAGCTTGGTCCTATCATCCTTTTCTATATGGACAAACACCTCACATCCAAAGACTCTAAGAAATGAATAATCAACTTTCTTACCATACCAAGCCTCCTCAAGTATGCCTCCATCCAAGGCACTTGAGGTCCTCTATTTATCAAGTACATAGTTATGGTCACCACTTCTGCCCAAAAAGAAAGAGGCATTCCTGCATGTAACCTCATGCTCCTAGAACATTCCATTATTGTTTTGTTCATCCTTTCTGACACCCCATTCTGCTGCGGAGTTCTAGGAACCATATTTTCCTTCGGATTCCATTATTAGAACAATAATCATCAAATTCATTGCTATAATACTCCCCTCCATTATCTGACCTGAGACATTTTAGCTTAAGACTTGTTTCATTCTCTACCAAGGCTTTCCATTTAACAAAAGTGTCAAATACATCAGATTTTTTTCTAATACAATAAACCCAAACTTTCCTTGTTGCATCATCAATAAAAGTAACATAATAACTTGAACCCCCAAGAGATGATACCTGAGCCGGTCCCCACACATCAGAATGCACCAGCTCTAACTTACTCTCTTTCTTCATAGGTCCAACCTTGAGAAACCTTACTCACTTTTGTTTCCCATATATACAGTCCTCACAAAACTCCAAACTTGTTTCTGTATATCCAGGAAAATCCTTCTTTATGATCTTCATGCCCTTATGGCTCATATGACCAAGCCTATAGTGCCACAATGTTGTATCTACTTCTGAAGCCACAAGATTACAAACATTAGTGCTATAAGTGGTTAAATACAAGGTTCCAACCTTCTTACCTCTTGCCACCATAAGAGCACCCTTAGTAACCTTCCAAGAGTCTGTTGTAAATATCACAGTACAACCATCACTTCCCAAATGCCTTGCCCATATCAAATTTTTCCTTAATGTAGGAAAATGTCGACATTATTTAATATCCAAGTATTCCCATTCTATATCTTAACCCAAGCATAACCTTTTCCAACTATGTTATAAGGCTCATCATCACCAAGAAAAAATTTCCCAAAATCTCCTTGAATATAATCAACAAAATAATTCCTATGTGGAGTAGCATGGAAAGAAGCCCCGAATCTAAAACCCAAGATTCAGTAATATTGTGCAAAGAAAGAATCAAAGCATCCTGACATACATTACTTGTTGCCACATTTTCCTCATTTTTTTCTTCTTGTTGTTTCTTCTTGTCCCAAAGTTCCCAACAATCTTTCTTTGCATGTCCAGACTTTCCATGAATGCCAGTATACTATCTTGCTTTTGGATTTTGACCTTTCCTGATCCTTTGAATTTCCACAACTTCCTCTATTCTTCTGTATCCCTCTAGTTTCCACTGTCAAAGCATTCCACAAGTAGAAGATTCCCTGAGATTTTTTTCACATTTTCTTGCTTAGAATCACTCCTACAACATCCTCAAACTTTAACTTTGAGTTAGCTGGAACCGAGTTTCTTACCACCATTACTAGGCTATTCCAACTCTCAGGTAAAGAGCACAAACTAATAAAGCCCTAACTTCTTCATCAAATTCTATTGTAACCAAAGCTAACATATTTACAACCGTATTAAAATCATTTAAATGATATGTTACTTAACCATTCTTAGACATCTTCATATTAAACAACTTTTTCATTAAGAATATCTTATTAGAGGTAGAGGTTTTTCATACAACTTCCTTTGTAATGCATCCTTCAAGACACAATCGATAAAGGTAATCTTCCATCTCGCATCTTCCAAAGACTAAAATTCTTCCCGTTGAATTTATTGACCCTTGATCTTCCATCATCTACCATAGCTCCCACTCAAGATAAAACTTTCCTGTAATTCAACACTTCGGAAAAGAAAATCGGGCTCGATACGAATTGTTAGGAAATAAGGGATAAAATATGTAGAATAATCCCTCACAGAATCGTAACAATAGAAACTAATATGCAAAAATATTACAGATCTCAAATAAAAGTGAAGAATAAAATAACACAACACAAAGAGACAGTATTTAACGTGGTTCACCCAATTTGGGCTACGTCCAACAAGAATCACTTGCTCATATTTTATTACAAGCCACTACTCTCTCAATACAATACCTAGATCTATTTGGAGCTATGCTCAACAAACTCTGAAATTCACACCCAAATTCAAAACACATATGCAATGTTACATTATACCTACCATATGCATAAAACCATATAAGTAGACAACTGCTTAAGTAGTTTTACAAAACTATGGGTATCAAAACCATGGGCCAAAACCGTCCCATAAACCTATGGGTCAAAAATCTTGCCCATATGAGAAAAAACATTTCCCGGTATATCAGGCACGTTTTAAAGTAAAAAAATCCGAACCCCGGTGAGACAACTGTGGAAAGTGTAGACACCGAAATTGTGTCGTAATCACCTTGGTCCCCTAGATCAGCCCTATAATCACTTCCTCATCCTCAACACCTTATCACCTACCTCCTACACCCCACACATTTTAATTTAATTGCTTTTAATTAAATTAATGCCATTAATTTAATTATCTAACCTTTTACTCCATACATATTAATTTAATTATTTACATTAAATTAATTCACTACCCTCACACACCTATTTAATATAATTGCCTTTATTAAATACACCTCACCTAACCACCCCCATCATTTGACCCATTAACCTAAACCCTAAACCAATGTCCTAAATAAAACCTAACATTAGACCCATCCCCTCACCTCACATTTAAAACCCTCCTAAAATCAATTTTTTCCCCGAGAAAAAGAGGAGACCCTTATCAAATGGCGGAGCAACTTCCTAGGCAATTTTTGAACAACCGAGATATCTCACCTAAACTGATGTCGGTTCACCCTAAACCAACACCTTTATACACCTAAACCGCGGTTATACCAATGGACCAAATGGCCTATTTAGACCCATCTACAGCTTTGTAATACGGGTTGGAAAATTTTGATCTCGAGTTCGATCTCTTTAGACATGACAACAGAATGAAGATTGATTTGTGATCAACAAAGGCAACCAAATACACTGGCACAACAGTGAGACTTTCTTCCCAGCATCCTCCAACGCAACAACTTCTTCATTATTCTTTAGACCTATACCTCACAGAAGAGTAAGTATCCTCCTTCCATCTATTTCATTTTCTTATCATCATTTGTAGTATTTGTGGTAAAGGAACCTAGTCTTTTACCCTCTATCCATTCCCTCTCTCTCAGTTGCAGCCACCTTCCATACCCAATCATCTTAAGACTTGGCCCAATTTCCTATTTGACCTCCTCAGTAGTCTCAGACCTTCGCAACATATCTACACCCCCTCTGTGATCAATCCCCACCTTCTATCCACTCCACTTTTTCCCCAAAACTCCAAAAACCCGGACTGTGTGATTCCACTAGCCCCGAACTTAACAATTGGGCCATCGGTTCTCTTTAACTGCTGCGATTATAAAAAATTGTCATCAATTTTATAAAACCATGGTTGGTCTCTGTGTCACCTAATCTCTACCAGAATAACAACCTGTTTGTGACCCACATCTAACTTAACCTCATTTTTTCTGACATATACCTACTTGAACACCTATTTGACCTTTAGATCTATATCTAACCTAGCTTGTTAGCTCAGATTCACCTATAACCAACCTACTTGACCTTTGGATCTCCTTCTAGCCTAGCATGTTAGATTAGATCTAGCCTATTGCATTTTGTATGAGATGCCTAAATCATATTAAACACAATAGGACAATATTTACTTTATTTCAGCATTGAATTGTTTTAAACAGTGGATTGAAACCATCTAGGAAGTATCGCACTTCCAGGATCTAACATATGCTAGGCAGTCCACTACATATATTATTTAACTCTCTTTGGTGGTATTATTTTGGTTCTTATATAGGTAGTTCTTCTCACCACCTTTACCTTACATATAACCTTCAACCATTAGTGATTCCTCTTACCACCTTTACCTTATTTGTTTCATCAAGTACTTCTCAGAAAACTAAGAAATTAGGTGAAACATTTTGGCATGCCCAATGGGACCCATTTAGGGGTTCCTTGCATCTTTCTTCATTCCTAGGTGAAAAATTGTGTGTGTTTGTTTCCCTTCTAGTAGCATTCACATTAAAACTTTCTCCTTGGTAACATTCTCTTCTTTCTACTTGCTCCGAAAGACACATTTCTTTTGGTGTATTTAAAAAGAACCTTCTTATTCTTGTTTTCTGCATTTTAGTGAAAGAGCATCCCTCTTCCTGTTCATCTATTTTTGTCATCGAATATCATACTTTCGATTTGGGTTTAAAACAAGTGCACTACATTCTGATTTAGCTCATTAGCTCACATTAATTGAGGGAAACCTATACGTTGGAAGTCATGCCCAGCTGATGGTTGACAAACGAACCGTAGCAAAGCACATATCTCTTCTTCTGAGTCATATCCAAACTGCACAAAGAATCAAATTTACACACATTTCTGAAACATCTTCTTTCCTCACAAAGCCTAACAACGATCGCACTGATCTTGAGGATTGTCAGGTACTCCCCAACTCGTTGCTCTGTCGAGTCATACTTGAGCGAAGCCCATCCCCACCATAACATTCCTAAAACCTCACCCTTTAGAATTCTTTCTTCGTAGGAAATCTTCCTCACCAAGAAATTCTATTTTTTGTTCATAACAGTCAGTCCACACAAATAACATAAGCTGAACAAACATAATAGAATAGGCACTCTAGGAACGTTCTTTCTTAGTGTTCTGCTTGATTTGTGTTTTGAGGTGAGAGCTTTCGATCATTATTTTTATCTTTCCTTGCACACTCCCAATCATATTCGGTGTATTTTGACTTTGTCTGAGTGTTCCTGGACCACATCTACATCATTCTCAGACTTTTGGGTTTGATTCAACACTAGATTTTTAAATCACAACCATTTTCTTATTCTCTATTTCAATTTCATAAGTAATTCAGCTATACGTTATCTTTAACTGTCCATGGGTTACATTCCAACCGGCATCGAGTTTAACCCAACCAACATCGGTCTGAAGTCTTTTTGGATACCTATCCAAAAGACACCTATTTCACTTTCTGAGCTGTAAAAGGCTCCTATCACCTTTCATATTGTCGTTACTTCAATCACAATCACCTTACATCTCATCCTATGTGAAAATTGTCAATCTGGGACCATCATTTAACATACTATTGGTTTTTCACAGTAACGCACCGGTTAAGCCTAACCGGCATCGGTTTACCCAAACCGGCATCGGTCACCCTGTGTTATTTTACAGCTCACCAGCCGACCTAATTCACTCACCATTGATTGTTTTCCTAGTTTTGTTGTGTTCTGTGCCATTCAGACATAATACAGTCTCACCAAATTAGTTCCTACCCACATGGTGCTTGACCCGTAGTCAGGCAAGCACCCTCATATTTCATGCTAGTCGACTACTGCTCCCACCTAGCCCTTCATCACCTAGTCCTTCACCACCTTCCATCTCATCATCCATGGATCCCAATCAACCTATCACCATTCCTACAGGTGACATGGAGTTTGCATGACTCCTGGATCAGAATCCCACTACTTTGAACCACTACCTCACCCATGCCTCCACTTGAGATGCCTTAGGTTAATTGATCTATGACATGCCTGTATCCTTATCTCCATCCCTAATGATCACTTCTGCCTCGGCTCCACCTCCTACCATGGTGACCTCACCCATTTTATCCCCAGTTGTGTCACAACTAGGTCCCACGCCAGCTTTGACCACCACATCTGCTACCTCTATAGCACCCACAGTCTCCACCATACCTTCATCCACCACCCAAAACATAGCATCATCTGCACTGTTGTCTCATATATATGGTCGCAACCCTACTACCCTTGGCGTGTGAATCGTACGTACGCCGGAAGCGACGAGCGGCGTGAGAATCTACAAGTGACTCTTCCGCATACCTCGACCTCTCGAGGTCATGCCGAGACAATGGTGGGGTAGAATATGCAGATACAAACTAGTTAGGCGGTCTAATGTCTTTGACATGCACTAGCGGAATTTCATGAATCTAAGGCAAAGAAGGCCCTTCTAACTTGGATCGGTGTGATAGATCGATCAGCGAGGATGATTGCTCGAAGGCTCCAATCAATATCGAGCTCTTTCGCGTGATTCGATCTATGGGTTGCGGGATACGTGGAAAATGACTCGGGATTGTTTCGTGTATATCTCCGATAAGGTCATATAGTGGATGATAAATATAATCGATTCTACGGACGATTTTCGGCCTAGTCCGAATTCCTAGCTTCGTTAGCTATATCTAGTAAGGACAATTGTTCGATGATGATAGGTGGAAGTGGAGTGGACTCAAATACTAAAGTGCGTAGGCTAGTCTATATCGGATTGACCTGTGGATTCGTTGGGCTGTGGGATCTGTGGATCACAACCGTAGACTCTCGGTTGTTGCGGTCCTGTTATGGTCATACGTGAGATCAAGTTCTAATCCCTAGTATCCAGTAATCGTATGCTTTCTCAGCTTCTATGTTTAGAACCAATAGTTGTGCGATCTTCTCAGAATACCTTACAGTGTTCTCGCAACCTAGATTCTTAAGCTGGTATCTATATCTACGAGGGTGTCTCCAACGTCTGGCTATGGAACTAGAGGATCGCACCCGAATGTTTGTTCTCTTTTCGAGCCCTTCTACGGTCATGTGGATGTTTTCTAGGGTAATCTGTAGTTTGGCTGACTTGACCAAAACGCATGTGCTTGGTCGTCTTCTATGTTTAATCCTCTTAACTGTGAACTGATCAGTTGTAAATCTGTGGTTGTTCGGAATACTTGTATCCTGAGATTTTGGTCTATGTCAACTATTGTTGTGACTAGGTTTGGTTGAGGCACGATTGGCTCAAATATATATTCCCTGGGCTCTTGAGGTCCCGTGATTGTCATACGAAACAAAATGCAATCTAACTGTAATGAAACAAATTCTAACTAAGTGAAATAAATCTAACTACATATAACTTTTATTTTTCTATGAAATATTCTAACAATTTTAAGGAAAGCAAACTATTTTATGTGTATCTAGAAATAATAGCTAAACAGTAATTAAAAAGACAAGATAACCGAGTGTGGTTATTTGCCTGTGCGATTTATAGAATTATTCTAAATAAAACAACTGTCTAATCTACCGGCAAGATTCTCGATCCTACCTCAGAAGTGAGGAGTGAATCATAGTTTCTCAGAAACTATCAATCCCCACAGCTTCCCTGGCAATATCGAGAATAGAATGAAATGAAATAAAGCGATTAACTACTCTATTTGATATGAATCTGACTAGAACTTTGAAATGTAAAACCTGGATTCCGCAGAACAGTGGCGAATCCGATGGTGTGTGTATGATCTCGTCCCTCGCATGATCTTCTCGCTTCTTTCGTGTTCACTTGGATCCAGAAAAGCGTGTAATGCTAGCACCGATAGGAGTAGATTTTGGGACAAGGACAGCTCAGAATGCAGACCGAGAATGCGAGTAGGAGAGGGATAGCGCAAGAGTACAGAGCTTGGCTTATGCGATTCCTAGCGGGATTTTACTGCGAGTCATGCAACGTGAAGCGACCAGAACCTTTGACTATCCTATACGAAGAGCAAAACCTACAACTTTAATGGCTTCCTAAGCTATTCCATTCCAAAATAAAGACACTGCTTGCACAAGTTGGATATGTGGCTTACCAACAGCTGAATAAAGCTAACCGTATATAATGGATCAACTAAGAACTCCAAGACACAAGAAAAATAAATCTACAAAGAAAGAGGAATTCAGAGGCAAGCTTCTAACCGGATTGGATGGAACAACAACGCACTGCCTGCACAAGATGGGTCTGTGGCTTACTAACAGCTGAGCAATACTGAACAAAGTATGAAATAAGCTATGCTATCAATCCTAAGCAAGCTAACCAAAACACTAAAAATCAGAAGACTCTAACAAGGAAAAATGGTGACCAAAAGCTCCAAAAATTCTTCACCCAAATTCGCACTCAAAACTCCGCATCAAAATCGACCATTTGCATGTACACAAACCATGCATTTATAGGAATTCCAACTCTCAAAACCAAAACCAAATTGAACTCCTAAACAATAAACAAAGGAAAAACACTGCCCAGGACCAAAAACATTAATGCATGCTCAAGTCGGCAAAGAAAAGCTGGTGAAACGTGATATTTCACGCGAGTCGCATCAAAAGAGCGTTCGAAAACGCGCACAGGACCGCCGCTCTGAGCAGGGCGGCGGTTATAGGACCGCCGCCTGCTTCGGGCGGCGATCACGAGACCGCCGCCGCTCAGCAGGGCGGTTTCACACCAAGGTCAAGAGGCCAAAAAAGAGGGAAAAGGGGAAAACAAAGGGCGTGGGGCTAAGCGGGGCATGCGGGATGTTAACGCATACTCCGAGGGCTTTTCCGGATCCCGAACACCTTGCGAGGAGACTCTGTATCATCATTGGGGCACTTGTTACACTGCTCGCAAAGACAAGACTTACAATTTTGGGTACGTACATATTGCCCCCTCGAGAAGCGCTTTTAGCCATGAAGAGGCATAAAACGGTGGGTCCGAGTATGGCAAGTCCCGAAATGGGGAGTTAGAAGTTATACCTTACACGTCCGTGTGTCGAAATGACGCCATCCAAAATTCCCGCTACCCGCAAAATGAAAAGAGAACTCAAGTGCGAGATATAGATACAATAATTTGGAAAACAAACACTAAAATAACAGGGAAAGAGGACGTACTCATTTGTGCGGGGATAGGACTTACCTCCGTCGGCGCCCGAACTCGCAAAAAGCCATTTTAAAACGAAATGTAACGATATATATATGAAAGTGGGCCCATTTTCCTATTCATTTGCATGAAGTCGATTTGATTGATTTTGAGCTCTGGGACCCACGGTGACGGTTTCTTTAACTGCGCGAATAGAGTCGAAACGTCCGAGTGAGATAGTGATCATGCCCCCACGTGCGAACGCCACCCCGCGAGATCACAAAGTTGGTTTTCTTTAATTTTGCATTTTTCCCCTTCAAATTTGAAATGGTAAATTCTTTCAGAATGGGGGTATTTTTGAAAATGCTAGGTTCAAAAGGTCCACCTAGGGGGGGCGCCTACTGGGTAGGCTTTGTTTTTAGTCAAAATGGTCAATTTTTGCATTTTTTTGGCTTTTTAGGTTTAAAAACCCGCGCGGGTTTTCGGACATGACCGCCGCCCGGCCAGGGCGGCGGTTAGACCGCCGCCCGTTCAGGGGCGGTTACACTGACACGCCCGCCGCCTCAAGGCGGCGGTTACAAAACCGCCCCTCTGCTCAGGGCGGCGGTTTTGCACAGAAAGCAAAAGGGACTTGCTTTTGAGTTTGTTCTTGTATTTTTATCACTTCTGTACGTTTTTATGACTCCCTCGGCATTGATTAGATACTAACTTGCTCTGTTTTGTGTGTTTTTGGGTGTATGCAGGTGAGGGAGGAGTACATTAGATGGAGTCGAGAGAGGGAGTGTGATTGGTTTCCCGGGGTGTTGGATGCCCTTTCTCAGGATGAGGAGGATACATTACAGAGGGCCGGCATATTGCGTATATCGCGCGTGCCCCATGTCACGCCATCTAGTCACATCCTTTGTGACTTATTTTCTTATTGGGATGCAGATCGGAACACTTTCCGACTGCCAGGGGTCCGCGGTGAGTGGACGATTACTTTGGAGGATGTTTACCGTATCCTGGGGGTCCCGATCATCGGGAGGAGGCTCACACTGGAGACAGCTGGGTCCAGAGCACAGATTGCACAGTGGGCAGGCTACATGGGGGATGCAGCTATCTCCACGGGGCCGAAGAAGGGAGTGAGAGTCAGATCCATTCCTTCTTTGCCCATCCCCATATTTCGACAGGCTATCATGGGGATCCTTGCCTCGAGACTGATCGGGGACAAGGGAGGGGATACCTTATTATACTGCTGGGCCCCCATCATTGCACAGATAGAGGGGCATGGTCGGATATACGCCTGGGGCGCAGATATTTTGGGGACCACTTATCACGACTTATACAGGGTGGTCCGTTTACAGGGACAGTCTTTGAGCCACCCTACTCTAGTTATGAGTTGGGTGTATGAGCGCTTCATTCCCTATGGCAGAGGCGTGGAGGTGGCAGATCCCGGGCCGTGAGGGCAGCCAGATGGTCAGATATGTCGGTGCTTAGAGCACCTCACCAGCCAGTAGCTTCCCTCACCACAGCAGATATGGAGGCCATACCGTACTCAGCTCATGGCCGGATTTGGGGAGAGGAGGCTCTCACATTGATCTCGCTCCACCACAGGCAGCTTATTAACCGTGTGGGACGGGTGGAGGTACATCCTTTCGGCAGGTTCCTCAGCTTCGGCCTCCCATATGTGGGCATGCTTCCTCCAAAGGGCACCGCCTATGATCACCCGGAGGCTGAGGGGGCCTAGAGGCCGTGGTTGGACAAAGGGTCACTCCCGGTATTCCTATTGCAGCCACCTGGGGGATTGTTCGGGCCGCAGGGAGAGCTGGTGCGCCTCGGCACCTTTACTTCGGATTACATCATGGGTCCCGCTCATGAGCGATGACCCTATAGATATTGACTCCGATTCTGAGGAGTCCACAGAGGGAGGGTCAGAGGAGCAGACGGATGACAGCGATCCTGAGTGGCATGACACTCAGGATATTATGCAGGCAGAGAGGGAGGAGCAGAGTGCAGAGAGAGAGACTCTAGTTTCAGAGGAGCCACTCTCTCAGGGCCGTGGTGGAGAGGACGAGTCTGTTGCGGGACGCGTCATGTTGCCCCTACTACAGGAGCAGCCCTCGCCGGCAACCAGGCATCTCAGCGGGCGCTGGCCCTAGTGACCCATCTTGGAGGCCCGGTGACCCGAGTAAGTTATCCTCTCCTTTTTCAGTGTTAGTTTGATTTAGGACTTGTTTTAACTGCTATCTCTCCTTATATTTGTATCTTGTATATTTTAGCCTCTTGCCTAGTTTCTAATTCGTCTTTCTTCTTTGTTTTGCAGAGACCGTCGACGAGTGGCGGGATCTAATCCATAGGGTATGTACTGATTCTCTGATGATCCCGATGGATAGGACCCGTGCGGAGCTATCTCAGATGCCGGGAGCCTTCAGCACCCTGGTAGGCATACCGACGTCTTCGCTCCTGCTTGGCATGTGGCCGATGGTGTCGACCTCCGTACGAGTTGGCGGTGCTATAGGACAGCCGAGCGCCTTATGAGGAGCCATTCTCATGGCGAGACCGCGCTGCTCCTCGAGACCCCGAGCCCTCCGTGCATTCGCAGCGCCGGCGTAGCCGAGTCCTAGCGAGGCGCGCACCCTGAGGGGTCGCGTAGGGGCCGAGAGGCGACTGGCCCTCAGATATTTTGTATCATGGATTCTTTTGTATATCACGGCTCTTTGAGCGTTTTGACCATGCCTAGAGCATGATGGCATTGTATATAAACATTGATTATTTATATATATGCATTGATTTTGAATCAAAACTTGCACTCGTGTTTTCCTTTCTCTTTCCAAATGCTTTGTATACTACGATGTATGTTTTATATGCTTTCTAGAATGTATGCAATGGAGAACAGATGATGCAAATGCTTGCTTTCTTTTTGTGTTTCATGATGCTGATACATGATATTGTAGATATATTGTGATCTTAAATCTTAGCTTCTGTGAGCAATTTGGATACCTCATGTTTGTTTTGGCAAAGTGATGAAAATAACCAATATGATGAACAGATTAACTTGCCCCACTCCTAACTCCACGCAACTAGTAGGATGCGAGGGCTCATCACCAAGAGCCAAGAAGGGCGCAAGTTATGAAATATGGTGAAACGATAGTGATGAAAGACAGACGAAGCTTTGGTGGAACCAAATTGAAAACTACAAGCTTACTCCACCCGAATGACTTCATAGTTTTGGGTGCAACTTGCTTTGCGGTTTATCCAGACTTAGACCCGTAGATGGCCACATAGTAGACAAAATCTGGTTTTTAGGATTTTTAACTCTCTTGGAATTTTGAGCATCCGATTCATTCGCTTTTGACTCAAAGTTTGAATAGTTTGTTTATGACCTTTTAATGTTTGCATTGTTTGCAGAGGACCCCCTACACTTTGCCCCATGCTACTAGTAAGAAGCGTGGGTTTATCACCGTGGGCAAGGCATAGGCGAGTAAGGGCATTTCCATCCTTTCCCAACCCTACGTCACTAGTAAGAGACGCAAGCTCATCACCGAGGTCAGTAGGGCAAGGAAATGTGTAAAAATAAAATTTTCTCGTTTAACCACTTTTTGACTTGTCTTTTTGAGTAAAATGTCAAGATATGCTTGTTTCCAAAGAGATGTATATATGGGATAGATGTGACACCATGAAGCTTCTAGAACAGACCATAGGCAAGACACCAATCCTAAGAAGAAATCAAAGCGAGAACAAACTTGCAGATCTTGGTATGGTTACCGTTAAGACTTCGTCATGTTTGATTTTATTTGATAAAAGATTCTGAAGTGATTGATGATATCACGAAAATGGAGAGATATGATTAGAAAGTTTTGTGCCAACAACATCATGAGTTTGTAATGGATTACTTTGAGAATAGATTCCTTGATCACAATTTGTGTAAGAACAAGTGGACAAAATGATCTAAATCTATATGAAAATGCAATGTAGATAATTATATAGGTAGCGTTAGCTGCTTATGCATAGAAACGTTTGAGGTGGAGGGAATTGACTGTTTCGCCAAATTCCTCACCTTCTAACATGCATAAGAGGTATGCACCATTTCCATAGTCCTTCGTGACTCGGTATGGGCCCAACCATTTGGGCCGGAATTTCCTTCCTTCGCCGGTCTTCTTGTCGATCCGGCTGTCTAGTCTTAGAACTAGATCTCCTTCGTATATATCGCGTTCATAAACCTTCTTGTTATACTGCCGGCACATTCGGTCAGCATAAGCCCTATGCCACTGTTCAACGCATCTAACCTAGTTTCATCTAGGCTTTCTAATTGGGAAAGACGTGCTTCTCTGTAAGTGTCTTCATCCGTAATCCTTGTAGTGAAATGCGGAGACGGGTATTTCACCTCAAGTGGGAGAACCGCTTCGCCCCAAATACTAGCGAGAAAGGGGTCTCCCGCTGGTGTCCTTATTGAGGTTCGGTGGGCCCACAAGGCCGGATATAACTTCAAATGCCAATCTCGCTTGTTTTCTTTCACCGTTTTAAGGAGAATGGCTTTCAATGCCTTTGTTTGTTGCTTTCAAATTCACCGCCCATTGGCTTGGGATAATACAAGGAAGCCGTATGATGGCTTATTTTAAATTTGTTGCATAGTTCACGAACTTCTTCATTCTTGAAAGAAGTTCCATTATCTCGAGATAATGATTTGTGGGATACCGTACTGCAAATGATTTGATTTAAAATGAACTTAGCGATTACGTACAAACCAGTGTACACGGTAGTAAGAGGCATGGCCTCCACCCATTTGGTAAAATATTCAAAGTGGCCGTAATTATAAAATTGTGGCCGTTCAGTGGATGAGGGAGAGAATTTCCTATTAAGTCCAGGCCCCATGTAGAAAAGGGCCATGGAGTAGCGATTGGTCAGTAGAGCTTGTGTTTGGCATGTGGATCTCATGGGAGAATTCCCGGCACTTATGACACTGCGTGCAAACTCTATCGCGTCATGTTCTAGAGTGGGCCGTAAATAGCCCATTCGATGTATTTTTCGAGCAAAGGCATGGCCACCGAAGTGGCCTCCACATATACCGCTGGGATTCATGGAGAATCCTCTTGACTCTTCTCGTGTCGACACACCTTAAGAGCATTCCATCGAATGCTTTTCGATAGAGCACCCGCTCTATAATGACATATTTGGCTACGATTATGCGTAATCACCTTCTTTGTTGCGTGTCACCGCATCCGGTACGTATGGTCCATGATATAATTAATGATATCAGTGTACCAAGGGCACTCAGAAATAGCAGGTCGAGTTTCGATGTAGTATACGCATTCATCTAGAAAATCCAAATCTACTAGATCGCCTCCGTCTAATGGGTTGTCAGCTAACCAATCCGCGATGATTTGTCCTTTAACTGACTTCTGATTTACAAATGTTAATTCGAACTCTCCCATTAAGGTTATAAAACGTCCAGCCTTTTTGGATAAGGAACCTTGTGTGAGAAAAGTCCGTAAATGGTCCGTCTTTACCATGACCTTTGTTTCTTGATTCAGCATGTAATGTCTTAGACGTTTAGTAGCAAAGACTATGGCAAGACATTCTCGCTCTGCTTGTGTATAGCGTGTTTCATAGTCGAGCAATGTTCGGCTAATGAAATAAATCACACGCTCTCTCTTGTCATCGTCTTCCTGGGCCAACATACAGGCCAGCGAGACATCGGTAGCCCGTGAGTATAGAATTAACGGGCGATCTAACTTAGGTGGCATTAGCGTAGGTGGTGACAGCAAGAAACGTTTAACTGCGTTGAAAGCTTCGTTGCAGTCTTTGGTCCAATCAATGCTATAGTCTTTCTTGAGTAAATTGTTGATTGGGTGAATAATAAGCTTAAGTCCGGATGAATCTCCGATTGCACCCAGCCTTCCCGAGAAATGATCTCGATTCCGCATTCACTCAAGGTGGGACCATTTCGAGGACAAATCAATTTTGGTCGATCAACGCGATCCTCGTGACGATATGATGTAACCTAGGAGCTTTCCTCCTGTTACACCAAAGACGCATTTCTCTGGGTTTAGCGTGACTCCGTATTCTATTAGGCGTGAAAGAATGATGCGGAGTACTTCGGGATGGTCACAGCGCTTTTTGGCCTTAGCCAATAAGTCGTCTACGTAGGATTCCACGATTTTATGAATTAAATCGTGAAATATATAAGTCATAGCCCACCCGGTACGTAGCACCGCCGTTTTGAGACCGAAAGGCATGACAGCATAGCAATAGGTTCCCCAAGGAGTTATAAACGTGGTTTTAGCTTGATCTTGCTCGGATATTCTGATTTGATTGTATCCCGAGAATCCATCCATGAGAGACAAAAGTTCAAAACCAGCTGTTGCATCAACAATAACGTCTATGGATGGTAATGGGAAATCGTCTTTAGGACACGCTTTGTTGATGTCTCGAAATCTATGCAAATGCGTATCTTTCTGTTCTTCTTGAGAACGGGAACGATATTAGATACCCATTGGGAGTAGTCAACTGGCTTGATAAATCCTACCTGAAGGAGTTTTATTACTTCCTCTTTTACCATGAGAGCTACTTTGGGTTTCATGGGCCTTGATTTTTGTTTAATTGGCTTTGCATCCGATCTAGTGACGAGGTTGTGTACCGCAATGTGGGGTGCGACTCCCGTCATCTCCTTGTAATTAAATGCAAATGCCTTCTGATGTTCTTTGAGAACCTGAGTATGTATTTCCACTTCTTCTGGTGTCAACGAAGAACCTAGTTTCAATATTCTTGGTTCATCTTCTGTCCCAATGTTGACATCGATTGTTTCTTCGATTAAAGAGGCGTTACCCTCTTCGAACTCAGGTGGTGCTGGAGGTAAATCTAAATCATCCCCATTTTCTATTGCGTATATGTTAGGTTCCCTTTGTGACGGAAGATCCGTTACGGGATTTCCGAAGTAGGAGGACGAATGTGGGATCAGGGATAAATCTAGCATGTGATAGGAGAGATGTAATGCTGCATAGGCATTTAAATAATCCAAAGTAGCCGCATCATTTCCAACATGGTCTAGGATGGTAGATTCGCTTCCGCTTAAAAGAGGATTTGTCATTGTTTTTATTAATGGTTCGTCACGAATGGATACTGTGAAGTGAGTATCTTCTAGCTCATTGCTTGGAGTAAAACGTGATGCCGAGGTTGCTATTGAATCGGCGAGAAGATTTTTCTCACGGGATCGCTTCAATGGATATGAAGTTAAACGCCTTGCTTAAATCTAATACAACATTTTTGTAGAGTTGTAAATGTTCGGCTTTAGTTTCATATACTTCAAAGAACTTGGTTTGTTACTAATCATGCGAGTCTCCCAAGACTCGATGTTATCAATACCAATCCTTCCGCTAAGGTGAGGCCAAGAAGGAGGGCTTCGTACTCAGCGCCATTGTTTGTGCATTCAAAGTTTAACTTAAATGAGAATGGGAGGACCTTCTCCTCGGGCGAAGTAAGAATTATACCTGCCCCCGCTCCATAACGACATTTAGCTCCATCGAAATGGAGAGTCCAATATTTAGCCGGAGTGTAGATGTTGGGGCATCTCGCCGCGCTTGCACACTCTACTTCTATCATACAGAGATCCTCTGACTGTAAGGAACCAACACCTAGGGAAAATCCTATGCCTACTGAATCGAATGGTAAGAACATTGGTGAATCTTGTTCTATCAATTCAACGATTTTCGCAGTAGTCCCTAATGATACTGTTTCTTTAGTTTTACCTTTAGGGGTTGGAGTTGTTTTGGCTATGCTGGTAGTTTCAAGATCCGTTGTAGGTATCAACTTTTCCTCTGGCTTTGGGTCAGAGGGTTTATTAAGTTGGTTTGTTGGCACTCAAATTCTCGAGTGCACCCCGGTCTTTTCTTTAAATCAGCTAGGTGCAAATCGAAAGGTTTTGGATCGCCTTTGGCTACAAATACCTTTCCCAGATGCAAGAATCTTACTTCTTGAAATAGCGTGGAAGGGATTGCCTTCATTCGATGTATCCAAGGTCGGCCGAGGATCATATTATAGTTAGTTTCCCGATCTATAATATAAAACTCACCAAGATGGTTTTGGGCCCTAAGGTGACCGGCAGATATAGTTCCTATCGAAGTGGCTTTAAGGCTATCATAGCCTCTCAAGGTATTTCGTGTAGTGGAACAGCTTTGTTTCTCCATATCCAAGTTTTTGGAGGAAAGAGAAAGGGACTATGTTAATCGCAGCCCCATCACAACCATCGCCCGTTTACATAGTTATTATAAACCCATACTTGCAAGTGTAAGGCTAGGTCACCTCGGCGTGCGATCTCAGCATCTGTGGGCATTTTACTTATTTCGAAGATGAATTCGACATCCTTGTCCGGCTGCCCCGGAGGGTGGATATCAAAATCTACGTGATTTACTTGTGTTTCGGGAGGTGGAGTGATGTTAATTAGATGGCCTAGACCTAATGCTTCTAAAAGAGCAGCTCTGTGAGGGGGAGAGTTCTTTAGTAAGTCCAAAAATGAAATGTGTGAGAAGGTCTTTGTTAGGTCACTAATTAAATCATAGGCACCGATGGGTTTTTCAACTATTTGTTGACTCTTATCTGTCTCTGGCAGATGACTTGGGCTCGGTTGAGAGAAATACTCTCGTGTTCTTGTTATAGCTTCGATAGGTAGTTCAATGTCTAATTCTACCAAACTAACTATCTTAGGTCTTGGTTGAGCTCCCAACTGTGGCGCAACTGATGGATTTAATGAAGTCGAAGCTTCATGATCATTGTTTCCCATTATTGCACCTTTGTTTGTTCCAGTTGGATTCAGCCTATTGCTGTCATGATTTGGGAGTGGATCATTAAAGATCTTAAGGGGAGCATTCTGGGGAAACCGCCTCGCGAGAGTATTTGGTGATGATGAGACGGATCTCGCCAAGAATGTGTCTATGAAGAACTGTCTTTGTTCTTCTGGCAAACGTTGCATAAATTTATTGTAGTCACGACATGTTCTAGTGTCGTGACCATGAATTTTATGGAAACCACAATAAGAATTGGGATTATAGTTCCCGTTTTGTTGGTTTGGTGTGTATTGTGGCCTAAAATTCCGATCAAACTGTTGCCTATTAGGACCAAAGTTTTGGAATTGTTGTTTTTGGTTTTGACTTTGGTTTTGGTAACCAAATGAGTTTTGGCTTGGCCTTGTATGGGATTTCGCCGTTGTTGTTGTTGTTGTTGTTGTGATGGTTAAAATCCACCGTATTGACTTGGTCGGGTAAAAAATTGTTGTTTCGCTAGTTGTTTGTTTGTGACGGAGTATTAATGACATTTACCCTCTTGGGCTGGTCGGTTACCCCATCCGTTGTTACCCCACGATTTTTGTTAAGGATTTTGGGTCCTTGATTGACATTTGTGGTAGTTGTAGTATTTTGAGTGGAGGTGATTAACCTCCCGTTTGCTCCATATGTCTTACGACCACTATCTATCGCTGCTTGATCAATTCGCAGAGCGCTCTCAAGTACTTCATCATAAGTCCTTAGTGGGAACTTCTGGACTTCTTCCTTCACTTCTCTACTGAGAGAATGAAGGAATAAATCGCATAGTTCCATCTGATCCATGTTTGGAGCACTTGCTGATGAATAAAGGACGGTACGCCACCTTTGGATGAAATGGGCGACAGATTCATTGTGTTCTTGTTTGATATGCAAGAATTCCCTGATTCCTGTTCTTAATAGTTTGTTCATGTCGAAGGCCTTGATGAACTCAGACACAAGTTGTTTGAATGAATGTATGGAAGCTTCAGGTATTCTATAATACCAATCGAGAGCGATGCCTTCCAAGGTTTTGGGAAATATTTTAGCAACAACCCCATCCCAAGGGAGTAATTCTCGAATGGCTGTAGCGTAAGCTTTGATATGCGCATTCGGATCTCCCTCACCCTTGAACTTAGGCAAATCAGGGAGAGGTCTTGGAAGCATGACGCTTCGTATGGTGAAATCTAAGGGTTCCTTTAGATATTCTGAATACGTCCCTATTGCATAGCTTTCGACCATTGATGGTGTTTGGTGAGGGAGTGGTGGTGGGATAGGTTGTTGATACGGTGCAACATATGTGTCGGCAGAGGCATAGGGAGGTCCTCGCGCTTGAGCAAACATGCCGGAGAGGAGAACATATCTCCTTGTGGTGATTTAGAGTACATGTTTAAATAGGACGGGGTATTATCGAGGAACGATCTGCTCGACACTAGACCGGGAGGAATAGTGTTAGAGATGATAGGCCTTGTTGGCGTTTGTCAGTGGATATTGAGGAGGCATGCCTAACGTGCCTACTCCCGTAAGGAGATCTACCCCACTGCAGTGGTATGGAGGATCGGAACTTCCCGCTTGTATGAACGGAGAATTTTGACTTGCTTGAGCTAGTTCTAACCCTCTCACTCTTTCTACTAACGTTGAAATGACTTCATTTGGTGAAGCCACGGTACTTTGCCTCGAGCGGCGTTTTGTATACCTTGGTGTTGTAAAGGTACGTGATATCCTCGTCATAAATTGATCGCTATTTTGCCAAGTTTCTCCTGCATTAATATTTCCCGTATGCAAAGGGTATAGAGGTATTTTCTTGAAAAGAGATTTCGGTTGTATTTGTAATCCTCCTATAGATGGATACATTCCCCGGGAGCGTTGTTCACTCCTAGGATAACGTGTTGATCGTCCATCATCTAAGACCGTGTATGGATCTGATTGCCTACTAATTTGTGGTCCGAGTAACATTTGAGGAGATGAACCAGATTCTCCTCGTAAACGCTCATATTGTTGGAACTCGAAGGTTCTTGCTTGTTGGGTTCGAGGGGTTGATCTAACTCCTCGCTTTGAAAAGACGAACTATATCTCGATTCTTGGGGTTTGTGTTGACAACCGATTAGTTGAATAGTTGTCACCCCCATACCGAGAGCGAGGGTGATGATTCCCTATTCTGTTGGGCGTAGTATGCCTCAAGACCCAGGAGGGGTCTGCCATATGCGTCGAATCCCGACATATTCGGGGGGTATATGAATACCCGTAGAATAATGGGAAGGAGCGAAGGTGGATGAGAGAAGATGAAACTTCTCAAAGAGAAGGTGAAACAATTGTTTGTTTCACGTCGGGTTCACCAATTTTGTACGCCGGAAAAGCGACAGGCGAGCGTGAGAATCAACAAGTAACTCTTCCGCACGTACCCGACCTCCCGAGGTCGTGCCGAGACAGCCGGTGGGGGTAGAATATGCAGACAAACTAATTAGGCAGTCTAATGTCTTCGACACGCACTAGTGGAATTTGCGAATCTAAGGCAAAGAAGGCCCTTCTAACTTGGACTGGTGTGATAGATCGATCAACGAGGATGACTGCCAAGGCTCCAATCAATATCGAGCTCGGCGTGATTCGATCTATGGGTCATGCGGAATACGTGGAAAGTGACTCGATTGTTTCGTGTATATCCCCGATAAGGTCATATAGTGGATGATGAATACAATCGATTCTATGGATGATTTTCCTCGCCTAGTCCAATTCCCTAGCTTCATAGCCGCTATATCTAGTAAGGACAATTGTTATGATGATAGGTGGAAGTGGGGTGGACTCGAATACCAAAGTACGTAGGCTGCTAGCCTATATCGGATTGACTTCGTGGACTCGCTGGGTCAGTGGGTTCTGTGGATCACAACCGTAGACTCTCGGTTGTTGCGGTCCTGTTATGGTCATACGTGAGATCAAGTTCTAATCCCTAGTATCCAGTAATCGTATGCTTTCTCAGCTTCTATGTTTAGAACCAATAGTTGTGCGATCTTCTCAGAATACCTTACAGAGTTCTCGCAACCTGGATTCTTAAGCTGGTATCTATATCTATGAGGGTGTCTCCAAAGATCTGGTCATGGAACTAGAGGATCGCACCCGAATGTTTGTTCTCTTTCGAGCCCTTCTACGGTCATGTGGATGTTTTCTAGAGTAATCTGTAGTTTGGCTGACTTGACCAAAACGCATGTGCTTGGTCGTCTTCTATGTTTAATCCTCTTAACTGTGAACTGATCAGCCAGTAAATCGGGTTGTTCGGAATACTTGTATCCCGAGATTTTGGTCTATGTCAACTATCATTGCTGTGACTAGGTTTGGTTGAGGCACGATTGGCTCAAATATATATTCCCTGGGCTCTTGAGGTCCCGTGATTGTCATACGAAACAAAATGCAATCTAACTGTAATGAAACAAATTCTAACTAAGTGAAATAAATCTAACTACATATAACTTTTATTTTTCTATGAAATATTCTAACAATTTTAAGGAAAGCAAACTATTTTATGCGTATCTAGAAATAATAGCTAAACAGTAATTAAAAATAGACAAGATAACCGAGTGTGGTTATTTCCCGTGCGATTTATAGAATTATTCTAAATAAAAATAACTTGTCTAATCTATCTTCGAAGATTCTCGATCCTACCTCGTGAGAGGAGTGAATCATAGTTTCTCGTAAACTATCAATCCCCACAGCTTCTTCCCCGGCAATATCGAGAATAGAATGAAATGAAATAAAGCGATTAACTACTCTATTTGATATGAATCGACTAGAACTTTGAAATGTAAAACCCGGATTCCGCAGTAATGCTGGCGAATCCGATGGTGTGTGTATGATCTCGCCCCTCGCATGATCTTCTCGCTCTTTCGTGTTCACTGGATCCGTAAAAGCGTGTAATGCTAGCACCGATAGGAGTAGATTTTGGGACAAGGACAGCTCAGAATGCAGACCGAGAATGCGAGTAGGAGAGGGATAGCGCAAGAGTACAGAGCTTGGCTTATGCGATTCCTAGTGGGATTTTACTGCGAGTCATGCAACGTGAAGCGACCAGAACCTCAACTATCCTATACGAAGAGCAAAACCTGCAACTTTAATGGCTTCCCAAGCTATTCTATTCCAAAATAAAGACACTGCTTGCACAAGTTGGATATGTGGCTTACCAACAAATTTCAATAAAGCTAACCAGCATATAATGGATCAACTAAGAACTCCAAGACACAAGAAAATAAATCTACAAAGAAAGAGGAATTCAGAGGCAAGCTTCTAACCGGATTGATGGAACAACAAAGATCGCCGCACAAGATGGGTCTCGTGGCTTACTAACAATGAGCAATACCGACTAAGTATGAAATAAGCTATGCTATCAATCCTAAGCAAGCTAACCAAAACACTAAAAATCAAGACTCTAACAAGGAAAATGGTGACCAAAAGCTCCACCAAATTCTTCACCCAAATTCACCAAAACCTGCACCAAAATCGACCATTTGCATGTACACAAACCATGCATTTATAGGAATTCCAACTCTCAAAACCAAAACCAAATTGAACTCCTAAACAATAAACAAAGGAAAACACTGCTCCAGGGACCAAAAACATTAATGCATGCTCAAGTCGGCAAAGAAAATCTGGTGAAACGTGATATTTCACGCGAGTCGCGTCAAAAGAGCGTTCTAGAAAACGCGCGCACAGACCGCCGCTCGAGCAGGAGGCGGTAAGACCGCCGCCCTGCTCAGTGGCGGCGGTCATGAGACCGCCGCCGCCATGGGCGGCGGTTTTGCACCGAAGGTCAAGAGGCCAAGGAAAGAGGGAAAAAGGGGAAAACAAAGGGCGCGGGGCTAAGCGAGGCATGCGGATGTTAACGCATACTCCGAGGGCTTTTCCGATCCCGAACACCTTGCGAGGAGACTCCGTATCATCATTGGGGCACTTGTTAGGGGATGGTGTCGTTATGTCCTTCATGCTTGAATTTTACATAGTGGTGTAAAGTTTAAGGGACACAACCCATGATGCAAATCCAGGGTCTGCCAAGCAATAGGTTATACTGGAATTCTCCCTCTAAGATGTAGAATAGTTTCGGGATAATGTGAGGGCCTACGCGAACATGAAGGATAACAGTGCCAAGGATGGAGGTGATGGCGTCATTGAAGAAACACAACATAATCGGGTTATTATGCATATATTTATAAGGAATATGCATTTGATTATATGCATCAGAGGATATGATGTTAATGCTAGCACCACCATCAATCATGACACATCGTATGTGTATGTTATCGATATAAAAATAAATGAATAGGGCGGATCAGGGTCATCTAATTGGAGAGGTACAATCTCCTCTTCGAGAAAGCCGAGGGTGGAGATTTGAGGAGTGGTCATGGGGGTAGAAGGGAGTTAATTTGGTAAGAGAGACTATGTGGTGAGGGTAATAATGGAGGCCACTAGTCCGGGTCATTGGATAGAACTTCAATGGATTGTAAACCTTGATAAGGGCTTGTCTGTGGATTCAAGTCTAGAAGAGATCATACAAAGACATATTTAGAGGAGACTAATGTAATTATTTTATCATTGCATGATGGGTGACCCCATCATGAGATAGGGTATGTAGGTCCACGGATGGTGATATTGGGAGTGGGTGTAGATGGTATATTGGGTACATGTTTGGGCCGATGGGCTAGTTTCTTTTCTTTGCCTTTTTCTTTCTCGAGAGCGGATAACAATGTGAACCATGTTAATTTGAGGGGAGGGGGATGAAGAGGGTGTGTCATGAAAGGTATAATGACATGAGGGGAAAATCCTAGGGGTGGATAATAGCCTTGTGAAATGAGTAGGTGCATTGACATTTGGGTGGTGGTTTAGCCAACTCTCTAGTACGCACTATGTTGATCTCGAATTTTGGAGGTGGAAAAAATGGTTGTGGGGGTGGATATTTTGATT
This sequence comes from Taxus wallichiana var. yunnanensis, assembly GCA_018340775.1. NCBI lineage: Eukaryota > Viridiplantae > Streptophyta > Pinopsida > Cupressales > Taxaceae > Taxus > Taxus wallichiana. Next base: position 607,896,186 of record CM031243.1, read on the forward strand.
GTTGAATGGGTAAAGGATGATGATGTATGGTGACAGTGAAGGTGGAGCATGGTCCTCATCAAGAAGGTCGTCATCGTTGAAATTTTATTCAAGAAGACAAAGTTGAAAAGAACGGTCTTTAGAGTCAGTATAATTTTCAACATCATGCCCTGCACATAATGATAGGCACAAATATTGGTTTCATCAAACCCTTTTGGTTTGGGTTTAAGAGGATTGTAAGGTCGCAAAGCGGTGGTAATGTGATGACAGAAGTCTCTAAGAGATTGGTTAAAAGGTTTTCATAGGACCCCGCCAATGGATCACAATGGGAAGTGAGTGTAGGTTTGGGTACAAGTGTGGATGATTATGAGTGAAGAAACTTTATAGGAGGGGGAATGGGTTGGTCTACTTATTTGATGAGTGGTAGGGTCTTATGTTTTGATGACATCTACTTCGGTAAAGGTGGGGTAGAAGAGCTAGCATTGGAAGGTTTTGTTTGTTTGACTACTTTATTGGAGGGTAGTGGGATCTTATCTTTGGTTTGCGCCTTCTTGGGTAAAGGTGACATGGGGATATGGGATGTAAAAAGGAATGTATATGGTGGAAGAGGACGGGTTACCCATGGGGAAACCAGGTTGTGGTGGTGGTAGTTGGTAGAGGTTGGGTAAATGACATTGGTTGAATTCGTATGGGAAAATTTGGGGTTATGGTAATTAGTGGAGGTATAGGTGGCAAGAAGTGTACAGTGAGGTTGAGGAAGTTTGGTTTTTGGGTGAATGAGGTGTAACAAAGGAAAGTGAGGCGGAGTAGTTTTTTTAGCTTTTGATTAGCCTTGGGTAGGATACTTGTTTGATCGTGGGTTGATGGATGGGGCCCTAGGATGGATGGAAGGGGGAAGGCGACAAAGGTGTGGTAGGCGAAATCGGTGTACATGTCCTAAAAGGTTGGGTTTTCCTTTTAGATGGAAGGATAATGATGCTACGACTTGGGAAGATGCGGATAAGTCCAATTTGACAGGTGGGTGAGTAAGGCTTGATGTTGGCATAACACCCAAAGTAGTGATGGGTCTAGATATGGGTGCGGGAAAAGTGTGGGTAGGTTTTTAGGTTTGGGAATAGTTGTAGTGATGGGTAGAAATTTGGATGGAGGTAGGGATGATGAAGAGGAAGTCATTTCAATTGGCATGGTTAGTGTAGTTTTGGTTTCCGAAAATACCTTTGGGTAGATTGTGTAAGTATCTTCAGGAAACATTTGCATTTGGGTCAAAACGGGAGCCGAAGATGTCCCTAGAGCATGAAATGATCAATGTAATCCAAATGATTAACTAACCATGAAAATGAGACTACTGAAGAAGAGGATGGAATGGGTTGGGTGGAAATCCCTATAAAATATGTCTGTGAGATAGGAATTGGCTAGCCTCGGATTCTGTAGGTAAAAGAGTCGAGATCATGTCAATAGGGTCCTGGGATGCTAGGGGAAAATTGTTCTGACATGTAGTGAAATGTATGAAGAATCTCCCATAGGTAGGAGAGATAATAGGTGGGTGAGGTAGAATTCTCTCTTGGTGGAGGAGAAGGTGATGATGATTCTCTTGTGGATGGGAGAATAACAAGTGTTGATGGTTCAGAAGGCTGGGAAGCAGATGATGACATGACATTGGTAGAAAGTGTGGGTTCCTCTATGAGAGAAAGGGGAGATGAGGGGGACTCCTCTGTGGGTGGAGGAGTAGAAGAGGTATGCTCCTTTGTGGGTAGAGGAGCTCGTGCCAAGATTTCCTCAATAGATGAAGTAGGTAGGTTTTGAGGAACAATTGACACGATATCAAAAATTGTGTGAACTTCATGGACATTGATGTCGCTGGATGAAGGTTTGATATTTCTATTAGACGATGGTTTATGATTAGGGAACGAATTTTTGAAGATGTGCAAATTTTGGTTTCTGTTGGCGCGTTTAGGTTGTCTACGACAAGGTCTCCATTGTCTATCATCTCTTGAATTTTTTTAAAAAAGTTATGTAGTTTCCATCACTATGTCTTTTAACGTGATGATAATTACAAAGTAATCATGTTCTCTATACCATGCGGGCATAGGATGAGCGGGATCGAAACCTGTATGAGGTTTTATGGGAGGAATTGTAATGGCTCTAGCTTTAAGAAATTTTTCCAAGACTAAAGAATAGGTCTCGTCTGATTAAAGTGTACTTCCGCTGCTCCCCATCGTAGTTGAAAGGCCTGGATAGGAGAAAGATTGGAAGTAGGTTGGGCCTGATTAGAAGGATGAGGTGGAACCATCTTGAGGACTACCGTGTTGGTCGATCCTTTGGGCTTTGAATATTTATTTTGAGGTTTTGAAGATTGAGAAGAATCATTTGATTTGAATGGTGTTCTTGTTCCGTAATTGGATTTTATTTTCTTCAATGGTGAGAATTTCTAGTTTTCGGGCCATGGTGAATGCTTCATCAAAGGTTCGGAAGGTTTGAACTTGCAGAGTTGGTGAGATGTGTCTGGCACAAGATATAGTGAATAACTCAATAAGTTCAGTCTGAGGTAGTTGGAACATCAATTGGTTAATAAGACTCAGCCAATGGGCAACGAAATCTATGGTAGATTCGTCTTCATATTGTCGGGTTGAATAGAGATCGGTCATGGTGACTTTATTGGTAACATTGATTGAAAAATGATCTAGGAAAGCTTGGGCTACTTGATTAAAGGAATAAATATAATGTCAAGGTAGTCCATTGTACCAATCCAATGTTGGTCCTGTTAAGGACATTGGGAAAGTTTGTAGGAGTAAAGTGTCATCATGGGTGATTAGGTAACACCCATGTTTGAACGACCACAAGTGTTGTTGCAGGTCTTCTTTACTATTGAAGTGATTGAATTTAGGAATTTCCCAATGCATTGGGTAAGGATGAATGGGAATAAATGGATGGATAGGCTCGTTACAAATTTCATCATATGTTAAAAATTACGGGAGCTAGAAATAAATGCTTCGAGGTTTGTATCTTCTCCATCATCATTTTAATGAGGTCGGAAGTAGGTTGGGTGCCCCTACAAAAAAAAAAGGAGGTTGATGTTGAATGTATGAGGTGGGTGGTATCTTTGGTGTATGGTGGCGCCGAGTATGATAACTGTGCAGGAGGAATAGATGTAGGTGGCACATAACTAGCATAAGCGATAGATATGTTGGGGTTGTTGGTAGTATGTGTAAGTGGGTGGTGTGTGTCAGTCATAACAACTCTAGTGGCAATCGGGGGTAAGGGTCAGGGATAGAAAGGACAAGGTTTTGAAAGAGGTGTAAGTTGCGACACTGCAGGTGGTCATGCGATACAATGGGTATATGTGAAGTGGTGGGTGTAGATGAAGCTATACTCACAAATGTTTTCAGAGGGAAAATCAATGTCACGGGTGTGATCAATGACGTAGATATTGTAGTGATAGTGGTCAGGATTTAGATGAGACACCACAGGTGATAAAGTGGATGATGGTAGCGCCGAACTGGTGCTAGCTGATGTAGAAGTGGGGGCTAGAGTAGGAGGGATAGATACGGGCATGCCGTATATTAACTTTCCTAAGGAATATTAGGTGGAAGAATGAGCAAGGTAGTACTGGAGGGCAAAGGTGGGATTCTCGGTCAAGGAGTCTTGCAAAATCCTCATCGGTGGCAAAGTGATGGGGATAAGTTGAGTCGGATCCATAGGTGATAGAATGGATGGCGATGATGGACTAGGTGGGAGTGGCTGACGGATGGCATGAAACATGAGGGCGTTAGTTTGGCTATGAGTCAACACCATGTGAATCAGCGTATATCAGGTGAACTATGCTTTGTAAATGACACAGGGAACAATAGAGATGGGAAAAATAAATTTTGAGAGGGAAAGTTTGTAAATGTTTTGATTAAAATCCAAACAGAATGACCAACACCGGTCTAACTGAATGATGACGGTTAAGGGGTGACCAATGTCGATTACAGGAACCAATATTTGCCATCAGTGAGAAATGACAGTTTCAGCAAATGAGGTAAAAACTGATGATTTTCAGATAGGAAAGGTGTATATGATGACTTTTATTAGAGTATAGAGAGTACAATGATACAAAAAGACTCTAAACATAAGAGAAGATGAGATAAGTTTCTTTTGGGTAAATTAATCAAAATAACAAGGACCGACGCTGGTTTGGTAAACCAATGGTGGTCAGATGTAAACTAATGGCAATCGTTGACCGATGCCTATTCATCGTGAAATTTGAAGAATGAGGAAAAAATGAATTTTTGTGAATTTAGATTAGATGAATAATCAACCCAGAAGTCTAGGGATGATAAGATGAGGTCCTGACACACTTTGAGAAAGTCATAATACTCCAACTGTGATGGTGGAGTGTGAAAGGAAAAAATAAAAATGAAGAATTGTATCCTCACACCTCAAAACACAAGTCAAGCACAAAGCTAAGAAAAATACATAACCCAACAAGTGATTTTAGTGTGTTTAGCTTATGTTATTTAAAATACTGACTCGTGAATTTAGAGTAGAGTTTTTGGTTGGGAAGGCTTCCTACAAAGAAGGAAATTTTAAAGGTGAAGTTTAAGGTTATGTTCTCTCGAGGTGATGATTGGACAGAGAGATAACCAAACTGGTGCCAACTATCAATCCTATGATTGTGTGATCGTTGATAGCTTCTTCCGGGTGGGATGTTGTTTAAGAAGATGTATATATTCCAATTTGTGCAGTTTGGCAAAGAGAGAGAAGAAAGAATGTGCTTTTCTATGATTTAGTTATGTCAACCATCAGCTGGGCATGACTTCCGCATATATAGGTTGCCCTCATTTTTAATGTGAGCTAAAATGCAACAAATCGAATGTTATGCAAGTGTTTTAAGCCCAAATCAAAGTGTGATATTCGATGTAGCAAGTAGTGAACAGGAAGAGGGATGCTCTTTCACTAATGCAATACTAATGAAAGAAAAGAAGTATTCTTTTTATAACACCAAAAACACGATTGCTTTTAGACAATAGAAAGAGAGGAATATTCCAGAGAGGAAAATTAATGTGTAATCTTTTCTAAGGGAAACAAACACACAACTTTTACCTAGGAATGAATAAAATGCAAGGAACCCTGGATGGGTCCCACCGGCGTGCCAAAATGTTTCACCATTTTCTTTAAGTTTTTAGATGAAATAGATAAGGGTGTGGGCCAAGGAGGAATACTTGTTACGATGGTCAGTTTGAAGGTCGTTGCACATGTTCTAACTTCTTGATCCAATGCTGACTGTGAGAGCTTCCTTTTGGCTAGGAGGAACTACCTGAAATACACAACAAGACCACAAAAAAAAATAAACAATATATGTCAATGGGCTACCTAGCATGTGCTAGATCTAGGAAGTGTGATACTTCCTTGGTGGCGCTTAACCTATTGTTTAATACAATTCAATGCAAGAAAGGACATAAATAAATAATTTTCTATTGTAGTTGATATGACTTAGGTATCTCATCCAAATACAATAAGCAAATCTAACATAACAAAGTTAGGCTATTATCGATCTAGAAATAAGGTAAATAATTAAGGTGCCGAATAGGTCAGTGGTCGATTATGGGTCACTTGAGTCACTTGGAAAAGTTTATTGGGATATGGTATTAGTAGGACTATCAAATACAAAGACCGATGTTAGTCTGGTATGACCGATTTACGCTTAGCAAGAACCGACGAAATTATCATGACGGACCGTAATAACTCAATAGTTCATGGTTTTGGGGATTTTTCTGAGACTGAATCAGAGATGGTAAGGAGTTGGTTTAGGTCTAGGGAGGTGTTGGGAATATTTAGAGGTACTCAAGAGTAGACAGAGGTGATTAAAAGGGTTATGAGTGATGGGAATGGTCGGGTTCACAGGAAGGCAATAATGGTGGGGTAAAAATATAAATGGTGGTTGATAAACAAAGGTGAAGAACTCTTATAAACTAAATAGAAATGAAATGGTGCAGGTTAGAGACACACTTAATGTTGTGCAGGTTCAATGGTTGGGTGGTGGTGATGGTTAATCGGTGAAATGGTGATCGGTTTCGGCAAAGTTGCTTCCTGAATGCTCTTGTGAATGCAAATACCTTTTGATAAATGGTCAGTGTTGACTATGGCTACTGGATGTACAAAAGAGCTCTGGTTCTTGCTTACATGTAGATATCCTTTGCTCCAAAAGTCAATAATGTCTCTAGCCTCTCAAATAAGGTTTCCAAAATGGGTATATGGTAACCGACGATGGTTTAGGGTGACAAACGTTGGTTTCAGATTTACCGCATCGATTAAGGTGGGATATCCTAGGTTGCCTAAAATAACAGATCTTGGCTATCCTCTTCCAGCTTTTGCTTTTTTGTGTTGGGTCTAAATGGAACGTTGCACTTAGATACACGGGAATGTGGTTAGAGGAAGAATAGGCATGTGCTTTTAGGGTTATACTAAGTCTTAGTTCATTAAGGTAAGTAGGGATAAGTCTTAGTTATGGAAACATGCTATGAATAGGTCTATGGTGAGGTGTCTAGGTGAGGTGGTGGGGTGAGGTGGAAATTGGTTTTAATTAAGGTAATTAAATAATGAATGAAGTGAGGATGAGTATTAATTTAATTGTAAATAATTAAATTAATATTAATGTGGGGTATAAGGGTCATGGTTAGGTGAATGTGTTTAAGTTGGTTATTCAAAGGGGACCAAGGGGAGTGTGACCTAATTTTGGTGTCTACAATGGCATCCAAACCAAACACATATGACTTAGGAGAAAATCCTTTTGAATCCTTCTCATTTAGTGGAAACAACTTAGCACTTCTATTTTCATAGGTCAAGGACATAGAGCCGTTGATTGATCATAGTGGAGAAGAATCTGATTCTTTTGAAGAACAACATAAGTTTTACTTAGTATGGTTTGACAAGATACTTTATTATAATAGATATCAAGTACTCGTAAGAGTCCTAAAATTAGGGGCTAAGATTCCACATAAACACGAAGTGGAGACTAAGATCATTAATCGTAAAACAAGAGAATGACCATCCCTCTTAGACATGGATAACCCTTTGACGTAGGGTATGCTTCTACTTCTGAGAAAACATCTTTTGCATGAATAATGTTCTCTATTCTAAATACATAATTTAGAACACACATTTCATAACCACCATTCTTATAACAGATAACCATATGCAGTATGTAATGACTCAGTGAGCTACCGATCTATTCATTTCATAACTCGGAAACTACCGATCTATTCATGATTAACATTAAGTATTGAATACTTTTCATATACTATGTATACTTGGTTTTCTTACCCTGTTCTGGGTATTAAGTGATCTGTCTAAGGAACCTATCTAAATATCTACTACCAATATTCATCTGCATCACGATCCTTAGGCTAGGTGACATAGGACAACACAACCAACAACTTGCGATACTTTGGCCAAAGATTTCTAACATACTATTCATGTTGTTATTCCTTGACAACATACTCATCAATCCGGAATACATCCTTCACCCCACTTTATTGTTATCTAGAATGTCCTTTACTAACTTCTGTCAGCCCACTTGCCCAAGGTTTAACCCTAGTTCAAGTTAACAAAATAATTTATGATAGGAAGAGGCTCACGAAGACTTAGGGTAAATGGGCATACTGGGTCAACCTAAGTCAACCCCATGTGCCAAGGTACCCTGAGTCTTAGGGGATGCTCCCTATCCTAAACATGCTACTAACTGGACCTAGGGAGAAACTAAGTTCAAGTCCAGATGTGTGTAGATCTAGATGATCAATGTAGAAGGGTGTTGCCACATGTCAACTACATCATTGTATCCTCGAGAAGATCCTAATCTTCCCAAGGTACAACCCTATAGTTGGCGTGTGCCAACATCCTACAGAAACAACCTCATCGAGATGTACATACCCCTAGGAGGTTATTAATATAATTAATTTGGATTATTAAAACAGATTACAACAACCTTGCTAAACCCTAATCCAACACTCCTTAAGTTCTTTTTCCATATCAGATTCAATTAATCGTTAAAGAACTTCCTTAACTTAAGCTTGCTTTTTAAGTTCGCTTATCTGGCTTAACAAACAATTAACCAAAAACAAGACAACAACATCATAAGTTCCATTATAATGTAACTTAACCAATCAAGGAGGTGTAGCAACCACATAGGTTTAACTAGGTAGACTTCATTGAATATGAAGTCTAATGATTAACAATCACATTACCTTTCCTTTTCGTTTACATTCCTTTTTTTTGAGAGGAAGAGTCTTCCTCTTCATGAATTAGTGTTAGGGTTTATCATACCCTCCTTATCTTTTACAATTTCTATAGTTTTACTGCATGTTCAACACACATTACATTACTATGTTAAATTTTTAGATAAAGAACATCATATTCTGCAACTTAACAAGTTGCATCTTAATTAGGGAAATTGAACTAAATCCCTTTATCCAACTTATCAAAAGATAACCAATTAAGCATATAAATAATATGAAGAATATCAACAAGATAGAATTCCATCTCTTTCATAAAAGTACAAGATAATTTACACAACCAATACAAGTAAATTCCCAACTTTCAATTCATCTTTAAACTTATACATTTACAAGACTTATGCATTTTAGGCATACTACATAACAACAACCTTCATTCTAAAAAGAATACAACTTTTCTTTTTCAATACAACTCAAGAATGAATCAGAATTCTTCACAAAGAATCAGACTTAAATCAGCCAATGCATCATATAAGTTTTGCCTTCTTTTATCACTTACAAAGTCCATCTACAAAAATTGCTAGCACGGGTCAGTTCAATGAACTGAGCATGATAAGCACTAAGCCTTAAAATGAAGTGCATTCCACTAATTGTTCCATTAAAACAACTCTTCTTTAATGAAACAATTAATATATCATACATATCAGTATAAGTAATAACAATCAGAAAAGAAGTACATTAACCAATCTGAATTCACTTCTAAGAGAAGAACATAATATAATCCACAACATCTACCTTACAAAATTAAAGTTTAATTGATCCTATCAATTACCTTTAAAAAAAACAAATCATAACATCTTATTGTTCCCAATTCTATCATAATAGAATACAACATTTAACTTTACTATAAGACAAAGGAAGGGTTTATAACATAGTTCCCATTAGGATGATTCATCTAGCTCCTAAGCAAGGAAGAAGAATAACCATTCCAAACTATGCCCAACACAAAACATCTGAAAACAGAAACAGGTTCATAACATGAATTTAACTATTTCGTTTAAAGGACAACTACCTTTAAATTCAACATTTAAGATTTTCATCGAACAGAATCCCATATCAATCTAAGAAGGAATATAGAATTTAAATAGTCTACCAACAAGATTATATTTTCTATTCAACAAAACCGAAACATCAAATCTCTTCCTACATCACTTCAACAAATGATATGAACAAGGAAGACTAAACAATTATAATAAATCTCCATTTCACAAGAGAACTAATAACATAAGGGTTCAATCAAATGAACTAATCCCAACAGTTAGAAAAGGAATCTTATCAGAATTTGATTCAATCCTTAAATCATTTCTCTACACTTAACAACAAATTCCCTCTTCTAATCCAAACAATAAGCTCATACACTAGTTCCCGAAGAGAGAACAAAACCAAATCATTGTAAAGAAAATGTACTGCAAGTCTCCCTTACAATCCTTATCATTAAAAAGCATGAGTTCCAATTTCAGTTCAAACAACATAAATAATAAAGTTCAAAAACAACACATTGTCCCTAAGGATTCTCAATTTCCTTTTTCTTTTAAAAGACTCAAGTATTCACTTATTGATCCCAACAAGAATAGAAAACCCAAAACCTTAAACTAAACCAGTTCAGGAGTATCCTCGAACTCAAAACTGAAGTTCCTTTAAAATGCCTCCACAACATTGTACTTAAGAGTAAGTGGTTCATAATTCTTTTAGAACTATAAAACAAAATCAAACTGAACAGAGTTAAGTAATCCTTCCACTACAATTTCTAAGCACTGGTACAAAACTCATCTTTGAAAGAAGTTCCAAATCCACTATCAAACGAAAGCGTTTCTAGTTAAATCTCCAAGAGATATTCAAATAGCTCAGTCATACTACTTCCCCAGATTTACTTTGAGTAAGTAGTTTGAATTAAAAGAGTTATAAGCTTTCAACTTGAATGCAATTTAAAACCAACTCACAAATACCAGAATAGAACCAACACATCATTCAAGCTATAAATTCCAAACACTAAGTACCAAATTACATGTACAGTGTCGAATCACAAAGTCTCAAACATGAGCATAGATATACACAAATATCATAATACAAGACAAAATATAATACGAACAACCTTAACCAGTTTATAACATAAACAAGAAACCCTATTTCCAACTCAAAATGAAACACAAGTTTCTCACAGAAGAGTTCAGAACCATTCAAGTAAATATTCACAGGTTCAGGGCAACAACAAGTTCCCATTCCAGTTTGTATTTTAAACAAAGAAAACTCATACCAGCTCAAAATGAAACACGAGCTTCTAACCAGAGTTCAGAACCATACACGTAATAAAATACGAGTGTTGTGTACATTATGAACTTCCATTAACAATCCAGAATAACACAAGAATAAACATGAGTATAGAGCTACATACGGACTTCAAACAACAGTCCAGGATTACCCAAGATTCCAAACACGGTTTCAGAGGTAACAAGAACCTCCAACACAAATTCTTATCAAAACACTAACCCCGAATCAAGCTCAAACTAAACATGAACTCGAATACAGGCTCAAACAAACAAAACACAAGCTCAAATACAAGCTCAAGCTCAAACAAAACATGAGCTCCAATGTAAGATCAGATGGGACTCAAGGTTCCCAAAAACTCATAACCAAATAAACAACAACGAAGGTCAGTTAAAAACACAACTCTTCGAATACCGGTTCAAGAAATGACAAGCAGAGCTACAAAAACAAGTTTCTCATGCATGTTTCATTATTTAACCCATACAAAGAAAGTTTCCAAGACTTAACATTAATTTTCCATGGATTCATACCCAAATTTCTAGAGATTTATAAAACCCAACAAGAAAATAACCAGATAAAACATGCAAACCAAGAATCTCATAAGAGCAGAGTTGTTTTAATGAAAACATTTAGAAGAAAGCAAGAGATCTTAATGGTTAGAGCCTATCATGCCTGATAGCACTTCTTACCAAATCAAGGAGACTTCCAAATGAGCTTCCAACTCCTTTTCTCCTCCACGAAAGATCAACCAACCAACAACTTTCCTCAAAATGCCTCATATACCTTCCCATGATCGAAAATAGACCAGGTGAGTTAAAAATAGCAATGAAGTGAAAGTCAAACCGCTGGTTCAAGAACCAGTTTTCTCCATGCAGAGAAAAATCTAAAAAGCATGCAAAAACCAACAACCTCCCACAAACCCACCTTCCAAGTTTCCAAGATGGTTTGTGAACAAAACCCGAGGCCAATTAATTTCATTAATTCCAATTTTCCCGCTTATCTCTCCTTTCCACCACCTCCCAAATCTGGTGAATGCCAATTCCCATTTAACATGCAATTCCATCTTTAGTGGAGCTTCCACATAAGCCTCCGCCAAGTCAACTAGCCCCTGCCAAAATTGGCAGTACTTAATGCCTTAAAACCTTATCAACAAATTCAATGCCATTGGAACTGTCGCCATAGAGGCATGCGACCCCTTTAGGTTCCCATTTAAATAGCTTAGGATAGATCCCTTAAAACTTAGGTTAGTTTAGGAATAATTACCTTAGGCCTTAACACATTACCTTAGGTAATTCCAACATTAGGTTAGATTAATTCACAACCTTTTAGTTTTAGGCAATAGGTTAGATCATCTCATAACCTTATAGCATTAGGTTTTAGGTTAATTTAGATAGCCTAGCAACCTTTCCATATTCCCTTAGCACAAGGCTTAGGTTTGGATGCCAACCCAACAAAGTAGAATAGGAAGCTTAGGTTAGAATAAAAATTCAATTAAGTAACATAGCTAGGTAGTAAATATTCTTACCCAGCTTAGGATTCCATAGGATAATCCTTTAGTTTTAGGATTTTGAATCCTTCCTATGTCATGAATAGGCTGTATTTCATTTACGTCAGCAATGTACTGCCAAGATCGATCTCCAAGGACCTAAGCACAACATACAACTGAATGGAAACACGTTCACACAAGATTAAAGAACTTGTAATAACAAATTTTAGTCCACTATGTCCCTCAAATTATGGAATGTCAATTTACCATTCATTCAACTGAGAAGGTTTAAAACATTCCTTGGATCACTGAAATTGATCCAAGGATGAGTCAGATAAAGAGATAAGTTTGCAACTCTTAAACCAGATTGCAACTCACCTACAAGAAGTGAAAAATGGATTCAAGGAAGCCATTCCATTCTAGTCTAATGATCTTAAGAATAGAAAATATTTATCCATATCAAGCATGATCTCCAACAATCAAAAGAACACATCTTTAGAAGAAAATCACATGTCAACACTTGAAATGCAAAGGAGGAATATAACAATTGTCGAGGGTGTTACATGCTTCCCTCCTAAAAAGAATCATCATCCCGATGATTACCTCATTTTAACAATTTACATCAAGGACAATCAATTCATTCACTTCTCTTACCATAAGTCAAATATATCAAAACCTTATAGTTTCAAATTAGCATTAAATAGTTGTTTATTCAATTCATATAAATATCTACCCAAAACTGGCATACTTATTGTCATATAAAGAAGAAAATCATAATTTTTTAACAGTCTACAGAATCAATTCTGTTCAAATAGATATGGAAAAGAAGTTTTCATATCCTCTAGGTTTTCCCAAGTTGCACTATCTTCATTAAACTTGGTCCCACTGGACTTTACATTGACTTATTTCTCAATTTCTCAAATGCAACTAGTGAGTTTCAAGCACTCGTATGGGTTTAACCATGATTATTCCTGGGTCCTGACTGCAAGGAATTCCAATTTAACACATGTGATAAATCTGAAACATATTTCTTAAGCAAAGAAATATGGAAAACATCATGCATTCGTGACAAAGCAGGAGGTAATGCTAAACGATAAGCTACAGGGTTGATTACTTCAACTATCTCAAAAGGTCCCACATAACGAGGTGATAACTTGGCAAGCCTTGCCAAAAGTTATAGAACTCTTTTTTCGGTTTAACCCAAAGAAAGACTTTCTCACCAAGTTCAAATTTCCTATCAACCCTCTTTAAGTCAGCATAACTCTTTTTCCTATCTGCTGCTTCTTTCAAGCATTCACGAATCAATTTAACTTGTTGTTCCATTTCAATAAGAATTTCAGTCCAATTACCTCTCTATCCTCTATGCTATCCCAACTAACAAGGGTTCTACATTTTCTTCTCGTATAATGCCTCGAAAGGTGCCATCTTAAGAGAAGCATGATATGTATTATTGTATGTGAATTCAACTAATGGAAGATACTCTTCCCACTTATACTATTGATCCATGCAATACATCCGTAACATATCTTCTAAAACTTGATTTACTCTTTCAATCTACCCATCTATTTCTCGGATGATACAGAACTGAAATTCAGCTTAGTTCCTAGAGTTGCATTAAGTGTTTGCCAAAATCTTGACATCATTCTAGGATCTCTATCCAAAATGATTAACTCAGGTACTCCATGTAATCTAAAAATTTTGTGTACAAATCTTCTTGCCAAAATAGGAGAATCATCCTTCAGATTCCCAGCAATAAAATGTGCTACCTTTGTTAGTTTATCCACAACTACTAAAATAACATCATGCTTATTTCTCAACATAGGTAACCCTTGTACAAAATCCATGCTTATTACCTACCATTTGTACTGCGGTATGCTATGAGGATACAACAAACCGGCACCGGGTGCATATGTTCCACCTTAACACGTTGGCACTCAAGACAATGTGTCACAAAGTTTAGAACATCCTTTTTCATTCCTTTCTAGAAATATTGTTGTTTTATATCAGCAAGCATTTTTGTAATGCCAGGGTGTCTAGAAAAAGGTGAATTATGAAATTCTGCTAACAATTTCTTTCTCAAATCATTTAGTGAAGGTACATAGACTCTATTTTCAAATCGTAAGATTCCTTCTTTATCAAAGTGAAAACCTTTATACCTCAATCATTTGAATCTGCAGCAAGTGCTACTTTTACTTGCTGAAAGTAAGAATCAGATTCCATAACACTTTTTACTTCATCCTTAAATTGAGTTCTTAATGTTATAAGAGCATAAATGTGCTTCCTACGACTTAGAGCATCAACCACTCTATTTTCTTTACCCTTTATATAACTGATGTCAAAATCATATTGAGACAAAAACTCCAACCACCTTCATTGTCTTGCATTAAGATTTGGCTAAGTGAAGATATACTTCAGTCCAAGGTGATCGGTTTTCAATTCAAAAGGCTTACCGAGAAGGTAATGCCTCCAAACTTGTAGTGCATGAACAATGGCAGCAAGCTCTAAATCATGTGGAGCATAATTCAACTCATGTAACTTAAGTTTCCTACTTTCATATGTTATGACATGACCACTTTGTAACAAAATACCTCCTAGACCTTCACTGGATGCATCAGTTACCACCATAAAATCTCCATTAGGATTTGGTACTGCAAGAATAGGTGCTGAAGTTAACTATTCCTTCAAGGTTTTAAATGTAATTTCACATTTCTCACTCCAAACAAACTTTTTATCTTTCTTCTGTAAGGAAGTTATTGGTGCAACTATCTTAGAAAAATCTTTTACAAATTTCCTATAGTAGCCAACAAGTCCCATGAAGCTTCTAACTTCATGTACATTCTTAGGTGCAGCCATTCTGTTATAGCTGTAATTTTTGAAGGATCTATAAAAATTCCATCTTTACTTATTACATGTCCCAAATAGTGCACTTTTGTGTCATAGAAAGAACATTTAGACAACTTACCAAATAACCGTCTCTTTCTTAATATTCCCAAGACTATCTTCAAATGCTCATGGTGTTCCTCAATACTTTTTGAATATATGAGAATGTCATCCAAGAATACGAGAAAAAATTGTCCAAGTATTCTTGAAAGATATTATTCATTAAATTCATAAATGTCGTAGGTGCATTAGTTAATCCAAAAGGTAAAACCGTAAACTCATAATGTCCATACCTTGTTCTGAAAGCTGTTTTATGAATATCCTCATCCTTAATTCACAATTGATGATATCCAGATCAAAGATCTATCTTGAATATACCGATGCTCCACACATCTGATCAAATAAATCATCAATCCTAGGGAGTGGGTATCTATTCTTGATTGTTTCCTTGTTTAACATTCTATAATCAATGCACAATCTAAGTGTTCCATATTTCTTTTTCACAAAAATTACGGGTGCTCCCCAAGGTGAAACACTTGGTCTAATCAAACCTTGAGACAAAATTTCATGCAACTGAGCCTTAAGCTCTACTAATTTTGTAGTAGTCATTCGATATGGTGCTTTAGAAATAGGTTCAGTTCCAGGCTTGATCTCAATCATGAAATCAAATTCCCTTTTGGGTGGAAGACCTGAAATTCTTCCGGAAATACATCACTGAAGTCTCATAACTAATGGATATCATTCCATAATATCACTTCTCTCTTCTATTGATTCAGTAATTTTTACTACATATAAGGTACATCCTTTATTTTTGACCTTTTTAAGTTGCATAGCTGACAATTTTCTAACAGAAATCTCACGTTTCACACCTAAATCTCTGTTGTTTTTCTGCAGGTCGTCTAAACAACTAATGTGTTTTTCAAAATAGTCCACTTTAGCCTTATGTTCTACTAACCAATTAACACCTATGATTACATCATAAGACCCCAAAGGTGCAACATAAAGATCAACCTCAGTGGAAAATTTAGGTAAATCAAGGACTGCTCTAAAAAGACACATACTAACCGTATGAACAACATTATTCCCATACTATACAGTCCATGTTTTATCCATGTTTCCATCTTTTCTTTTTAATTTTGATGCTAATTTACTAGAAATAAAACATTCAGTAGCTCTCGGTATCAAAATAATAGTTATTGGTAAGCCAAATAACTTACCCAAAACTTCTATGGGTGTGGCCTATTTCTCAGCCTACTTGTCAGCTACTGCAATGTGTATCTTGTGTTGCTGATTACGATCATCCTTCTTCAAAGGAAATTGATTTGCATAATGATCTTTGCCACAGTTATAACAGCCTCCTATAGGTCCCTTCCTAGGCTTAGGTTTATTTCTAGCCTTAGAGTTATCGTTCTGACCCCCATAGGACTTCTGTCCATTATTATTGTTCTTAGCAAAGTTGTTTCCGTGCATTACCAACAAACTTGTTTGTTGCTGCTTTCTTGTTTGTATCAGATGAAAACTTACTTTTCATTCCAAATTTCTTCCATGGTCCTTTCTTGGGTGCAAGAGATGATGAAGAGGAGTTGGATTCTTCTTCCTTACTTCCTCCTTATGAGCAGAAATTGCCTTTAATTTTTGTTCCTACCTTATGGATTTTTCAACAACCCCTTCCATCGTGGTTGGGATGTGAACATCCACCTCTCCCCTATAATGGGATTCAATCCCATGATGAATTTCTCATATCCTGAACTTCTCATCAGTTTGGTACTGAGGCACATACTTAAGGAGTTTTGTAAATCACTCCCAATACTCAGTTACAATTAGCTTTCCTTGAGCTAAGTTCTAAAATTCAGTCATTTTCTTATCATAGTAGAGTTGTGGCAGCCATCGTTTCCTAAAGTAACCTTTAAATTGGTCCCATGTGATATTAGATTCATCAATGTTCAACTCAACCTTGCGGTTGTCCCACCACGAAGATGCTTCATGAGAAAGTTGATATGCTCCCCATATCACCTTTGTTTCTTCTAAGAAATTTCTTATTGCAAAGTATTTCTCCATTTCATTGAGCCAGTTCTCAGCCCCATCTCCTAATGTGGTGCCATCAAACTTGGGTGGACTTATCCTTTTTATGTCATTAGTGAGTTCTGCTTGCTAGCCTAGCCTTTTTGTTCTCAGGCTGAACAGTATGTTAACATTGTTATTATCAACACCCACATTGGCGTTGTCCCCTGGAGGTGGCTGATTATTATTATCAGCTTCTTCTTCCTCCTCATTACCCATTACTTGTTGTTCAAGCACATCCAAATGATCTCTTGTGTCTAATAGGGCAAAAAGGATCTCATCAATTTTTTGGGTTGTTTCTTACTCCTTCATCAGGTGGAGCATTGTTTGCAACGTTTCCTCTTGTTCTAACCATGTTCTGTTACAAGAAAATTTAAGTTTTATCAGATTATGGACACAATAGGTCCAAGAGCACAACCTTCAGCTCTGATACCAAGATGTAACATTCCCATTTTAAGACTTTAGAAACAAGGGAATTTTTTTTGAAATAATGTTCTCTGTTCTAAATACATAATTTAGAACACACATTCCATAACCACCATTCTTATAATAGATAACCATATGCAACTGTAATGACTCGGTGAGCTACCGATCTATTCATTTCATAACTCGGTGAACTACCGATCTATTCATGATTAACATTAAGTATTGAATACTTTTCGTATACTATGTATACTTGGTTTTCTTACCTGTTCTAGGTATTAAGTGATCTATCTAAGGAACCTATCTAAATATCTGCTACCAATATTCATCTACATCACGATCCTTAGGCTAGGTGACATAGGACAACGCAACCAACAACTTGCAATACTTTGGCCAAAGATTTCTAACATACTGTTCATGTTGTTATTCCTTGACACATACTCATCAATCCGGAATACATCCTTCACCCCACTTTATTGTTATCTAGAATGTCCTTTACTGACTTCTGTCAGCCCACTTGCCCAAGGTTTAACCCTAGTTCAGGTTAACAACATAATTTATGATAGGAAGAGGCTCACGAAGACTTAGGGTAAATGGGCATACTTGGGTCAACCTAAGTCAACCCCATGTGCCAAGGTACCCTGAGTCTTAGGGGCTGCTCCCTATCCTAAACATGCTACTAACTGGACCTAGGGAGAAACTAAGTTCAAGTCCAGATGTGTGTAGATCTAGATGATCAATGCAGAAGGGTGTTGCCACATGTCAACTGCATCATTGTATCCTCGAGAAGATCCTAATCTTCCCAAGGTACAACCCTGCAGTTGGCATGTGCCAACATCCTACAAAAAATAACCTCATCGAGATGTACATACCCCTAGGAGGTTATTAATATAATTAATTTGGATTATTAAAATAGATTACAACAACCTTGTTAAACCCTAATCCAACACTCCTTAAGTTCTTTTTCCATATCAGATTCAATTAATCGTTAAAGAACTTCCTTAACTTAAGCTTGCTTTTTAAGTTCACTTATCTAACTTAACAAACAATTAACCAAAAATAGGACAACAACATCATAAGTTCCATTATAATGTAACTTAACCAATCAAGGAGGTGTAACAACCACATAGGTTTAACTAGGTAGACTTCATTGAATATGAAGTCTAATGATTAACAATCACATTACCTTTCCTTTTCATTTACATTCTTTTTTTTTTAGGAAGAGTCTTCCTCTTCATGAATTAGTGTTAGGGTTTATCATACCCTCCTTATCTTTTACAATTTCTATAGTTTTACTGCATGTTCAACACACATTACATTACTATGTTAAATTGTTTAGATAAAGAACATCATATTCTGCAACTTAACAAGTTGCATCTTAATTAGGGAAATTGAACTAAATCCCTTTATCCAACTTATCAAAAGATAACCAATTAAGCATATAAATAATATGAAGAATATCAACAAGATAGAATTCCATCTCTTTCATAAAAGTACAAGATAATTTACACAACCAATACAAGTAAATTCCCAACTTTCAATTCATCTTTAAAACTTATACATTTACAAGACTTATGCATTTTAGGCATACTACATAACAACAACCTTCATTCTAAAAAGAATACAACTTTTCTTTTTCAATACAACTCAAGAATGAATCAAAATTCTTCACAAAGAATCAGACTTAAATCAGCCAATGCATCATATAAGTTTTTCCTTCTTTTATCACTTACGAAGTCCATCTACAAAAATTGCTAGCACGGGTCAGTTCAATGAACTGAGCATGATAAGCACTAATCCTTAAAACGAAGTGCATTCCACTAATTGTTCCATTAAAACAACTCTTGCTTTAATGAAACAATTAATATATCATACATATCAGTATAAGTAATAACAATCGAAAAAAGTACATTAACCAATCTAAATTCACTTCTAAGAGAAGAACAAAATATAATCCACAACATCTGCCTTACAAAATTAAAGTTTAATTGATCCTATCAATTACCTTTAAACAAACAATAGATCATAACATCTTATTGTTCCCAATTCTATCATAATAGAATACAACATTTAACTTTACTATAAGACAAAGGAAGGGTTTACAACATAGTTCCCATTAGGATGATTCATCTAGCTCCTAAGCAAGGAAGAAGAATAACCATTCCAAACTATGCCCAACACAAAAACATCTGAAAATAGAAACAAGTTCATAACATGAATTTAACTGTTTCATTTAAAGGACAACTACCTTTAAATTCAACATTTAAGATTTTCATCGAACAGAATCCCATATCAATCTAAGAAGGAATATAGAATTTAAACAATCTACCAACAAGATTATATTTTCTGTTCAACAAAACCGAAACATCAAATCTCTTCCTACATCACTTCAACAAATGATATGAACAAGGAAGACTAAACAATTATAATAAATCTCCATTTCACAAGAGAACTAATAATAGAAGGGTTCAATCAAATGAACTAATCCCAATAGGTTAGAAAAGGAATCTTATCAGAATTTGATTCAATCCTTAAATCATTTCTCTACACTTAACAACAAATTCCCTCTTCTAATCCAAACAATAAGCTCATACACTAGTTCCTAGAAGAGAGAACAAAACCAACTCATTGTAAAGAAAACGTACTGCAAGTCTCCCTTACAATCCTTATCATTAAAAAGCATGAGTTCCAATTTCAGTTCAGAACAACATAAACAATAAAGTTCAAAAACAACACACTTTGTCCCTAAGGATTCTCAATTTCCTTTTTCTTTTAAAAGACTCAAGTATTCACTTATTGATCCTAACAAGAATAGAAAACCCGAAACCTTAAACTAAACCAGTTTAGGAGTATCCTCGACTCAAAACTAAAGTTCCTTTAAAATGCCTCCACAACATTGTACTTAAGAGTAAGTGGTTCATAATTCTTTTTGAACTATAAAAAAAAATCAAACTGAACAGAGTTAAGTAATCCTTCCACTACAATTTCTAAGCACTGTAAAAACTCATCTTTGAAAGAAGTTCCAAATCCACTATCAAACGAAAGTGTTTCTAGTTAAATCTCCAAGAGATATTCAAACAACTCAGTCATACTACTTCCCTAGATTTACTTTGAGTAAGTAGTTTGAATTAAAAGAGTTATAAGCTTTCAACTTGAATGCAATTTAAAACCAACTCACAAATACCAAAATAGAACCAACACATCGTTCAAGCTATAAATTCCAAACACTAAGTACCAAATTACATGTACAGTGTCGAATCACAAAGTCTCAAACATGAGCACAGATATACACAAATATCATAATACAAGACAAAATATAATACGAACAACCTTAACTAGTTTATAACATAAACAAGAAACCCTATTTCCAACTCAAAATGAAACACAAGTTTCTCACAGAAGAGTTCAGAACCATTCAAGTAAATATTCACAGGTTCAGGGAAACAACAAGTTCTCATTCCACTTTGTATTTTAAACAAAGAAAACTCATACCAGCTCAAAATGAAACACAAGCTTCTAACCATAGTTCAGAACCATACACGTAATAAAATATGAGTGTTGTGTACATTATGAACTTCCATTAATAGTCTAGAATAACACAAGAATAAAAACGAGTACAGAGCTACATACAGACTTCAAACAATAGTCCAGGATTACCCAAGATTCCAAACACGTTTCAGGGTAACAAGAACCTCCAACACAAATTCTTATCAAAACACTAACCCCGAATCAAGCTCAAACTAAACACGAACTCGAATACAAGATCAAATAAAACACAAGCTCAAATACAAGCTCAAGCTCAAACAAAACATGAGCTCTAATGTAAGATCAGATGGGACTCAAGGTTCCCAAAACTTAGAACCAAATAAACAACAACGAAGGTCAGTTAAAAACACAACTCTTTGAATACCGGTTCAAGAAATGACAAGAGAGCTACAGTAACAAGTTTCTCATGCATGTTTCATTATTTAACCCATACAAAGAAAGTTTCCAAGACTTAACATTAATTTTCCATGGATTCATACCCAAATTTCTAGAGATTTATAAAACCCAACAAGCAAATAACCAGATAAAACATGCAAACCAAGAATCTCATAAGAGCAGAGTTGTTTTAATGAAAACATTTAGAAGAAAGCAAGAGATCTTAATGGTTAGAGCCTATCATGCCTGATAGCTGCTTCTTCCAAATCGAAGGAGACTTCCAACTGAGCTTCCAACTCCTTTTCTCCTCCATGAAAGATCAACCAACCAACAACTTTCCTCAGAATGCCTCATATACCTTCCCATGATCGAAAATAGACCAGGTGAGTTAAAAATAGCAATGAAGTGAAAGTCAAACCGCTGGTTCGAAGAACCAATTTTCTCCATGTAGAGAAAAATCCAAAAAGCATGCAAAAACCAACAACCTCCCACAAACCCGCCTTCCAAGTTTCCAAGACGGTTTGTGAACAAAACCCGAGGCCAATTAATTTCATTAATTCCAATTTTCCCGCTTATCTCTCCTTTCCACCACCTCCCAAATCTGCGAATGCCAATTCCCATTTAACATGCAATTCCATCTTTAGTGGAGCTTCCACATAAGCCTCCACCAAGTCAACTAGCCCCTGCCAAAACTAGGCAAGTACTTAATGCCTTAAAAACCTTATCAACAAATTCAATGCCATTGGAACCATCGCCATAGAGGCATGTGACCCCTTTAGGTTCCCATTTAAATAGCTTAGGATAGATCCCTTAAAACTTAGGTTAGTTTAGGAATAATTACCTTAGGCCTTAACACATTACCTTAGGTAATTCCAACATTAGGTTAGATTAATTCACAACCTTTTAGTTTTAGGCAATAGGTTAGATCATCTCATAACCTTATAGCATTAGGTTTTAGGTTAATTTAGATAGCCTAGCAACCTTTCCATATTCCCTTAGCACAAGGCTTAGGTTTGGATGCCAACCCAACAAAGTAGAATAGGAAGCTTAGGTTAGAATAAAAATTCAATTAAGTAACATAGCTAGGTAGTAAATATTCTTACCAACTTAGGATTCCGTAGGATAATCCTTTAGTTTTAGGATTCTGAATCCTTCCTATGTCATGAACAGGTTGTATTTCATTTACATCAGCAATGTACTACCAAGATCAATCTCCAAGGACCTAAGCACAACATACAACTGAATGGAAACATGTTCACACAAGATTAAAGAACTTGTAATAACAAATTTCAGTCCGCTATGTCCCTCAAATTATGGAATGTCAATTTACCATTCATTCAACTGAGAAGGTTTAAAACATTCCTTGGATCACTAAAATTGATCCAAGGATGAGTCAGATAAAGAGATAAGTTTGCAACTCTTAAACCAGATTGCAACTCACCTACAAGAAGTGAAAAATGGATTCAAGGAAGCCATTCCATTCTAGTCTAATGATCTTAAGAACATAAAATATTTATCCATATCAAGCATGATCTCCAACAATCAAAAGAACACATCTTTAGAAGAAAATCACATGTCAACACTTGAAATGCAAAGGAGGAATATAATTAAGTGTTTTTCCATATGGTATTTTCTTGGATTTTAGAAACGTCACGTATGCTCTTCTCTTGCGTCCTTGGACGATCTTGAGAATCAAAAATGATGTTTATTCTCTTTATGGAAAATTACTAACTGTTTGTGCAGAACCAAAACACACGCTTGTCAAAGAAAGGTGGAATCGAAACAAAATCAAACTACTAATACAATTGTGGTGTAGGTTTCCAAAAGGTGTTCAAGCAAACCACATCAAACTAAAAAAGATAAAAATAACACCATATTCAAAACATTATATTGCAGGTTTTAGAAAAGGGTACGTCCCTATCCACTCAACTGGAACATAACCCCTTTGGCATAACACCTTAAGCTACAACAATGGGGGTGGTACCAGGAACCCCAAAGTAGTCCATGCAAGAGGGAACCTTGTGGATGAAATGGGAAGTGCTCCGCATAACCTACTTGACTAGTTGTTCCTTGTGAGTTAGCGTTACCGGTTATCTGTATGACCCCAAGTGATAGTACACATAGATGCACTAGTTTCCTATTGTGCTTGAAGGGGGTAAATTAAATCCGAGATACTCCCAAATTATTCATTGCGACTTTTTGGTAAATCGAGCTCGCTTAAGACAACTTTGTAACACCTAGGAAGAGAGAACCACCTAGGAAGATATTCTTTGGCCAGGAGCCCACTTTGACCATTTCAAAACAGTGTTGAGTTGTGAGCCATCATTCATCATGAAACGTGGGAAGCGTTACTTCACGAAACTCGAAAGTGGGAAGCCATCATTCATTCATTTTCACTTGCCTTAAGGTAAGGTGAAACTCTACCAAAGTAAAGCCAACATTTTTCATCCCCATTTTGATCTACTTCCCTCACTTTCTTTTGACACTTTGTTGATCAAAAGAAGAGTGACTACCTTTGCGTTATCAATTGATTGTTTTTGCCACTTTTTTATCCATTTACGCCCATCCATGTTTGCGGCTGGGTAAGTTAAATGTCTAAAGTGTGTGGAGACGTATTCATATCATTGGTGGCCTTTGTGATCTTGATACCCACGTCAAGATCGTCATCATAGTTAGGCATGGTTCATCATCTTGAACTTCCTTGGAAAGGTTACCTTGTTTATATCGTATCACTACAATTTTGGTATTTACGTCTTGTTTCTTGTAAACTTGACCTAAATATCTACATTGTAAGGTTACGTTATACACATTTTAACAATTCTTAGTTATACTATAATATTTTAGTTTGATTCCATTACTACCTCGATTTTGAAAAGTGTTACGTGTTACCACTTGTGTGTGTTATATCAATATCATCTTGATATCAATACCTTACTTTCTCACAAAGTTTGGTTAACATATCTTGGTGACATTGTTGTGTCACTCACAAATTGTAATTGGCACTTTTTGGGATATAAACATTAATTGAAGTTGAGCTTACTTCTAGTATACCTTGTTAGGATGTCACATTAACTTCTTGTTATTCCTTACACCTTGTTCATGTATTTGAACTCAACATAAGTAGTGACATCTTGTTAAATTATCTTACAACACTGACTAGCTTTTGAAACAAACCTAGGAAGTACTTCATTTGATTGATAGACTTGGTACCAAACATTGTGTCACTATTGACTTATCACTTTATCACATTGGTACTTAAAAACATTCATTGCACTCATTCATATTTTTGACATTCTTTTTGCATTTCATTTAGGTGTGATCACAAATTTTTGAACACATTTACAACATACCTTGGTGAAAGTGTTGCACATCATGGCTCCTAAGACACGATTAGGACTCAAAAAGAAAACATTAAAATCAAAACAAGTGCAAACTTGGGAAGCCTCAAACAAACAAGGGTCAAACCCTTTTATTGGTCATGATCTTGGGCCTTTATTTTCCATGGAAAAAGAGATAGAAGACATGATAGATCATAGTGGTGATGAATTAGAATCCCCAAAGGTGGAATTTGACTTCGACCCGCTTTTTTAGATGAATTCCTTTTTAGAAAAAGGATAGGGTGTTGACACAAGTTGTAGAATTGGGAGCCAAAATGCCCACTGAACATGAAACAATCCCACCTACAAATAAGGCTAATGACGAGGAACAAACTCTTATCAACATGGATGATATTTTAACACACGGACATGCTTCTACCTCCAACATGGGAAATGATAATGGTGTGGGATATAGGATACCTTTTATTAAAGTACCACGTAAAATCAGGATAGAGAGCAAGAAAATGTTGAACAACCTCCGCAGTAGGAAGAAGAAGAGGAACCTTTGGAAGAAGAAGTCACTATTCAGCAAAAAATTAGCAACCGTAGTTGACAATTAGCCTTGTTAAACTCTCATGTACAAAAAGAAACAAACAATAATGTCCAAAAGACAAAGCCTAAGGTCAAAATCAGTGAACTTCATAGGGAAAATCAAGGAGAAGACAATATGGAGCATCATCGTGTATATATCCCTGCTTCTCCCACTAAAGAACAATTACTCACACAAGAAGTAAAATCTATGAAAAATACACTCACAAGCCTTCAAGAGAGAAATGTGGGGAGCATCAGAAAATATCAATATGAAGAATTATGTCCCCATCCGTTTGACAAATCTATGACACTTCAACCCTTCCCTAAAAATTTGACATGTCAAAATTTGACAAATATAGAGGAAAGGGAGACCCACAAGATCATGTAAAGGATTTATATATGGCATGTCAAGAGGTGTCTTATAGTGATAATTACCTCATATGACTCTTCCCCAAGAGTCTAGGAGGCCAAGCCTTGGAGTGGTTACTCATTTACCTTGGGGGTCTATTTTTACCCTACCGAACTAGAAGAGAGGTTTGTGCATCACTTCTCATACATTATAGAAAGTGATATCACCATGGTAGAATTATGTGGCACCAAAAAACATCCTAACGAGACATTTTCTAGCTTCCTACAATGGTGGAGAGGGATAGCCAGATCGTTTCCCTTAGCATTCCCCCGAAAAACAGCTAGTAAGTATCTTTGTGCCCAATCTAAATCCAGACATCACTTTCCACCTTCAAATACATTGTGTTCACACTTTCTAGGAGGTCGTTGAAAAGGGCATTCAAATAGAGAAATCCCTTATTGCCAAAGGAACTCTTAAGTCACAATCTAAGGATAACCAAAGTGTTAAACCTATGGAGAGTCTGAAATATTTAACAAAAATAAAAACGTGGTGGGAGACAAATCACATATTCTAAATGCGTCCAAACGGTTCAAATTGGTCAACCTTTTAAACTGACCAAAGGACCTATTCAACCACCACCTAAATGGAGAATGTTCACTCCTCTCAATGAGCCTTTTTCGGTCATATTAAAACAATTGGATGCAGCTCACATGGTGACTTATCCCATGACACAACCCTTTGATGACAATGCTCCAAAACCATCATGGTACAAAGAGCATGACTATTGTGAATTACATCATGTCAAGGGACACAAAACAAACAAATGTCTACAACTTTGTCACTACATCCAAGACCTCATCGACAATGGGGAGATAGAAGTAGACAACCCAGAAAAAACTCAGATGCCCAATGAAAATATGGGGATATACAAAGAACCATTCCCTAAACATGGTAAGTCAGAGGAGCCAAAGCTGGATCAAGGAGAGTCATCCCAGAGTTATAAAGCAACGAATTATTTATATACCAAGAAAGACAATAATCATTACGATTCACTCATAGGATGTATCTGCTCCCCTAGTGACCATGTGAACACCATTCGAATCAAGGGAAAGGATTACGCTGCGGTAACAAGGCATGCCCACCTCATGATTCCTGAACCCTCTCCGTCAACCCTCAAAATGGTAGGTACAACCTCTTAGAACAACTTGAGAAGACGTCTGCCAAGATTTTGATCTTGGATCTTCTTAAAATATTGAATGTACATAAAGACATTTTGTACCAAACTCTTCAGGGGTCAGGAGTGTGATTAGAAGTAGATCCTACACATCTTCAAGCTATGGTAGCAAACATTGTACCAACTAAGCACATTTCCTTTAATCATCCCTACTGAAAATCCAATGCATAATTTCCCCTTGTATATTGAGGTATTTGTTACCCATCAAAAGATAAAACGGGTGCTTGTGGACAACTGGATCAGGATTGAATATATGCATGTTGAAATTAGTTAAGAAACTAGGACATACCGAAGAAGACCTCGAGTCAAACATAATTACCATAACCACTTACGACAAACGCGAAAAGAGAGTCACCGGCATAATCATATTACCTATGGAAGTCAGACCCACTTGTCATCACACAAAGTTTCATGTCCTGGACTTGGAACTCCCATACAATATGCTTATAGCCGACCATGGATTCATGCCATGCGCAGTGTCGTGCCATCAACGTTGCATCAATACAACAATTTGAAACATGAGGTACACACTTTGTCATGATATAATGAGATTCATAGCCCTTCACTGTCAGAGAGCTCTCAATAGTTTCACACGTAAGGGTACCTATATGTGTCCCTCTGCTGATATAGTTATTCCTCTTCGATCCAAAGCCATGGAGTCTCGGGTAGATTCATTCCCTCGGTTCTTATGCATGTGGTGCCTCTACATCTTCTCCTTTTTTATACATGGGAGATGAAGGTTATAGAATACGGTTGTGGAGAATATAATGTGCAACAAGCCCTTTTAGTTTCGACCTCTCATTGTCACCTAAAACTAGAGGTCGGCCCAACTATCATTTCAGACAGCCTAGAGATGAGAAAACTATTGGGTCATTCTTACCTAGAGGCTTACTGGCTGAAGAGAAATAGTTGGATCCACCTACGACTTGAGTCTAAGAAGAAACTCAACCAACATGATACCAAACCCTAGAGTATGAGAAATATATCCAAATGATGTATTCCATGGGCTATAAAGGTCTAGGATGTGGAAGGAATGAGCAAGGACAATGAGAACTAGTTCCTCTCCCACATTTTAAGATAGAAAGGTACGGCATCGGCATTCAACCCTATGGGTCACACCCCAATGATCAAGATGCCACCTGCTTGCAACGTGAAGATAGTTCGAATATTTGACAACGATACAAATTCCCACTGTAACCAATACGAGGATCTTACCTCCACGAACTTGTTCATGAATACCGTTGTCCTCACCATAACCCCTATGGAACCTACACTTGACCTTGTTTACCATTTCCTTGTTGAATGGGACCAAAAACGTCATATGCCACTAGATATATTTGAAAATGATGAAGCTATTACATAATTCATGGGCATTTGGGATACAATCCCGTTGGAGATCATAAAAAGGGCTTCTATATTGACTTAGATACCTATGCCTACTTCGGAGAGGAAGCTGAGCTTCGTGGTCAGCAATATTTAAGAAAAAGCGAGGGCAAAAGTTCCAATGAAAAGCCTCAGAAAAATTCAAAGTCCAAGTCACACAATGAAAACCTCTTTGAGGCGCTGGTAGACAAATAGGTACAAAAATCAAAGGACAATAAAAGTGACCACACCAAGGATGAAAATCTCGTGGAGACATCCTTGGATGAAGATCTCAACCTTCCTCCCAATCCCACATGTATGGAGGATTTGTCAAATTTACTGGTAGAAGAGACTATTGATGTAAACATTGGCACAGAAGATGACCCGAAAATAGTCAAGTTGGGAGCTTCACTTTCAAAGACAGAACAAAAACATTCACCATGTTACTGCGAGAGTTTATATATGTGTTTGCATGGTCCTATAAGGATATGTCAGGCTTGGATCCAACTTTGGTCATGCACAACTTAGTTGTACATGTAGATGTTAATCCTATTAATAAAAAGCTTAGAAAGATGCACCCGAAGGTGGCTCTTACAGTTAAGGAAGAGTTGGAAAGATTACTTACGGTAAGACTCATTTGACCCATTGATTACTCTGAATGGATATATAATATCATTCCTGTCTAGAAAAACCCTGTTGGGATCAGAATCTACACAGATTTTAGAGACATAAATAAGGGATGCCCTAAGGATGATTTTCTATTGCCAAATATTGATATGATTGTTGATTCAACCACAGGATATGATATGTTGTCTCTTATGGATGGATTTCTATGCTACAATCAAATCAAGATAGTCGATGAAGATCAACACAAGATAGCTTTTACAACTCCTTGGGGTACCTTCTATTATCAGGTAATGTTGTTTGGTCTTAAAAATGTAGGAGCTACCTATCAAAGGGAAATGACGGTAATTTTCCATGATATGATCCATGATATCATGGAAGACTATGTGGATGATATCCTTGGGAAATATAAGATGAGGGAAGACCACCCTGCTATTTTGTGGTGTATCTTTGAACACCTACGAGAGTACAAGGTCCATCTAAACCCAAAGAAATGTGTGTTTGGCGTGTTATCAGGAAAATTGCTTGGTTTCATTGTATCAAGAAGGGGGATTGAGGTATATCCTACTAAAGTGTCTGATATTACTGAGATGCCTCCTCCCAAAAATGTTAAGCAAGCGTGGTAGCTTGCAGGGAAAAATATAGGCTATTCACCGCTTCATCTCCCGAACATTGTCGATAAGTGTCATTTGTTCACTCACCTACTTAAAAAGATGTTGCCTTTATCCGGGGACAGAGCAATAGCAGAGCCTTCACCCCGCTTAAGCAATAATTGGGCAATTCACATGTCCTCATGCTTCCAACTCTTGGTGAGACTCGATGAGGCCGAATATGTCCAATTAATGTATAATATATGATCTCATCTTACTCTCCTTTTTATTAAGTTTGATTGCATTTTGTGACTTTTAGTTGATCTGATATGAGTTAGGATGTAATTGTTTGTCTTTTGATTGATTGTGATTCTAATGTTTAAAATATCTGAAATTCCTGACAAAGTGTGTGTTTGAAATTTAGTTTTGTAATAAAGCAGGTCTAATCAGTCAAGGAAATGAAGCAGGTAGCGTTCAATATGTTTTTGGTAGCATTTGTTCCTACACAGCTTAGTTCCAGAACTTCCAAGCTAGTTCGAACTCCATCACACAGTCATCATCTAGTTCCGAAATTTCAGACTTAGTTCCTAACTCCAACTTAGTTCTGAATTTTCGGACTTAGTTCTGGAACTCCTAGGTATAGCTCCGGAACTCTCACGGTTTTGATCCTTAACGATTTCCTATGGTTCTGGAACTTCTCTGAAGTTCGGAACCGATGGAAGTTATCTATTCTAACCACATCTAGAGATTTTACATCTACGACCCTTTCAATCAAGAAAGGATGAGAAGATTTTTGAACGCAGATCCAAGGATAGTTATCTTACAGTTGTCTGATCAGCCACAATCCGACTCAACATCTATTCTGGGCATGATTCAATTTCATCATAATCGTTGAGACAGCTATGATTGTAAAATGTATATAAAAGCAGACTGCAGTAGATATATAGATATAGAGAAATAGAATATGATATGAAATAGATATAGAACAAAGAAGAGAAATATAGACTAAGTACTCAGATCTAGTACGTTTTGTAATACCGAATGTTTTATCAATAAAATAGCCATTCTTGTTTGAGAGAATTATGAGTTATTAAATCCTAATTCGAGGAGGAGCAAGGGCCCACTCCCCCAAGGACCAGGATATTTGGTATTTATATTTCTTCAACAAATATCTTAGATCTGATTAATTCTATATTGTTTTAATTCTTCCAATTAAACTTTGTTGTATACTTGTTCCTGCAGGTGTTTAGATAGATTCTTATATTTCTTGCAATTATTTTCAAGCATTCTAAATTGAGTGTGTTTATTTCCAAAGCAAGTGTGTTTACTTTCAAAAGCAAGTGTGTTTATTTCCAACAGCAAGTGTGTTTGTTTCCATTCTGCACAGTGTGTTTCCTTTCAGCAAAGCTTTCAGTGTGTTTACTTTCAGAAAGTTTTCATAGTATGATTTAAATAAGGTTTTACCAAGAAGTCCTTAAGACATTGAAGAGATCCCCCAGAAAATACAAAAATAACTACAGTCAACTACTAGATCGATAAGATTACTCTTGTTGCATATAGCTTTAGACACACCCTTGGTTTGATATGACATCAACAAGAAGTTGATTAAATGAAGGGAATAATAACACCCATCATTTTTGGCACCATTGCCAGGAACACTAGTTGGAACTTTCTAATTAAGTGTTAGCAAGAGAAAAAAATCATACATCTAGTAGTTGAAGGATCTTCCCTACTATATCATAAAATATATGAGTAGACCAAGAGACTCACAGGTAGATTCCTCCCAAAAACATCTTCACAAGAATTCATAACATCCTCTAGTCAAAGTAAGGAAATTGATCAAGAATTGGAGGCACCATCATCCCTGTCATACAAGAAATAGAATTTCCACCTTTGGAATTCTTAGATCAGACACCTGAAGGAAGTAGAACTTCTAGGAGAAGGCTTATTACTCAAGATCCATTTAGGGTGAGTTTTGATTCTCAATTGAGTAGTCAACCTCCTACTCCTGATTTTTCACCTTCCCTAAGGCATACCACTTACCACATTGATTAGGAGGAAAATTCAGAAAATATTTTTAAAATGGCATGAGAAGCTGAAAGAGTACCTGATAGGACCTTTACTTATCCAATCCAATTGGGAGATGATGATACATCAATGAAAAATATCTCACCTACACATTTACCCACATTTAGAGGGATGTCATCTGAAGATCCTGACCAATTTCTATTTGAGTTCAAGGTACTATGTCAGACCTATGATTATAAAATAGATAATCAAAAACTCAAGTTGTTTCCATCCACTTTGAAGGATGCAACAATGAGGTGTTTCATGGGATTACCATCCAACTCTATTAGCACCAGGCACAAATGGAGACTGCCTTCCTAGATAAATACTAGGATTCTTGTAGAAAGAGAAATAGGAAGGAAGAATTCTTCAAAATCAAGCAAGAGGAAGATGAAAACATAGAAGACTATTTAGACAGATTCCTCTTTGTTAGAAAAAGATGTGGATTTATGCTTCAAGAGGAGTTAAGTAAAACCATTTTTCTTAAAGGCTTGGATGACGAATCTAGGGAAGCCCTTAACTTGATAGGAGGTGGAGACATTGATCAGTTAAGAATGAATGAAATTAAGGAGATTTATAGAAGCTATTCCAGAATGAGAGGTGGACCTAGAAAAGGAAAATCAGTGAAAAGTCTGAATCTAGATATAAACAAACTAATGGATGAGTTAGAAAACTTTAAGACAAACATTTTAGTGCAATTAACCTCTACTATGGATGGATTACAAGCTAAAGCAAATTCCAAAACTGAACCATTGGCTATGTATTTTCCTAGATGTAGGAAGAAGCATGCACTAAGAGACTGTCCTTTGGATAAAACAGAAATGTGTCTTATCTGTGAATCTAAAGAACATGATACTGATGTTTGTTCTTTACTTCCCGTTATTAAGAATCAGCTTAAACAAACCAGTGCCTCATCTACAACAGAAGAATTGAATTTTGTTCAGAGACAACCTAACCAAGGGTAGTTTATGCCAAGATCAGTTCCTAATCCATGGACGATGCCATGGGTTGCTCAGTCAATACCACAAAATTGGGGACAACCACCTTGGGTACCTCAACCAACTTAGAACCCTCAAGATTGGGAAAATCAAGCTTGGTATGCTCAGGGACATCAACAACCATGGGTTGGTCAAGGAAATCCTTATGCTTGGTCACAACCTAGGTGGAACCCTAGTAATTATGCTCAAGGAAGAACATATCCAAATCAGAATCAACAAGCCATCATGGGATCCCCTGCACAAAATTCACAAATTGAGAATGTAGTCCAAATGTAAATACCAAAGCACAACTAGTAGAAAATCCAAGAAACAAACAAACAACTCTTGTTTATGGAACAAAACCAAAAAAATTAGTTGATTTACATGCTATGGATTGTAAGGATATTCAAACTAGATCTGGGAAAATCATTAATAGTCCACCCCTTATAATCACTGAAATGACAGAAGAAAATGAAATTCCTAGTATTGTTGTTCCAAAAGAGGATATAGAAAAAAATAAAAGGAGCTGGATAGCAACACTACTAAGACTCCATTTCGAGAGATTTAAAGAAGCTATAGAAATCAAGGAGTCCAATTGGTATAGAACTAAGGAACTAAGGCTATAGTTACGAACCACGACATTTAGTTCCAAAACCAAGACAATAGCAGTTCTCTTTGATTGAAAATAATTTCTCTCCGAAGGAACGATATTTCTCATGGGGAGAGGATGAATCAAGTAGCTTGATTTCAAATACATCGTGAGTGGTGAATAATTTACGGAAAGTAGCAAAGATTGACGAAGAATTTAGCCTGCAAAAAGAGATAAGTATCATAATTCTCATTACTTTATTTTTCCAGTATTTTGTCTCAAGGAAATTTTAGAGATATTGCCACATACCATATGTTGTTACCACATGCATGTCCATTAAATACTTTAATGAAACCCTTCTCACAAATTAGTTCATCACATATTGGAACAAAGCATGTTGAAATTCAACCGGTAAAACTTTAAAAATTAATAGTTGGTCAAGGATGAAGAAGAAGATAAATTGTTTGATGTTCCAAAAATCATACTAAAGGTTTTACTTAGGATTACAAAGACATGAAGGGAATTCACCCAAGTATCTACACTCATCACATCTATACTTGAAAAACATTAAACCAATTAGGCAGCCTCAAAGAAGGATTAACCTGACCTTAAGAGATATAGTCGACAAGAAATTGAAAACTATTACAAGTAGGTTTTATCTACCCTATCTCATATAGTCAAGTGGGTATCTCCTCTTATAATTGTTCCCAAAAAGAATGGAAAATGAAGAATATGTGTTGACTATAGGGAACCGAACAAATCCACAATGAGAGATTATTTTCCCTTACCATTCATAGATCAAGTCCTAGATAACCTTCGTAAACAATACTTTTCTTTCTTAGATAGCTTTAGTGGGTACAATCAGATCAAAGTTACTACTAAATATCAAGACAAAACTACATTTACATGTCTATGGGGAACCTTTTCCTATAGGGTGTTACCATTTGGTTTATGCAATACTCCTGAAACTTTCCAGAGAGTTGTACTTGCAATATTGGTTGATCTATTAAATGATTGTGTTGAGGTATATATGGATTACTTCACTGTACACGGAGATACATTTGAAGATGCTTTGAGAAATCTGGACAGAGTGTTAACAAGATGTGAACAACATAACATGTCTCTTAGTGATGAAAAGTGTTTGATGATGGTGGATGAGAGGATTGTATTAGGACACCATATTTCAAAAAGAGGAATTCATGTGGATCAAAACAAAATTAGGATCATTTCAAATTTACCTATTCCTCAGACCCCGATAGATATCAAATCATTTCTAGGGTGTGTTGGAGTGGGTACTATAAGCGCTTTATAAAATATTTCAATAAAATTGTTGCCCCCATGTTTAATTTACTAAGGACTCGTGAATTTATTTGGGATGAAAAGTGTAAGTGTGCTTTTGAATAAATTAAAGAAAAATTAATCAGTGCCCCAATATTGAGAGGACCTAATTGGGAAAATTCATTTCATATCCAAACAGATGCCTCAAATTATTCCATTGGTGTAGTTTTGGGACAGAAAGATGAGGAAGGAAAAATGTATGCTATTTATTATCTTAGCAAGAATCTTACTCCCACTGAAAAATAATTACACCACCACTGAAAAAAAAATCTTGGTGTGATTTATGCAATCAATAAATTTAGACATTACATTACAGGGTACAAGATATTTGTACACATAGATCATTCAGAAATTAAGTATTTAATGAACAAACCAATGGTTGGAGGAAGAATAATTAGATGGTTATTAATTTTGCAAGAATTTGATATTACCATTGGGAAAATCCAGTAAATATAATGTGGTAGGTGATTTTTTGTCAAGACTCGCCACCACAAGGGAGCAAGATTCATCAAGGATAACTTTCCGGATGAACAACTATTTACAATATCAACAAGTACACCATGGTTTGTTGATATGGAAAATTGTCTTCTGCAATGTGTAAGTTTCCTCCTTTCACTAAGAAACAAATAAAGAAGTTAATCAAAACCAAAGGCACAATTCAAATGGTTAAATGGAATGTTATTTAAATGTGGTCCTAATTTTGTCTTACGTAGGTGTGTAAGGGAGGATGAAATCTTTGACATCCTCAGAGCATGTAATGATGAACCAAGTGGAGGACACTATTCAAAGTGAAAAGAACATCTCATAAGAAAGTTGGCAATCGATTATTATTGGACATCTCTATACAAGGATGTGAAGAGATAAATCAAGTGGTGTGATCCTTGTCAAAGGATGGGACAACCAACTTTCACTAATGAAATGCCTCTTCAACCTCAAGTTGTGGTTGAACCATTTGAGAGATGGGGATTGGATTTTGTTGGTCCCTTTAATCCTCCTTCACAAGGAAAGGAATATATTCTTGTGTGTATTGACTATGTGACAAAATGGGTAGAAGTGCAAGCATTAACAAATGCCACTGAAGAAGTAGTTGTTGATTTCCTTTGGAATAGAATTATGATAAAGTTTGGAGCACCGAGGAGCATAGTTTTAGATCAAGGACCACAATTCATGTCTAATATGATCCAAGCTTTCACAAGGTATTACCAAATCAATCATAGGAAGTCATCTCCTTACCACCCACAGTCAAATGGACAAGCTGAAGTAACAAACAAAGAATTAGAGAACATCCTTACCAAAACAGTTGAAGCTGGGAGAAAATATTGGGTAAAGAGACTACCTGAAGTTGTTTGGGCTTATAATACAACTTGGAAAACTACAACAGGGTTTTCACCGTATGAATTAGTCTATGGGAAAAATCCTTGTTGCCTATAGAGTTTGAACTTGAGACATTGAGGACAACAGCTTAAGGTGGGAATTGAGTTGGATGCATGCAGGATGGCTAGAGTTTGTGAAGAATTTTTCAAGGTATAATGATGAATTGGTAAGAGAATTTGTCATGAACCTAGAGGAATCCAGAAAAAGCTGAGAAATATCTTTATTCCTTTTTCTATAAATATTGTAAATAACATGTCCTGAGTGCCAATTTTGCATGTCCCACAAACTACCAAAGGAATTTGAAATAATTGGTTGAAATCTTACTACAAGAAGGAGAAATTGAACCCCAAGTACATGTACAATACAAAGAAAATCATAAAAGGGTCGAAGGGCCAGCTTTTCCCAAACCCTTTGACAAGGTAGTGTTATCCATATTTTACCCCGTGCAAAATATAGGATTGACCACAACCCCGCATAGAAAGAAAAAAATTCAAAAGGCGAGACAGAAAAGGATTCAAAATTGGCTAAGTAAAAAGGTATAAGCGGAGAATGCCAAGTGTCGATGGCATGGCCCGATTCAAGGGGTGAATAGAGAAAAGGTTTCTAAATGAACATTGGACTGTCGTGTGTCTCAAGGGAAAGCGATCAGTAGGGCTAAAAGTTACAAATGGCCCGCAACTCCGCCCAAGGAAAAATTCAGCATCTGGGCCCGAGTCAAAGCCAAAGTAGGTAGAATCGAAAAAGGGGCAAATGATAAATTGTGGACCCGTAGGCCCGATTTTTGTTCCAATCTGGGCTGCATGTGTCCCATATCAAAAGGGACCATTTTTCAAGTTGTTTTCCCACCCTCCCTGTACATGCACTGATACAAACTTCAAAGGGGCATATCTTTCAACTCAGGGCTCAAAATATTGCAAATCTGATGTCGTTGGAAAGATCTCGGCCTCGCTCATGCCATGGGGTCCAAAACATTAATTTCAAGGAGGTTAGGTGAAGAAAATGGAGGAAACGTCTTCAGGTTTTTAATACAGATCTTCTTGCCTCAACAACCAAATCAGATTTGATCTGTTTCACTGTTTCCTCTTCCTTTAAGGTGCCGAACCAAGGATTGATGCAAAAAATATGGATTTGGGGAGAGATTTCATTAGAGGCATTAACAACGGTGGTTGAGTTTCAACCTACTTTTCCCGCTTCTCTCTCTTTTTCTTCTTTCAGATTGAATCTATAAATGCGGGCGGATTCATTATAAAGGGTTGGACAATCTTTGTTTCTGAGCTCCCTTCTCCTCTTAGCAAAGGGATTTGTGGGGTTCAAGCCTTCCATCAAAAATTACATTACATTTCTACCTCTTAGCTACTTGTAATGGACTATACCAATCTATAGAGAAATAAAACACGCCTGTGATCAATTTTAGATCCTCTCTTGTCTCTTTTTCTTTCATCTAGTCTCCCATTACATATCTATCTATCTGTGCTTATTTATTGTATGCATTTTGTTGGTTTGTGTCTATCAGCAAAACAAGTGTTCATCATTCCTTTGGTGCATCACCTCATAGTTTAGCTTTGTTTTAATTTCTATATTCCTTCTATCCCTGTCTCCTTGGTAAATTTTAGATTATGATTAAGAATAGATCCTCTGCAAGTTTCTATGTATGCACCTAAATAAAGGAATAAGGAACCAACTTTCAATCTGGAGATCTTTCCCATTTTGCAAGGTCCCACACTTTGGGGAAAGTTCAATGTTATGCAATCACACGAAATGACTTTGCCTTAGAAAAATAGACCAATAGAACTCATTTGGGGGTGCTGTGATTTCGCATTAACAGTAGCATTTTGGATAGTGAAATATTTAACCTGTGATGGTCAATTTGGGTCTATGGGAAAAGAAGTCCTAAAAATGCTCATATATCTAAAGTATGGAGCCACAAAACCTGAGTACATAATAAACCTTCCAGGGTTTCTTTTTTATTCTATCCAGACCATGGCTCAGAGGTATTCCTAGGGTGTTGGGAAAATTAGGCATCACGGTCTAATTCATTTAATATGCCAGCACCATTTTCTATCAAAGAAAAATGGAGAAGAAATTTGGGACAAGTTTCTTGGAAAATTCAAGAAAAACCCTAATATTATCAGAAGGACAATTCCAGCCCCATTCTCTCCTTCAACTAATCTGGAAATTGATGCCCCTACAGAAGAACAGAGGGAAATGGAAAGAGAGAATATACCAAAAAGAAGAAGGTTTGTGAGAAAGATCAAAACAACAGAGCCTTCTAGTACTTTGAAGGAAATTCCTTCTTCTCAGCAGTAGCTTCAGGGGAGCTAATATTTGTCTCTGACGGTGATAGCTCACCCATGCAAGAGCAAGAAAGAATAGTAAGAAGAAGCTCTAGAAGGAAATCCACCGCTGGGCATGTTGAAATTCCCTAGAGAAGAAAAATTCATAAGAGGTCAAGGGAAACCCCAGAGGGAAGGAGTGAGTAGGAAAGGATGGAAAAGGAAGTTGCTGATATTTTGGGTAGCATGGCCATGAATCCTCCTAAGCCAAGCCAAGTTGAAATGGACAGAGGAGAGGAGAGACTTGAAGAGCAATATTTTCAAGAATTGGTTGAACCATCAACATTTCCACATGAAGAAGAAGAGTTGGCATCCTGGAGAAGAAAAGGAAAATTTCCTTTGATAGAGGAAGAATGCCCAACTCCTCAAGTAATTTCAGAGGAAGAAGAAAGACATCAAGTTAAACAGGCTCTGTTCTTGTCTAGAGCAAAGCTCATTATCAGAGAAAAGGATGAGGAATTGGATTTCCTCAAACTCAAATTAGAACAAAGGGAAATGCTCATTGGAGAGCTAACAACTCAGCTTGCAGCCAGGACTAAGGAATTATCAGTAACCAAGAAGCAGTTGATAGAAAAAGAGGAAGAATGTCAGACTTCCAGAAAATGGAGTGTTGTGTCCACGCCTCTACTGCCAGCAAACCGAGTTAACCTATTTTCCACTCAAATAGTTATGGAATGACACTTGCAGGGAACTCAGAGAAGCCAAAACATCAAATGAAGAATTGAAAACCAAGATGGAAGAAGAAAATAAGGCAAGAAAATAATGGGAAGAAAATTTTTATAAGGAGGAAGGAAATAAATATAAATGTCTTGCAAAAATTCATATGGTCTGTATTATGAGTGAAAAATTACTTGCTTGCAGGAGGCCCTCTCCTGCATATAGTGTGTTTTTAGAAGAGCAGTTCATTCACTGAAACTGTCAAGGATTGCATGTGGGCTTCCACATGAACTAAAAGATGAATCTGAATTCATGGCACAAAAATCTTCTATGTGAATTTTATCTTTGTAATTTTATGCTAGAGAAAAACACAGGATTTATGATCAATTTGTATGTGGGGAGAGCCACTTAATGCATTTTTCTTTGTTCTGCAAAACCAA
Organism: Taxus wallichiana var. yunnanensis; assembly: GCA_018340775.1. Lineage (NCBI taxonomy): Eukaryota > Viridiplantae > Streptophyta > Pinopsida > Cupressales > Taxaceae > Taxus > Taxus wallichiana. The sequence continues at coordinate 607,935,313 of CM031243.1, forward strand.
ATTACATGGAAGGAAAGGGAATCTAAATTTTTATTGAAAGCTAGCTCAATAGGTCTCTATATGAGAGCTCACTATGGTAAACCTTCTGCCTTCCTCATACATTTTAGAACTCATGCCTTTGATGAGATATTCAAGACACATTATCTTGACATTCTGCAAAAAGAGTATTGATGCCTTGACATTATGAGGAGGAAAAGTTTGAAGATATTTATGAAGGATGCTCAAAGAGGTGGGAACTCCTTACTATTTCCTTGAGAAGAAGGGAAGTAATATCCCCTACAAATCTGATTTGGAGTTTAGAAAGGGAAAAAGCATTATGCACAATAATTCCATAGGTCAATGAAACCTACGGGAAAATATGGATGGGAATGTGAATAAGGCCCCCTCTACTTCTCACCCCCATGTCTCCTTGGAAAAATAGAGAACCTCAAGATCCTACTTGAATTTGAAGAGTGGGAGAGGAAAATAGAAGCAGGAGCTGGGTACAGTACATCTAAGTTTAAACATTGGAAAATCCAATTTCAGCCATTTGATTTGAGCAATCAAATGGAATGTAGAACATATAACCCCACTTTTGAAGAATGAAGTTTGTAAAGGGACTTACAAACAAGTAAGTTTGGGGAAATGATGAGGCCAGAATATGTCCGATTAATGTATAATATATGATCTCATCTTACTCTCCTTTTTATTAAGTTTGATTACATTTTGTGACTTTTAGTTGATCTGATATGAGTTAGGATGTAATTGTTTGTATTTTGATTGATTGTGATTCTAATTTTTAAAAGCTCAAATTCTGACGAAGTGTGTGTTTGAAATTCAATTTTGTAATAAAGCAAGTCTAATCAGTCGAGGAAATGAAGTAGGTAGCGTTTAGTATGTTTTCGGTAGCATCTATCCCCACATAGCTTAGTTTCGAACTTCCAAGCTAGTTTGAACTCCATCACACAGTCATCATCTAGTTCTAGAACTTTCGAATTAGTTCCGTAACTCCAGTATTTAGTTCTGGAATTTTCGGACTTAGTTCCGGAACTCCTGGTATAGCTCTAGAACTCTCACGATTTTGATCCTTAACAATTTCCTATGGTTCTAGAACTTCTCTGAAGTTCGGAACCGATGGAAGTTATCTATTCTAACCACATCCGGATATTTTTCATCTACAACCCTTTCAATCAAGAAAGGATGAGAATATATTTGAATGCATATCTAAGGATAGTTATCTTACAGCTGTTTGATCAGCCACAATCGACTCATCATCTATTCTCAGGCACGATTTGATTTCATCGAAATCATTGAGACAACTGTGATTGTAAAATGTATATAAAATAAAACCTGCGAGATATAGATAGATATATAAAAATAGAATATGAAATGAAATATATATAGAAAAAGAAGAGAAATATAGACTAAGTACTCGAGATCCAAAGACGCGTTTTGTAATACTCGAATGTTTTATCAATAAAATAGCTATTCCTGTTTGAGAAAATTATGAGTTATTAAATCCGTATTCGAGGAGGAGCAAGGGCCCACTCCCCCAAGGACTAGGATATTTGTTTATTTGGAATTTATATTTCTTCAGCAAATAGCTTAGATGTGTTAATTCTATATTGTTTTAATTCTTCTAGTTCAACTCTGTTGTATACTTGTTCCTACAGGTGTTTAGATAGATTATTATATTTCTTGCAATTGTTTGCAAGCATTCTAAATTGAGTGTGTTTATTTCTAAAAGCAAGTGTGTTTACTTTCAGAAGCAAGTGTGTTTATTTCAACAGTAGTGTGTTTGTTTTCATTCTGCGCATAGTGTGTTTCCTTTCAACAAAGCTTTGGTGTGTTTACTTTCAAAGAAGTTTTCATAGTATGATTTAAATAAGATTTTACCAAGAATTCCTTAAGACATTGAAGAGATCCCCCAAAAAATACAAAATAAACTACAGTCAACTACTAGATCGATAAGATTACTCTTGCTGCATATAGCTTTAGACACATCCTGGTTTGATATGACATCAACAAGAAGTTGATTAAATGAAGGGAATAATGACACCCATCACCTCTCCCTACTTTATATCTCTACTACTCAATTTTCTATTGGTGCACTGCTCACCCAATATGACCTTGGTCACAAAGAAAAATTAGTATGCTACCTCAGTCGCACTCTCATATCTTATGAGCTCAACTATCCCCAAATCGAAAAAGCTTGTTTGGATGTCATTTTTACTTTTCAAAAACTTCGCCATTATCTGTTAAAAACCAAAGCCAAGCTTATATCAAAAGTTGACTCGCTTAAATACTTATTGTCTAAACCCACCCTTACCACTAGAATGGCTAATTGGATCATTCTGCTAAGTGAATTTGACATCAAATTTGTGCACCAAAAGTTGGTCAAGGGACAGTACTTATTGATCAATTAGCAGAAGCACCTTTACAAGGAACTGAACCTGTGAATCTGGATCTTCCGGATGCCTCACCGTACATTGAAGAATCTGTCATGTGGCAAGTACATTTTGATGGATCTTTTACTTTTTATGGTTCAGGGGAAGGTGTGGTCCTCATTACTCCTTCTGCGACCCCATACCTCAAGCTTTTCACCTTGGTTTTCCTTACACAAACAATATCACAGAGTATGAGGCACTCATCGCTAGGATGAAGCTCACCATCAAATGAGACATTCATCATGTTAAGATTGTTGGTGACTCGTAGTTAATCATCAAGCAAGTCAATGATGAGTACAAAGTTAAGGATGAGAAACTCATCCCTTATAAGAAGCTGGTAGAAACTCTGAAAGAGTATTTTGTGTGCATCACATTTGAATAGATTCCAAGAGCACAAAATAGATCTATAGACATTATGGAAACCATAGGTTCTATGCTCTGCATTCCACGAAAGTAATGACATGTCATTCTTTGTGGAAAATCTACGCCACTGACTTTGTGTATGACATGCCGTAATCCTATCTCGGCTTGTGATGTTGTTGTCCCAATTCCCATGGTATGAGCCCATCTTCACCTACCTTAAAGACAACACATTCCCTCCCGACATCTCCCCTGTTCGAGAAATAAATCCTAATTCACCAAATAGCCCGATATACCCTTTTAGGAGGTACGCTCTATCATTGTAGCTACTGATGGTAATCATTATGTTGTATCGATACGACAAAGTCAGTCTAAGCGATCAAAGAGGTGCATGAAGGGGTGTGTGGGGCCCATACTAACGCGAGTGGTTCTAGCCAAAAATTGTTGAGAGGGGCTACTATTGGCCTACCATGAAAACCGATTGTTGTAGCTATATAAGGAAGTGTTTACTTTGTCGTGAAGTATAGAAATTTCATCCATGCTCCATCACACCCGTTGCAAACCATCACCACCCCATGGCCATTTTCTAAATGGGGACTTGATTTAATAGGAAGCTTACCTGCTTCATTTGATGGCCACACCCACATCATTACAAATTACTTAATATTTTACCAAATGGGTGGAAGATGTCCCTTTGACCTATGTAACGGGTGCTCAAATCTCAAAATTGATCATGAATCATCTTATTTTCCGGTATGGCATTCCTACACCATATTTACTAATAACATAAATCATTCAAAAATAAAGCGTAAAGAATCTCTATCATTGGTTTCAAATAAGGTTAAAATGGTCTACACCGTATCACCCCCAAGGTAATGGACAGGGTGAGGCCACTAATAAGACTTTGGTTCGAATCATGGAGAATATGGTAAGTAAGACAGTCAGAATCGGTATTTACAAATCCACCCACTCTTTGGGCTTACAGGACCTCTATTCATACCCCTCTGAGTGCAAGACCATATTCTTTGGTATTTGGAACAGAATCTATCATCCCATTAGAAATTGAGCTTCCTTCCCTAAGAATCCCTCTTAGGGATTATCTAGAAAAGGATGAAGATTACCGAGTGGCTAGACTGGCAGAGTTAGAACTCCTGGATGAGAAGTGCATCCGCACCCTAAATCATCTTAAAGTGTATCAGAACAAAGTTTCTCGCAATTACAAAAAAAGAATCATACCTCTTCAGTTTGAGGTTGGTGATTTGGTCATGAAGGAGAATCAGTTCAACATAAGGGAAAACGAGAGAGTACAAACTTGAGTACGGAGAATACAAACTTGCCCATCACAATGGTGATGAGCTCCGCGAGCCCATGAATGCTATGCACCTTAAGTAGTTATATGCTTAAATGTGGCATGAAAGTTAGAAAAGCAAACCAAAATGGGGTATATATAATCAAAATACAAAAAAAAAAAAAAAAAAAAAAAAAAAAAAAAAAACGGAGTCATCCATAAGTGAAAACCACGCAATTGTGGCACTTTGGATAAGTCCTTGGGTGGCAGTTTCCGGTGCCTTGGGAGGATTCATTGTTCACAAGCATCTTACATCTGGAGGGTACTTTTACTTAGCCTAGGGCTAGTTCTGCATCTACCTCCGAGATTCCCTGTGAGCCTAATCTTGTCAAGCCTTGATCCATCTTTTTCTCCTATTGTTAGTCTGTGAAGGCATGGTCTTTGTCTATTCCCCATCTCACATTGGGGGCACTTCTTGAATTCACCTTTCTATTTATAAGCACGTGGCATTTGCCCTTGTATATTCCCCATCTAACACTGGGGGCATCCATGCTTTCTTGGTTACCTGTGCATAGCTTTGGAAAATGTTAGAAAAACACAAAAACATTCAAATATGTTAGAAAAATCAAAACAATAGAAAATTGTTTCACAAAAATCAAAACAATAGAAAATTGTTTCACAAAATTCAAAACAATAGAAAATTGTTTCACAAAACTCTAAACAATAGAAAATTATTTCACAAAACTCTAAACAATAGAAAATTGTTTCAAAAAGTCAAAATAATAGAAAATTGTTTCACAAAACTCTAAACAATGGAAAATTGTTTCACAAAACAATCTTACAAAAACATTCACTTTAGTTTACTTTCGTTATCTTGTTTCTTGCTTTGCTTGTTTGCTTGTATAGTTGCTTCATGTTTGTACATTTGTATAGTTTTTGCTTAGACATACTTTGTTAGGATTCATCTTTTCTTGCTTAGATCAGATTTATTCTTGCTTGTGCATATTGAAGTATGTTTTTGCATGTTGGTGAATCATGGTACAATGTTGTGTTGACTCATTGTGTTCTTGGGTAGCCTTTGATTGTATTTTCTTGTTGCATGTGCATCGTTTTGTTATCACATCATCATATTTCCATCAATATCATCACATCTAACATCATCTATACATCATATATCAAGAAAAAGCTAAGTATACATCATATATCAAGAAAAATCTAAGTATACATCATACATGAATGCTAAGCTAATCATCACATATCATATCATCAAATGGGGGCAAGAGGGATGTAAATATCAAAATCTATCCCCCCACACCCATATCATCATGTCATCTCGTCCACTAAATCTAGCACATCACATGAGCAAATACATTTGATATACTCTATAGATCTATCATCTAAAAATCAAAGCACATATGATACATCAAACATCAAGATACATATGCATGCAAATGTAATCAAAACAACAATAACATCCATCATTTCATAACACATGTATCAGGTCCAAAAAGTGTCCATCTCTATATACATGTGTGTGGTATATCTGTATCAAAAATAGATATACATCACTACTATACATCAAAAATGCCTTCATCTGAGGTGTACAAAAAGGATGATATACATCAATCAAAGAATACAACTGCCTTCATCAGAGGCATATGTCAAAACATTATACATCAAAAAGAGGCATACAAAAAGGATTATATACATTAATCAAAGACTACAACTACTATACATAAAAATGCCTTCATCGAGGCATATGTCAAAACTAATGTACATAAAGAATGTTGTAAATCGAGCACAAGATGCTCATAGCCTTCATCAAGAGGCACATATATCAATACAATATGGATCGGGGTGACTCGAGCCCTCAGATGGGCTAGCTGGTCTATCTGTGGTGGAGGCATAGCATGAGCATCACTCGGTCCTATAGGCTGCCCTTGTGGCTGCTCCACTGAGGCCTGAGGCCTCTCTGACCTCGTCACTCTACTCGACTAATGGATATAAGAAGGTGCATGCCTCTCATCCGGATCTACCTCGTAATATAATGATCTGTAATAGGATGCTCTACCCTTTGTTGTAGCTAGATCTCTGTGAGTCTGGGTTGTCACTGTTGTCCCATCAGTGTGTCGGTAGGATGTTATCTCTGCTGATACACGAGAAAGCTCAACCTAACCCATGACTCGCTCTTCTCTCAGCCTATCTCTCTCCAGTATCATAGGTTGTAGTTGAGCCTACATTTGTTGATATAGGCTCATCACCTAAGCCATATGTGCTGCCATCTATGGTATATGATAGAAATGAATGGCACCATCACCTCCCCAGGCCAGCTGGCCCGAGCCTAATCCCGCTCTATCAGCTCACCGCCAAAGTTTGAGCTTGGGCCTAGTCTCTCTCTGTTATAACCTATTGCAGCTGCTACTGTAAGGTGGCTATTTTTACTAGTGGCTACACTATGGGGCTCGTCCTGTCTGGTCTAGAGGCATGTCCCTGCTCTCGTAATCTAAGCCTAGGAACCTGTGCATGTGCATGTACTGGTCCCTATTGCCTCAGTCCCTGCACCTGTGTTGCAACCTACCCATCAGGTAGTTTCCCATCAAATGGATCATCTGGGTTGCGGGATGCTGCATCCTCCCCCTCGTCATCGCTATAAGGTAGCTTTGGCGGTGGCCAGTGCACCGCTGCCCATGCCTTGTTCAGAATAGTCAAACGTTGAGGTAAAATAGTGGTGTATCAATCCATGTAATTGGAAATAGTACTTGGGTCTCGAACTATCGGTTAGGTCCCATGCTTATGTACCACCTATAAAAAATTGGCCCCAGCTCAAGCCACCGTGATGCGTGGCCCCATAGTCTACCTCTCGGCATCTTGATAGGTATACCACAAATCAGGCATGTGAACCCCCGCACCCCAGCCCGGTTTCTAACATCGGTCTACTCTGTATAACTCTATGATGTAACTATGGCTACCTAGAAGGAAGTTCTCCACCGACAAATACTAAGCTCTACTTCGTCCTCCAGCCTTTGTATGTGCACCTTAAGGCCCATATAATATCTCTATCTAGCAACTCATTGAACTCTCATCGATAATGATATAAGCTACCTAGGAACCCCGTATGTCATCACCTACAAACCCAAGCCATGTATGATGGATCCTTCAGACTCAAACATGTAATGCACCTACATGACACCCGATAGTTATGTGGTCCCAAGATAAAATTTGCAAAGAAAAGAAGTCAGCCCCACCGTCTTCCTCGACAAAGCAGTTATGTAATCAGTGCGAGATCCCAATATAGATGTGTCAAGGTATGCACCGCCACAAAAATAGCACTCACCACTGAAAATCCCATGAACCAATGTCATCAGACCCATAGGGAAGGATGTCCTCGGTATTATTGGTGAGAAAAACCCACTTTGATGAGTGACATCACACATAGCGCCCCCGGTGCAATGTCGGATCAGCTATACACTCGTGCAACAACACTGTCATGCCATCGTGGGGTATCTCATCATGGTCAAACAAGTCACTGACCGTTGCCCTAATCCGCCCAAGGTCACTCGTGTACTCGATCATCGAGCCTATGATAGGTATGCGGAGGATCTACCATATGTCCTCCAGGGTAACTATCATCTCTCCTGTCGGGAGCCTAAAGCATTGGCTCTCATTGTGCCACCGCTCAATCAATGTAGTTAGTAGACCATGATCCAATGTGATAGAAGGCATCTGGGATATGGGGCCTAGGCCCACCACCTCTAAAATTATCACCACCGCACGTTGATCTCGTTGGCGCACGCTCCCCTCTAGCTCCGCTATACACATATGTCACTCTCGCATATGTAGAATGGGAAACTGTCTCTACACAATCATTCCATTTGTCAGCTACTAACATTTCTTCTAAGTTCTACCTATCATTCTTTAGGGTTAACCCAAAAATCCTAATTTTCTTCTAAGTGTCATCATTTTTGGAATTTTTCTATCTCTCCTTTGTCTACTCTATGTGCTTGCACGCCCTTTAGGGCATGTGTGCACCCCATGGTGTGTGTGCCCTCCTTTTGGTGCATGCATCCAGCGGTGGACGCTTGCGCCATTCTTTGTGTGCCTGTGTGTGTGTGCATACATGTGCACTATGTGTGTGTGCTACCATTTTGGTGCTTGCGCATGCGCGCATGTGTTTTGTGTGTGCGTTATCATGTGGGTGTATACGCATGCGTGTGTATGTCTCTTGGTGCCTGCGCATGTGCGCATACGCTCCAAGGGTGCTTGCGCCACCATTGGGGCACCTGCGCCCCCGTGCATGCGCGCTGCGTAACCCTACCCTAATTTCCTACTTCTAGCATTAATTACAAAATTAACGAAGAGGGTTAGGTTACTCACAAAGATGCCATCATCTACATGTTGGTCATACCCTGAACTATGTCTGCTCGTCTCAAGCGGTCTTATGCTCTCACCATCGTCCTCGTTGTTGTTAGAGTCTCATGGTAAAAACTCGGTAGTGGTTGGTAACAAATGAATTGGTCATGGTGATTTACCCCCGTGGGGTATATCAAGCCATTTTTCACCGGCCGTGATGCCTGGAGGCTTGTTTTGACCATCGTTTTCTCTTCTATTCACTGTCAAATAATTATTTTAATTAAATAATTATTTTTCTTTATTTTTCATCGTGTTGGGGCATTTTTTTCCGTCTAGTACCCCTTTCTTCTCACTAGGACAATTTTTATTGCTCCTAGGTGATTTTTCTTCTTATCCAAACTCTATCAAATAATTATTTTATTGATTTTTCCATTGATCGGGGACATTATTTATCACATGTTTCTTCTTTCTTCCCCCTAGGGTATTTTCTTTTGCATCTAGGCACTTCATTCGATTATTCTATTTTATTCTATACATCCACTGTCCACCACATTTTAGACAACACAAAAACAAAAATATATATATCAATTCAAAATCACAAAACAAGGCAAAATTCTCCATAAAATCCTAAAAATTAGAAAACATGCAAAAATAGGTAACCCACTTATTGCGGCTGAAACTTGTGTCTTGCACATGGTATTCTTTCTGTATCCTACTAGGTTGTTTCACATCTTCACCGATCAAACATGACTTGCATGATTGCGGATTCACAACCATTCACAAAGCTAATTGCTTTGCTTAAATGTCACACTTATGGGCACATCTCGTTTCTGGTGTTGTTTCATTACACACAAAGCTTTCTCCTTTGACCCAATACTTACAGAGCTGAATAATAAATCTTATTGGAATAAAATAGAAATAAATGAAGATATGTCGGTACTTATCAAGATTAGGTTTGGATAGTGCGAGGTGATAGTAGAGATTCGGGGATAAGCGACGTCATGTTAGTTCCACGGCAGATTCAAACCTCCATGCTTCTCTATGTGAATCTGGGATCATGAAGAAGATGGTGAATCCCAATGGTTGTTGGTAGTGCTCCCGTGTATTTTCCTTTGCTTGAGTGCTTTAGAAATTTTGAGTGCTCCAAATCTCTATTCATATGAGATCCTGAATCGAATGACCGACCTAGACGAAGGATTTTGGAAATGTATTTAACCTAACTAGCGACGGTTAGGTGACCGGTGTCAATTGAGATATAACCAACGTCGGTTAAGGTGGGAATATCTAGGTTGGCAAAAATAGCCTGATTATTGTTATTTTTGGCGTGGTCTCCAATATTGATTTGAATCTTGAGTGATATATCACGGAGGATAAGTAAGAGTCTTTTTAGGTTTTTAGTAGGAGTTAAGTCTAGGTTTAGACTAAGTCACAGTTGGTTAGGATAGGTTTAGACTTGTTCTTAGGTCATTAATGAGGTTTGAGTGGGTCATTTGAGTGAGGTGGCTAGGTGAGTTGGTTGGGTGAGGTGGTTAAGTGAGGATATTAATTAATTAAATTAAGATAATTAATTCAATTAACATGTGCACTAGGGGATATGAATGGGTAGGATATGGTTAATTTATTTGAAGGGTTTTAATGGAAGTATGACCCAATTTTGGTGTCTACATTTGCCCCTTTTTTCACGTAGCTTGTATTGGTAAGCAATGTTGACAAAAACAAGAAGTGGTTGCCCCAAATATAGGTGAGAGTGGGGTTTCCCCAAGTAGGGCTAAAGGTGAGGTTGCCCCAAGTGTGGGTGGAGGTGATCCCCCTCAAACTAGGAATTGATGAGGTGTGATACAAAGTCAATAAGTAGTTTGATAAATGTGTAGGTAATGAAAGTGAAGGTAGGTGAGTTTTAGGTAAGGGTATGGAAGTTTTAGGTAGATTGTGATACCGTATCGAGTTGAAGAGTGTGCAAACTCTACATTGTCCAAGGTTGATAGGTTTATCCAAACAAGATTGAAGTGATTCAGGTATCCAGGTTACATGATATGGTCCACAAACACAACTTAGGCTAGGTGCAGGAATGTTTAGGTATGATTCGATACACCAAAGGTTTGGTCTAGATAAACAACACGACAATATGCAAGGTAAGGTCATTAGGCTAAAACAACACAGGTAATAGTATTGCAAGCTATAGCGAGGACACATGTTCAAAGGTCACAAAAAGTGGTTCAAGTCAAGATATATAGGTCATGGCATGGGTAAGGTATAGGTAAAATAACAGTCCCTAAACGTAATTAAGGAAATGTATGGGTAATTTAGGCTTATGGGTAGGGTCTAATAAGTGTTGGTAAGGCCAAAAGGTATGTGACAGTAATGAGTTTAGGTCAAAATGGGAAAAATGTAGAGAAATGGTACTGGCAGGTGACCGATGTCGGTTATAAGGTAACCGACGTTGGTTTTGGGTGACCGACGCCGGTCATGTCGAGTTAGGGTTATAAGGTTGAAATTTCGTATTTTATGAAATCATTGTTGTCTTTTGAATTTGAGAAAATGACAGAGCTGAGTGACTTGTGCATTTTTCTTGGAGAAAAAGACAAGGCATTGTACCTAGCTGAGGTGGAGGTTACTAAGTGGTGAGAGGAGCCAGGTAGACGGGTCCACAAGAGCGATTGGAGACGTGTGATTGGTGGAGGGATTCAAGGTATATTTCGGCATGGAAAATGTGGGAGAAGGTTCAAAGCGGACCACTAGCGAGCAGAGAGGCGACGTGCCACCAAGGAGACAACATCGAGATGAGGTAGGTGACATTCTATGTGTTTGTTATTTGATCCAATTATGTTGTAAAATGAAGAAATTTGGGTGGGAATGTTGATTTTGAAATGGGGGTGAAAAAATTGGCAAATCGGGGGAAAAGGTCAAATATAGGTTAAGTAGGGTGAGAAATAAATGTGGGGTAAAGGTGGTTGGGATTAGGCATAGTTGAGCTTAGGTCATTTAGGCATGGTGGGGTCTAGGTGAGTTAGACATGGTTGGATCTAGGTCAGTTAGGCATGGTGGAGTTACGTTAGTTAGGCATGGTGGAGTAAGGTTTTTGGTTTTGATTTAATTTCCAAGTTATTGGTAACATGGAAAAATAAATGATGATGAATATGTATGTTATGGTGTAAATTTCCAAAATATTTGATATTATGGAAAGGTGAAATGATTAATGTATGAGTTGATGATGTAAGAAATAGGTAAGTATACATTTTATATACTTCTATGTTTGTTTAATTTCCAAGTAATGTAGAAGATGGAAAATAACTAATGGTATAATGTAAATAATTAAAAAAAAGAGTGGGGGAAAATTGGTTAGGGTAAAGAATGTTTGAGCTAACCTCCAAGGGCCCCATACCCTTGGAGTGTTGCCTACATAGCCCATGTGAAAAGGGTCCTCAAGCCAATGTAGTTCTCCCGTAATCTAGGGGAAAATGTGACGAGGTAGAGGTATGGGTTGGTAGGTTTTAGGCATGGTTGAGTCTAGGTCAGTTAGGTATGGTTGAGTTTAGGTCACTTAGGCATGATTGAGTCTAGGTCATGAAGGCAGAGGTGAATTGAGGTCATTGAGGTGTGGTTAAATTGAGGTGTCGAAGGCTTGGTCCTATATAGGATAATCAATGAGTAATGAAAAGGTGAAGGGTAAGAGGTGACCAAAAGACGCCTAATTTGTAAGAACCAAACGATATTGTCATACCTAAGATGGGCTTATGAATGTAAGACCCTAAAGGTGTTGCATAATGGACTATTCTAAGGTAGAAGAAAGTCACATGATCATGAAATGTCACATTTTGGCACATCCCTTGAGAGGGTAGGGAATTAGGGTGAAAAGGTGAAATCAGGTTGGTTTTAGTGTAACCTAGTGTGAGACAGCATGCGAACTTGGCAAGAGACCCAAGATCACAATAGGAAAGTCCATGATGAAAAAGTTAATCTTTTTCTTTTTGCTTTTGCTTTTGCTTTTGTTTTGTTTTTGATAGATTGATCGATGTGGGAGTCTATGTGGGATGAGTATATTTTCTCCTTGAGGTCTTCATGAAGCTAATCGATGCGGGAAGCTTCAGAATATTTTTATTTTAGTTTTTGCAAGAATAGTCTTCTTTTGATGATAGACTAAGTACAATCCGCTAGCTTCATATAGTTGTCCTTCGAGGGAGCAGTCTATTTATAGCAGCGAGATAAAAAAGTGTAGATGTCCTTTTTGAGGGAGTCATATTTTTGCTGGAATTTTGACTCAAGGAGTTGAATCCCATTTTACTTTTGAAATTGTTTTGCTTTTGGACTTTTAAGTCATGGAAAAGACTATAGAGAAAAATAGGCTCGTGTTTTGGAAGACAAAACTATAGCACACAGAGGTTAACTGTGATAGAGAGGTTTTAAGTGATGAACAACCATGGGATTCCATCTTGAAAAAGACAAAAAGTATCCATGAGAATCATGCCATGAGTAGAGTTGTGGTACTCATATTGAAGACAAGGTTGAAAGGTAACGGGTAATCACATGATCCTGGTTTAGTTGTTGATCCTTAAAATAGGTAGAATGGAAGGTGAATGGTGCTCAAGGGATGGGTGTTGAATAGACAAGAGGTGATATAGGACTTAATTCAACAGTAGAATGGTTGAAGATGTAAGGCATTGAGGGGTTCAGTTCGGGTTTACCTTCGAGTGAAGACAAATGATAAGCACCTGATCCATAGGTATGAGTAACGATATAAGGTCCAAGCCAATTAGGAGCAAATTTTCCCCGTTTACTTTTTTCCTCTTTTGTTACATGTTGATTTTCTTTCGTGGATGAGGTTGCACGACTTGGAAGGTTCATTCATGGACGTGTTTTCATAAGCACGCTTGATATGTTTTTGTAGAATTAAAGGTGATCAAGAGCATCAAGATGACGTTCATCTAATAACTCGAGTTGTACCAAACAATGCAGGTGAAAGTCATCATCATTGAGCATCTCCTTAAGTGAGATATGAAGAGATGGAATCTCGACTTGAAGAGGCGGGACAACCTCTCTGACTGTGCCATAGACCGAGAGAAAGAAAGATGTAGCTGAGGTACGAATACTAGTACGGTAAGCCAATTAGTGCGTAATCACAAAGCACCCCGAATGGCTCGATTGTCGGTGGGGCATCCAGTGTGATTGCACAACATGGGACCATCTCTCAAGCTGTGGGACTTGTAAAACCTAAGATGGACCTCTGGAGAAAGCTGGTTCTTACTTCCTAATCTACTTGCCACAAGCTACTCCAGTGCAGGTAGAACCTATGCTATCCTAATCTAACCATTCCAAGGGGACAGAGAGAGAGAGAGGTTGAAAGAGCCTACACTAAGCAATGATACACCGTAAAAGGAATTGGTTGAATCACGGACTGATGCTGAAGTGGAGAGAGGAGTGAGCAGAGAGGAGAGGGTGGATAAGATGCACCACAAACCGAGAGATAGGTTTCACACGTAACACCACCGTGAAACCCATTAAGCACAGCCTCCAGAACCTGCAAAAGACATCATAGTATGCACGAGTACACTATGGAATGATGAGAGGCAATGAGAGACGATAAAATAAACAAAGGATGGACAGATGCATCAAAAACAAATTTTATTGCTCCAAAAGTTCACACAAGACATCGTTAGTGGGAAAGAGGCAAGGAAATGCCATTACAGAGCCCTAAAAGGAGGCTTAGACTCCACATTCTACCCTAAGGAAGAAAGAGAGAGGGGGGTAGAGGAGAAACAATGACCAACCTTTTGAATATGCCCCGCTGTTACAATATATAGGAAGAATAAGAGAGAGAGGAGGGAAAATTGAATCCTTCTTCAACTACCCGAGATATGCATTGAATCTTGTTTTTAAATCTCAACCATCATCAATCAATGCCCTCTTAAATCCACCCCAAATCTGTCATGTCTGGTTCCCTGTCTGCTTGGTGTGTTGAAGAAGGAAGAACGAAGCAGATCAAATCAAATCAGATCTGGTGGTTGAAGAAATTTGATTCTATATTAATGTCCTGAAGACGTTTTCCTATTTTTCACCCATTAAATCCTATTAAGAATGATATTTTATGTTTCCATGGCATGGAGGGTGTCGAGACATTTCCAAAAAGTATTCTCCCACCAAAATCTGAGTTTCCATTCAAAAGATATGGCCATTTGAATATTAGGGTTGCAGGAGCGCAATATTTAAAGATTTGTCCATAAAGGGTCCATGTGGTAGCCTTGCGCTTCTTGGAGATTTGGCCCCTACCTTGCGCTCCCTGAAATGCATTCAGATTGACACGTGGCAGCTTCTGCGGGATCCTTGGTCTTCTTTGTATTTTCGTAAGTCTCTTTGCTTGGCGAGGCCAAAAGTCTGACCCTAGACACGTGGCGGTTTGGTGCTTGTTTGGAAACCCGCCCCAAATTTTATCTTTGAAAGAGCATTGCGCTGACACTTGGCAAAAGGAATGTGCGTGTGCCAATCCTTTCTAGTATCATACAAAACTTTCATAAGAATTTTTTTTAATGTTTTGTTGGTGGATTCAGCTTGGCCATTTGTTTGAGGGTAGTAGGGTGAAGAAAAACTAAGTTGAATGCCAAAGGCATCACAAAGCTTCCGTAGAGTTTTATTTTTGAACTGTTTCCCATTATCAATGATGAGACGATGGGGAACACCAAAGTGAAAAATGATGTGATGATTGATGAATTCACATATTTTCTCGATTTTGTAGAAATAAGAGGTATGGCTTCTACCCATTTAGTGTAGTATTCAATAGCGGTAATAATCCATTGATGGCACTATGAAGAATGGGGATTGATTTCTCCAACAAGATCCAAACCCCATTAAGAGAAAGGCCAAAGATCTTGTGCGACCTGTAAGGTGTGACTAGGCATGTGATGGAGATTAGCATGTTGTTGGTAGTTCACACAATGTTTGACATAATCACAACAATCACGGTTTAAGGTTGGCCAATAATAGCCTAGGCGAGAGAATGCGTTTAGCGATAGCTAAACCACTAGTTTCCTCCACAATTTTTTTGTGAACTTCCTTGATGGTGTAGGGAATTTCAGAACTTGTAAGGCATCACAAGAGGATACCATCAAAGCCACATTTATAAAGAAGGCCTCCCATGATGACATACCGAGAGACACCTTTGAGAAAGGAGCATTATCTATTGTGAGTAAGGTCTGGAGGTAGAATTGAAAGGGAAAGGTAATCAGAAAATTGCTTATATCAAAGGTCATGTCGGTCAGGTTGAATAGTTCGATGAGGTTGATGTCTTGAAAAGATAGGAAGGTGATTGCAGCCTTTGTATTATGACAAATATTTTCGATTCGGATGGAAAAGTAGGTATCTGAGAAGCAAGGCAGGCCATGGTATCCATAAATTTGTTAGTCAAATGTGGAGCGGTTTGATGTTCATAACGGTCAAAGGGAGTCAAAATTATGTCTACATGATGCTTATACTTTTGAAGTATTTCGTTACAACACTGGTATATACCATTGACTTGATTTACAACCAGTTGAGATTTTCCAAAGATATTAATTAATTTGATTTCTAAGGTGATGGTGGTTTGAAGGCCTAATACGAGTGCTTCATATTTAGCGATATTGTTAGTAAATTCAAAATCTAGTTTGAAATATAACAACATAGGCTCAGGTCGAGAGGAATGAGGATAACTCCAGCACCACCCCACGTTGACATTTGGAACCATCGAAGAATAAAGTCATGTGGTTACGGTATCATCCAAAGAGAGGGTAGCTTGATGGAGTCATCTCGAGAAATAAAAGTTAGAGGGTGATCTCCAACGAGAGGTGCATCTGCAAGTTGGTTAGCGATAGTTTGGCCTTTGATAGATTTTTTATGAGTGAATTTGAGGTTTAGGTCTGCAATAAGCAAGCATGAGCCAACGTGCAACACGCTAGCGTTGGTGGTAGGTCTTTGCATACATGTAATGCAAGGGGTCTCGTATTGCAACAACAAAGGTTTTGTGGTTAAGTAGGTAATGGCAAAGTTTAGTAGTGACAAAAACTAAGGCTAGGTAGAGTTTTTTAGCGTGGGTGTATCGGGTTTTGTAGTACAAAAGTGTATGGCTTATATAATAAACCATTTTCTCCCTGTGTTGCTCATCACGATGAGTGAGCATGGCTCCCAAGGAATGATCTGCGTAGCAGAAATATAAAGTTAAAATGGTTGGTCATCCTTAGGAGGAATGAGTACAGGTGGTTGGAGAAGGTACTATTTTAAGGCCTCAAAGGATTTTTGGCATCCATCATCCCATTTGAAGGAGACGCCCTTTTTTAGGAGATAATGAAAGGGGTGGCAGTGGCTAGAAAGGTGCAAAATAAAATGATGAATAGATTACAACTTGCCTTGCAAACTACGTAGGCTGGAAAATGTTAGTAGGTGGAGGCATTTGAGAATAGCCTTGATTTTAGCGGGATCAACTTCTATGCCACGAAAGAAATAATAAAACAAAGGAGTTTTCTGAAAGGATAGAGAAGACAGATTTCTTAGGTTGATGGCAAACTTAATACTTGATGAGATGGTCAAAAATGACCTTAAGGGTTGTAAGGTGTTGGGCTCGATGTTTGGATTTAGCAAGAAGGTTGTCTACATAATCTTCCAATATGCGATGCATGATGTCATGAAAGATATAATTCATAGCCCGCTGATATGTAGCACCAGTTGTTTTTAAGGCCAAAGGGCATGAATCGATAGTAAAAGGCCCCTAAGGAGTGATGAAGGTGGTTTTGTTGATCTTCCGGGCCGAGTAATATTTGGTTATAACTCGAGAATTTGTCCATGAGTGATAACATCTCATGGCCGGCGGTGAGATCAACTAGTTGGTCTATACTAGGTAGAGGAAAGTCATCTTTAGGGCAGGCTAAATTAAGGTCATGAAAATCCATGCATATGTGGAGTCCTCCTGTCGCTTTTGTGACAGGAACAATGTTAGATATCCATTGGGGATAATCAATGGGTAGGATGAAGGAAATCGAGAGAAGGCACTGAAGTTCTTTGACAAGAAGGGCAATGTGAGGATGCATTTTTCGCAACTTCTATTTTATGGGTTTGGCTTCAGGAATAGTTATGATATTATGGACCACAATGTTTGGGTCAATACTGGGCATATCAGCGTAGGACCAAGCAAAATCATTGATATGATCTCAGAGGAATGAGGTAAAAGCTTCTTGTTCGGCAGCATCTAAAGATTGGCCTATCTTTAGAATGTGCGGGTCGTCCTGAGTGTTAATATTGATTTCGATGGTTGATTCATTTAACATGGTTTGCATCTCAGAAGGCAATGATCGATGAATATAAGAATATTCCGCACCAAGGTAGGTGATAATAGACTCATCATCCTGACATTGAACGATGTTAATAGAAAGTGTATCATCATCGATCATGTCAAGATACAGGAAGGGAAGGGAAGAGGGAGCCTTTCCATCACGTTGATAAGTTAGAGGTCCCAGGGAAATGGTGTTTACAAAAAAAAAAGTTAGGAGGAATGGATTTTGGATCCATAGACTTCGTGGGTGAAGGTGGTGAAGTTAGTAGATGGGGTGAAGAAGGTTTGTCATCCTTAATGAGTTCGGCACAGCTTTCTTGAAAGATGGTTTGACAAAGCCAATACCACTGCGGTCGTTGTGTTTACGTGTGGTACATGGGATGACAGTATGACGGCCCTGTTCATAGAACCCAAATCCAAAGCCTTTCCATGCACAGTGGTAGAGAAAGTGTGGGCAAAACGGAGGTTGGTGAGGGATTGAAGGTCAAAAGAAAATGGTCACGTTTGGGAAGGTGGCTCGGGTGAGTAGGTAGAAGTATCAAGTCCCCCAAAGGTTAAGTTTGTACGAAGGTGAGGAGGACCATAAGGGAAAACCTCTCCTACGCAGTGATCATAGCGAGGATGTTGGAGAAGGTTACCATACTCTTGAGGAGTAAGGAATGTGTTGATGTTGTACATGCGGTACTCCCCCAAAGTGAGACGTTGAAAAAAACCTTCTAAGGGATCGGTAGTTGGTATATGGGTAGCGGGAATAGATGAATCACTAGGTGATTGGGAAGAAGAAGCATTAGTTGGTTGAGAAGTAGAAGGGTTAGCGAGATGGGTTAGCTACAGAAGTTATGGTGGTAGTGGGAATAGAGGAGGTAGGTGCAAAAAGGTAGCAGCAACATCGGTGAGTGAAGGAGTAGTGGCAATAGTGGTAGATGCCTTAATTGATACAAGGACATCATTAGGTCGACAACATGTGACAGTTTTGATAGGCGAAGGGGTCAGCCAGGATGGTATAGTTATGTCCTTCATGTTCAAATTTTACACAACAATGTAAGGTTGAAGGAACACAACCCATGACATGGATCCAAGGTTGGCCAAGCAATAGGTTGTACTAGAACTCCCCCTCTAAGACATAGAATAGTTCCAAAATGGTACGGGGGCCACACGAACATGGAGGATGATGGTGTCGAGAGTGGAAGTGATGGCATCATTGAATGAACGTAGCATAATTGGGTTATTATGCATGTAATTTGAAGGGATGCACATTTGATTGTATGCGTGGGAGGAGATGATGTTGATGCTAGCACTACCATCGATCATAATGCATCGAATGCGTATATTATCAATATAAATGGAGATGAAAAGGGTGGGATTAGGATCATCTGATTGGAGAGGTATAATCTCATCATCAAAGAAACTGAGGGCAGCTACTTGGTGAGTAGTGGCAGGTGTAGAGGAAGGGGATGAATTGGTGAGAGAAGCTACATGGTGAGGGGTGAGAATGGAGGCCATAGGTGTCGGGTCATTAGGTAAAACCTTGATGGATTGCAGAACCTCCATGAGGGCCTGTCAATGGGATTCAAAGTTTGGATGAGGTCGTAAAAGACATTTTTAGAGGATATTGGTGTAATTGTTTTATCATTGTATGATGGGCGACATTATCAGAAATAGGATATGTGGGTACCCGAATGGTGATTTTCGGTGTAGGTGCAGATGGTACGTTGGGCACGGATTGAAGGACAAGCTAGTTATTTTCTCCTTTCCTTTGTCTTTCTAGGTGCGAGTGGCAACTTGGATCATGTTAATCTGAGGAAGAGAGGTGGATGGAGAAGGTGTGTCAAGAAAAGTATAACGACATGATGGACAAAAACCTAGTGCAGGGTAAGAACCTTGTGAAATGAGTAGGGCGCACTGGAATTTTGGTGGGGTTTTGGCTAGTTCTCCTATATGGACCATATTGATCTCAAATTTTGGAGGTGGATAAAAGGGTTGTGGAGGTGGTGGTGCAAGTCGTTGAATAGGTAGTGGGTGAGGATGTGTAGTGATAGGTGGAGGTGGAACTGGGTCCTTGTCTAGAAGATCATCGTCATCAAATTTTTGTTCAAGAGGAAAAAGTTGGAGAAGAACGGTTTTTAGAGCCTTACAATTTTCTACATCATGTCCTGGCACACGATGGTAGGCACAAATTTTAGTATCGTCAAACCCTTTTGGTTTGGGCTTGAGTGGGTCATAAGGTCTAAGGGGTGGCAATGTGATGATGGAGGTCTCTAAAAGGTTAGCTAGAATGTTGGCATAAGACCCTACCAATGGATCGCAATGTGAGGTGAGTGTGGGTCTGGATTGAAGTGTAGGTGATTGTGATGTGTGAGGTACTACAGGAGGTGGAATTAGAGATGGGATAGGTTTGACCACCGGTTTGGTAGGTGGTATTGTTTTAGGCTTATACCTTCTTCAAGAGAGGCGTAGTAGATGAACTAGAAATAGAAGGTGTTATAGGATTAACTACCTCCTTGGAGGGTAGTGAGTTTTTCAATTTTAGTTGCAATTTCTTTCGTAAAGGTGAAGGAGGAGTACATGATGTAGAAGGGAAATCATATAGTGGAAGAGGATGGGTTAGCCATGGTGATAATGGAGGTACAGTAAAATTTGTTGGTAGAGGCGAGGTGGAAGGTACAGGTTGAAGAGAAGGAAGTCTCATAGGTAGTGATGAGGTTATTGTAGCTGGTGGGGGTATAGGTGGTAAGAAATATGTGGGTAATAGCGAAGATGCATGTTGTGCTAATAGGTTAGGTGTAATAAAGGATTGTGATGAATAGGTAGGCTATGACACTTTTGATTTGCCATGGATAGGTGGTTTCTTTACCAAGGTCGATGCGTGAGGCCCTAGGATAGATTGAAGGGGTGAAGGTGAAAAAGGCGTGGTGGTTGAAAAATGCGGTGTGTGTGGCCTAAAACTTGGGTCTTCTTTTTAGGTGGAGGATTGGTTTTACGTGATCTTGGGAAGATGTGGCTAGATCCAACTTGACAGCAGTGGGATTATGCTTGATGTCAACATGACATCTAAGGTAGTGATGGGTTTGGATGCGGGGAAGGTGTCGATACATGTTGATTCTTAGGCATAGGAACAAGTTTACTTTTTGGTAAAGGTTTGGTTGTAGGTGAGGGTGATGAAGAAGAGGCCCTTTCAACAGAGCATGGTCATGGTTGATTAGGTTCCTTGAAATACCTTTGGATGATTGTGGTAGTATCGGTAGGTGCAATTTGCATTTGGGTTGAAAAGGGTAGCCGAAGACGTCCCCAAAGCATGGAATTATTAATGTAATCCAAGCGGTCAGATGAGGCATGAAAATGGCACTTGTTGTAAGAGAAGATGATGTTGGATTTGTAGCAATCCCTATAAAATATGTCTGTGAGACAGGGAACTGGTTGGCTTTTGACCCCATCGGTAAGAGAGTCGAGATCGATCAATGGGATCCTGGAATGCTAATGGGGAATTTTCCCCAACATGAAATGGTGCGTCTAAAGGATCCCCTATGGTTAAGGGAGATAATAGTTGGGATGAGGTAGTTTCCTTTTTTGATGGAGAGGAAAGAAAAGATGACTCTCCCGTGGGTAGGAGAGTTAATACCATAGGTTGTTCATTAGGTTGCAAGGTAAGTGGTGAAACGGCATTGGCGAAGTTGTGGACTCCTCTGTGGGTGAAGGAGTAGAGGAAGTAGGCTCCTCCATGGGTAGAGGAGCTCATGCTAGAATCTCCTTGATAGAGGGGATATGAGGAAATTATGGAAGGGATGGTACGGTGTCAAACACAACATGGACCTCGCATACATTACTTGTCATTAGTTGAAGGTTCACCAGTTTGGTTTGATGATGGAGTATGGTTAGGGAACGACTTCTTGAAGATATGAAAATTCTGATTTGTGGGTGTGTTCGGGTTTTCCAGGACAAGATCTCCATTATCTAACATTTCCTAGACAATTTTCTTGAAGGTTATACAATTACCATCACTATGGCCTTTTACGCGATGATAGTTATAATAGTCATGTTCCTTGTACCATGCCGGCATAGGACGAGTGAGGTCAAAACCAGTATGTGGTTTTATGGGTGGAAGAGCAATGGATCCGGCCTTAAGAATTTTTTCTAATACTAAAGAATAAGGCTCCCGATTGGAGTGTATTTTCGTTTCTCCCATCTAAATCGAAAAGTTTAAATGGTAGAAAGGTTAGATGCGGGTTTCGATTGAATAGAGGGATGAGATGGGCCAGCCTTTAAAACTACCACATTTGCAAATCATTTGGCTTTTGAATACTTATTTTAGGGTTTTGAAGAGGAAGAAGCATCATTTGATTTAAATGTGTTATTTTTGTTACGCAATTGAATTTTCTTCTTTTCAATGGCAGGAATTTCAAGTTTTTGTGCCATGGTAAATGCTTCATCGAAGGTACGGAAGGTTTGTACTTGTAAAGTTGGTAAGATGTGCATCGCACAAGATCTAGTGAGCAACTCTATGAGATTGTTTTGAGGTAACTAGAATGTTAGCTGGTTGACGAGGCTTCACCAACGAGCGACAAAATTAGCGATAGACTCATCATTGAATTGTTGATTTGAGTACAAGTCAATCATAATGACCTTCTTGACGATATTGATTGAAAAATGGTCCAAGAAGGATTGATCCACTTGATTAAATGAATAAATGGAATGTCGATGCAAACCACTATACCAATCTAACGCGGGTCACGTTAAGGACATGGGGAATGTTTGTAGGAGTAAAGCATCATCATGGGGATTAGGTAACACCCATGTTTGAAAGACCGCAAGTGTTGCTGCGGGTCTTCTTTATTGTTGAACCGGTTAAATTTGGGCATTTCCCAATGTGCAGGGTATGGGCAAATGGGAATAGACATGGATGGATGGGCTCATTGCAGATTTCATCATAGGTTAAGGAGTTGTGAGAGCCAGAAACTGATGCTTCCAATGTTTGCATCTTTTCCATCATCATTTTAATAAGGTCATTGGTGGGTTGTGATGATTGGGCACCCCTATAGTATAAGGAGGTTGATGATGAATGTATGATGTGGATGGCATCCCAATATATGGTGGTTTCGAGTATGAGAACTGTGAAGGGGGAATAGATGTAGGTGGAAGGTATCTCGAATAGGCAATAGATAGACGAGATTGGGGGTTTTGGTGATATGTATAAGTAGGTGGGGTAGTCGTAACGACTCTTGTGGTAATTGGGGGTAGAGACTACGGGATGGAAAGAATGAGGTTTTGGAATGGGGTATGGGTTGCCGACACCATGGGTGGTTGCGATGCAACTGGTACATACGAGGTAAAGGGTGCATATGGGGCTATTCTTAAGGTGAATGACGAAGGAATATTTGACACCACTAGTGCGCATGACGGATGTCGTAGGAGCAAAAATTATAGAGGATGTGGGGTCTAGTTGGGACACCACAGGTGGTAAGGTGGATGAAGGTAATGTTAAGCTAGTGGTAGCTGACACAGAAGTGGGGGCAAGGGCAGGAGGGATAGACATAGGCATGTCATATACTAACTATCCTGATGAGTCCCGAGTAGATGAGTGGGTGAGATAGTGTTGTAGGGCAGCGGGATTCTGGTCAAGGAGTCTTGCGAACTCCTCATCGCTAGTACTAATAGTAATGGGCTGAGTTGGATCCATAGGTGATAGGATGGAAGGTAGTGATGGGCTAGGTGGAAGTGGTTGAAGGCTAGTGTGAAACACAAGGGTGTTGGCTTGGCTACAAGTCAAAACCATGTGAGTTAGCATAAACCTAGTAATATGTTCTCTGTAAATGACACAAAAAAACAATAGAAATGGAGAAAAAATAAATTCTCGGGAGGTGAAATTGGTCATTGTTTTAATTAAAAATTAAAACAAAGGAACCGACGGTGGTTAGGGTAATTGATGTCAAAGGTGATAGGATGACCGATAACGGTTAGGTTGACCGATACCGATTACTATGGGAAATCAACAGTTTTGTAAATGAGGTAAAAACTAATGAAAATGAAGTAAAGAAGTTGTATTTGACTATGATTTTGAAATTTTGGGGGTATGATGATGTCCTGAGAACTTTAAAAAGAATAGAAGATGTGATGAGTGTTGTTTTTGGTAAAATTGACCAAAAATCTAGAAACCAACAATGGTTAGGTAAACTAATGACGGTCAAATGTAAACCGACAACGATCGTTGACCGACGCTTTATCCACCGTGAAATTTGAAAAAATGAAGAAAATTTTATTTTGTGAATTAAGTCAAATGAAATATCAACCTAGAAACCTGAGTATGATAGTAATGGACCTTGACACACTCAGAAATAGTTGAAATACACCAACTATGATGGCAGAGTGTGAAAGGAAGAAGAAAATGAAGAACGTGACCTCACAACTCAAAACACAACTCAAGAAAAAGATAAGAAAAACACGAAATCCTATAAGTGAATTTTTATGTTTTAGCTTATGTTATTTAGGACTGAATTGTGTACAGAACCGAGTTTTTTGGTTGGAAAGGTGTCCTATGAAGAGGCAAGATATAAATGTGGTTTCAGGTTAATTTTTGGTTGGGCCAATCCTTTCTCTGAGTTAAAGACTTGACAAAGAAAACAGTTGGGCGCCCATTGTCAATCCTTCGATCGTGTGATCGTTGACAACTTCTTCCAGGTAATGTGTTGTTTAAGAAGATGTGTAAATTTATATTGGTGCAGTTTTGGAAAAGAGAGAGAAGAGAAAGTGCTCTACGATTCAATTATGTCAACCATCACCGGGAATGACTTCCAGCAGATAGGTTGCCCTCGGTTTATCATTGTGAGCTGAAAATGCAATCATAGAAGTATGAAATGCAAGTGTTTTAGAACCCAAATCAAAATTTTATATTCGATGTAAACAAAGAGTGAATAGGAAAGAGAATGACCTTCACTAATGCAAATGCAAGAAGAAAAATAATGATTCTTTTTAGTCCCAAAATACAAATGTCACTGAGAAAAATAGAAGAAAGAGAAGATTTCCAGGGAGAGAATTTAATGTTAACTTCCTTTTGAAAAGAAACAAACATACAACAGTTCCCTAAGAATGAATAAATGCAAGGAACCTCAGATGGGTCCCACTAGGTGTGCCAAAATGTTTCATCGGATTCTTAACAAATTAATGAAATAGATAAGAGGTAATAGGCCAAGGAGGAATACATGTTTGTGATGTTGGTTGAAGGTTGTGCGCGCGTTCTGATTTCCTGATCCAAGTTGATTGCGAGAGCTCCCTTTTGTCTAGGATGAACTACCTATAAAATTAAAACAATACCAGTAGATATAATTAAACAAAACAATGAGTGGACTGCCTAGTGGGAGCTAGATCCGGGAAGTGTGATGCTTCCTGAACAAGTTGTCAATCCACTTTTTTATAACAATATTAATTTTATTCAAAATATGCATGAAATAATGATCTTGTTGGAATTGAAATGATTTAGGTATCTCATACAAAACAATAAGAAAGGTCAAGTAAAAGATGATTGAGTTAAAAACTTGTTAGGTGATTGGATGGTGTTAAGTCAGCGGAGTCTAGTGCGAGGCTCTGGGGTAAGGTCTGATAAAGGTTACAAGTGATTCTGGGTTGTTGGGAAATAGGTATTAGCTTGTTGGCACAGCCGTATTTTCTAGACACAATAACCAGCGTCGGCTATGTGATCAATTTTGATTAGGTAGAATGACCAGAGTGTCGGTTGGATAACTAGCATCGCTGGGGAAATTAGTAAAAATGACTTAAAACTTGTTTTTCAGACTCTCTGTGATTGCACAGAGGTTGGAAATGGTGAGGGTAAGGTTGTAAAATGGCCTTAGAGGCTCAGAGATGGTTAAAAGAGGATAAAACTAGGTGAAAGGTTCAGATATGGTAGGGTGATAGGTTGGTAGGAGGAAGGGAGTGTACGGATGTGGAAAAAGATAAATAGTTTAGTTGAATAATAAATCTTACTTGGAATAAAAAGAAATAATCAAGAGATGTTAGATACTTAGTGAAGAGTAGGTTTGAAGAGTGTAGGTGATGAGGACGGTGATGGCGTATATTTAGGGATAAGAGACATTGTGTTAGTGTTATGGAAGTTTAAACCTCGGTGCTTCTCTATGTGAATATGTGATCATGAAGAAGATGGTGAATCTCAATGGTTGTTAGTAGTGTTCCCGTGTGTTTTCCTTTGCTTGAGTGCTTCAAAAATTTTGAGTGCTCCAAGTCTCTATTCATATGAGATCCTAAATCAAATGACCAACCTAGGAAAAGGCTTTTGGAAATGTATTTAACCTAACTGGCAATGGTTAGGTGACCGGTGTCGGTTGAGATATAACTCGACGTCGGTTAAGGCGAGAATATCTAGGTTGGCCAAAAATAGCCTGATTGTTGTTATTTTTGGCATGGTCTCCAATATTCATCCGAGTCTTGAGTGATAGATCATGGGAGGATAAGTAAGAGTCTTTTTAGGTTTGTTAGTAGGAGTTAAGTCTAGGTTTAGACTAAGTCCTAGTTGGTTAGGATAGGTTTAGACTTGGTCTTAGGTCATTAATGAGGTTTGAGTGGGTCATTTGAGTGAGGTGGCTAGGTGAGTTGGCTAGGTGAGGTGGTTAAGTGAGGATATTAATTAATTAAATTAAGATAATTAATTCAATTAACATGTGCACTAGGGGATATGAATGGGTAGTATATGGTTAATTTATTTGATGGGGTTTTAATGGAAGTATGACCCAATATTGGTGTCTATAATCATATCACTTTTGATCACATTGCAATCCGGCGTAATAACCTAGAGCACAAATTACCCCTATACCTAGAAGTAGTTGTTACCCATCGTAAGATCAAGAGAGTACTTGTGGACGTGGATCCGACTTTAAAAGCTGGTTAAGTAGCTAGGCAATTCATAAATGTATCTAGGGACTAAGGCTATTACAATCACAACTTATGATAATGAGGAGCGAGATTCGAGTAGGTACTATAGTAATCCCAATGGAAGTAGGGCCAACTTTTCATGATGCAACGTCCATATCCTTGATTTGGATCTTCCATACAACATGCTCTTAAGATGCCCATGGATCCATGTCATGTAGGCCATTCCTTCAACTTTCCATCAATGTATCAAGATGTGCGATGAAGGATAGATAGTCACCATTCATGGTGATCTAGAACCATTCACGCATTGCATATTTTTTCTCGGGAATCTTATGAATGCCCTTCTACAAATATTGTTATCTCCTTATAAAAAAGCTATCAAGGAACGTGTGGATCCAGATTCACTCACTCCTTGTAATCAAAACTTTCCTTCGTTGGTCAACCCTTTCACATCATGGGAGGCAACATCTGTAAAGTATGGCCCATGTGAAAAATTCACTCTTCAACAAGCCTTATTAATATTAGATCTATAAATGTCACCTAGAACATGTGATAAACCTTACTTTCAGTTCAATGGCACTCGGGATAAGTGCCCTAAACCACTGGAGAAGTTCATCCCTAGTGGTCTCCTATCTGAGGAAAAGATGTTAGAAGATCCCACTAGCAGGGTACCTAAGGGTACCATAGCTTCATGCCATCAAGCCCCATAGTATATCAAAGGCCACCGTATGATTTATTTCATGGGTTACAATGGGTTTGGATGTGGTATTAATGCACAAGGACGGTTAGAACCCATTCCTATCCCTCATTTCAAATCTAACAGACATGGTCTTGGAATAAAACCCCATAACAATCCCTCATTTGAGATGGATGCCACCTCTTCCGAACATGAGGACTACTCGTCTCATTCGGATAGCAATGTAGATTCCCAATCTAGCCTCTACGAGGATCTTGCCTCCACTGACATATTCCCTGATTCAGTTGTTTTTACCTTATCTAGATCCAATCCTCAAACCAATTGCCAAGTAACCCTTGTATATCCTGAACTTATAGATTGGGATCAATAATTTCACGTACCAATTGAATTCTTTGAGAACAACGAGGAATTTTCATAATTCATGGGACTTAGGATTTTATTCCACCGAGAATCACAAGAAAGGTTTTGCTATCAAACTAGATGTTTATGCATAATTTGGAGAAGAGGCGATATGTGTGGATGCTTGAATAGGAAGGTCATAAGCAAGAGTAAGACTACTTCGAGAAGCCTTGTGGAAAGAACAAACGCAAGTCCCATAGAGACAAACGCGTTTTCAAGCACTAGTAGATAAAAAAATGAAGAACCTATAGATGAAATGGTCTATCCATTCAAGGATGATGACGAGCCACCTAAGGAGGTTGATCTTTCTCTCCCTCATGATCCTACACAGATGGAAGATGATTCTAAAATGTTGGTTAAAGAAATAATCAAGTGTCAACATTAGCTTAGAAGAGGAACCTAGAATGATAAAATTGGGAGCTTCACTCTCAGCTCAAGAACAGAAGGTTTTTGTGGAGAAATTACATGAATATATAGATATATTTGCATGGTCATACACATATATGCCTGGTTTGGACCCAAACTTGGTCATGCACAACCTTGTTGTGTACTCAGATGCCAAACCTATTAAGCAAAAGTTGAGAAATATGCACCCCAAAATTGCACTAATGGTCAAAGAAGAATTGGAAAAGTTATTAGTCTGCTAATTTCATTAAACCCATTGACTATTCGATTGGATATCTAACATAGTCCCAATTCGAAGAATCTCGTTGACATAAGAATCTACAGAAAATTCTATGACATCAATAAAGCATGTCCTAAAGACGACTTCCTCTTGCCTAATATTGATATGATTGTCGATTCTACCGCTAGTTATGAAATGTTGTGCTTAATGGATGGTTTTTCAGTTGTAAACTAGATCTAGCTTGCGAGAGGAAGATCAACATAAGATAGCTTTCATCACCCCTTGGGGGACATTTTGTTATAAGGTTATGCCTTTCAGACTCAAGAATGTCAGGGCCACCTATCAACGTGTACTGGCAGTCATCTTCCATCACATGATGACTGACATCATGGAGGATTACGTTGATGATATCTTATCAAAATCCAAAAGTAAATTAGAACACCCTAAAGTGCTAAGATGTATTTTTCAGCGTCTCTAAGATTATAAAGTATGCTTGAACCCTAAGAAGTGTGTCTTTGGTGTTTTTTCAGAAAGCTCCTCGGTTTCTTTGTTTCACAATGAGGAATAAAGGTGGATCCCCGCAAAGGTTACAGCTATCATAGAAATGCCTCCACCTACAAGTCTCGCATAACTAAGAAGTTTACAAGGAAAGATACGAAAATCCATCATTTTATTTCATAGCTTGCGGATAAGTGTCATCCCTTTACACATCTCCTCAAGAAGGATGTTGCATTCAACTGGGGATAAAGCTGTCATTTTATTTCTTAGCTTCATGCGGATAAGTGTCATCCCTTTATTTCATAGTTTGCAGACCGCATAAACAATACCTTATCAACCCGCGCATACTCATGTCGCCTACCCCAGGAAAACCTCTCCTATTATACATCTCAGCTACCCAATTTTCTATTGGTGCATTGCTTTCCCAATATAACCTAGACCATAGAGAAAGGGCAGTTTATTACCTTAGTCGCACCTTGATTGCCTATGAAGTAAATTACCCACAAATTGAAAAGGATTTACCTTTCAAAAATTGCGCCACTATCTCTTTAACAATAAAACCAAGATAATATCCAAAGTTGACCCTCTCAAATACCTCTTATCCAAACCCGCCCTCATAGGATGAATGGCTAATTGGATCATTCTCCTAAGTGAATTTGATATTGATTTTGTTAGCCAAAAGTTGCTAAAAGAATAGGTATTGGTTGATCGGTTGGTAGAAGATCCTCTACCGGGATGGAACCTTTGTGTCCTGGATCTCATTAGATACATCCATGATGTATGTTGAAGAATTTGTGGAGTGACAAGTCCATTTTCATGGATCATTCACCTTCCATGGATCGGGAGAGCGAGGAGTGGTGATCATCACTCCCACATGAGACGTTATTCTAAGAGAATTTTGTTTGGGATTATCGTGCACTAATAACATTACAAAATATGAGGCACTCATTTCTGGACTTAAGTTAGTTATCACTTGGAATATCAAATAGCTACGAGTCATTGGTGACTCCCAAATTATTATTAAACAAGTTAATGATGAGTATAAGGTTAAAGATGAGAAGCTTATTCTATACAAGAAGTTGGTTAAAACCTTGATGGAATATTTTATACAGATTATCTTTGAACAAAAACCAAGGTCACATAATAGATCAGCAAATGTCATGGCTACTATTGGGTCTCTCATTATGCATTTCACCTCGTGCAAGTAAAATTTCTTTCTTTGTAGAGAATTTACAAATACCTACATATGATATGCTAGAGTCATGTTTGGCATGTGAAGTTGTTGGCCCATTCTCCCCTTGGTATGACCCTATATTCAAGTACCTAAAAGATGGCACATTTCCCTAGACATTACCCATTCTAAGAAGAAATCCCTTATTCACCGCATAGCCTATTATACCCTCCTAGGAGGCACCCTTTATCTTCATGGCTATGATGGGAATTTGCTTTGTTGATTGGATGTTACTAACTCGATCCACGCTATTAAGGAAGTACACAGAGGTATTTGCTGAGTGCACACTAGTGCAATGGTTTTGGATAAGAATCTCTTAAGGGTGGGTTATTATTGGCCCACCATGGAAGCAGACTATTGTAATTTTGTAAAGAAATGTGAGCTATGCCAAAATTATGGAAACTTGATACATTCGCCAAAGACAGTCTTTGACCCATTGTGACACCTTGGCCATTTTCTAAATGGGGCATGGATCGCATAGGGAAGCTCCATCCTTCTTCTTTAGATGTTCACACCCACATTATCACCGTCACTGAGTATTTTACTAAATGGGTAGAGGTTATGCCTTTTACTTATGTCACTGGTGCGCAAATTTCCAAATTCATCATGAATCACATCATTTATTATTCTGATATCCCTTCCGCCATTGTCATTGATAATGGTAAATCCTTCAATAATAAAATGGTCAAAGCGTTATGTCAATGCTTCCATATTC
Source organism: Taxus wallichiana var. yunnanensis (assembly GCA_018340775.1). NCBI lineage: Eukaryota > Viridiplantae > Streptophyta > Pinopsida > Cupressales > Taxaceae > Taxus > Taxus wallichiana. Next base: position 607,966,068 of record CM031243.1, read on the forward strand.
AACTCAAGTGGTCTACCCCCTATTACCCCTAAAGTAATTGATAAGCGAAGCGCCAATAAAATTCTTGTATGAAACATGGAGAAAATGGTAAGTAAGACTGGTTGTAATTAGCACTTACAGATACATCTTGCCTTCTGGGCCTATTGAACTTCCATCCACACCCCTACTAGTGTGACCCCATATTCACTAGTCTATAGCACTAAAGCTATCATACCCTTAGAAGTGGAGATTCCCTCCCTAAGAATATCTTTCTGGGACTATCTTAATAAGGACAGAGACTATAGAGTTGTTTGGCTAGTAGAGCTAGAGTTGTTGGATGAAAAGTGTATGAGATTGCTTAATCACTTAAAGGTTTACTAGAATAGAGTGTCAAGATGGTATAACAAAAATATCATTCATCGTGAATTTGATGTAGGTGATCTAGTTCTAAAAGAAAATCAAGAAGAATACTATCAAGGATAGAGAAAAGAAATGTAAATTTTAGGCTAACTAGTTAGGGCCTTATGTAGTGGTTGCTAAATATGGATCAAGAGCTTATAAACTAGCATACTCAGATGGTGAAGAGCTTCCAGAACCTATGAACCCCATGCATCTCAAGCATATCTATGCTTAAGCATGGCACATATATCGATAAGAACTAAAAGTAGAAAAACAAAGAAAAACAAGTAAAACATGAGAAAATTAAGAAAATAGTAAAGAAAAAATAGTTCATCCATGTGTGAAAACCACGCACCGAGGCATGGTGGGCAACTCTTTGAGTGAAAACTAGTTTCGACGCTCAAGGAGGATTAAGTCGGTCACAAGTTACTCTTGCATCAAGAGGGTAAATCTCAACACTTTCTAGGTTTATTTTCCTTTACTAGGTCTAGGAACCCTACCGAATCTATCTTGCAAAGCCATGATCTGGCTTATTTGTTCTTATATTTGTGTGAAGGATATGCCTTTGTATATTCCCATCTAATGTTGGGGGTACCTTCACATTCCACTTCCTCGTACATATGTGTGTGGCATTCTACACTTTGCATATTCCCACATCACTGGGGGCATCGACGCTTCTTTGTCCCTATACATTGCTTTCAAACATGACCTTAGAAAATACAAAAACATTCAAAAAGAAGATACACAAAAATCTAAACATTCAGAAAACCCCCTCTTGGGACGAAGCTACACCAACTTCATAACATTATCTTTGGAAAACCTCAAAAATAATGTGAATAATAGTCTTGAAAACTTATCTTTCAATATAACCCAAAAACATTAGAAAATATATAAATTTTGTCCCGCAAAAACAAGGTAGTGAGTAAATTTCTTTTAGTTGTCGGTTTGTATAGTTTTGGTTGTAAATATTTTTTCATGTTGTATGATTTAAAGAGTGGTTCATTTGCTTACCTTAGATTAAATCTCATTTGATTTAATTGTGTGTTGTATTGAGTTCATTTTTAGCTTTCATACTTGTAGGATATTGTTATGTATTCATCATTTGTTGTATGCATTTATTAAGATTCATTTTACTTACTTAGATTGAATGCCAATTTAATGTGTTGATAATATTTGCATGAATTCATTTTTACATATTGTTGTGTTGTTTTGTATGTGTATAGTTGTTTAGTTTTGTTATCTTTTGCTTGTGTGTTTGTTACTTTGCACATCCGTATTATCACATCTATCATCTATCATTCATCACATATAACATCATCTAATACATCATATATACAAAAATGCTAAGTTTTACATCATACATTTATACTAAGTTAATCATCACATATCGTATCATCAATGGGGGCAAGAATGGTTGCACATGATCACAAATATATCCCCCACACCAATATCATCTAATATCATCCCAAAATATCTCGTGTATAAAACATATGATATCATCCGAACCACCCTCGAGAATTATTTTCCACCTAGCGCATATCTCTTCATCCCGGGGCATTTTTAAATATTTCCAAGCACTTCTTGTCTTCTATTTTTATATATATCGTCGTGATTATTTTTAAATAATTATTGTTGGCCTAATTGTCTTCTCGTCGGGGCATTTTATTGCCACCCAACACCCGCTCTCTTCACCTGGAGAATTTTCACGCGCTTTTCAGAGCTCTTCCATTTCCTAAATTCTTTTGACTAATCAAAAATTTAAAAATTATAAAATCATCCAAAAATCCAAAAAAATTGTGAAAACTTTGAAAATGAACTAAAATTGGTAATCAACTCATTTGCGGCGAAATCTATGTCTTTCACATGGCATTCATCTTATATCTTGTTGGAATTTCCATGCATATTGAAAAAATGAATCGTGGATCATCTCGAATATCTAAACCATTTACAAAAGCTACGTTGTTTACTTAAATCGATACTCTAGGGCGGAATTGTCTGGTATTGTTTCTTGCGCACACTTTGCTTTTTCATTAGACCTAAGTGTCCTCCATCCTTTCCCTTGCATATACAAATTTCTTGGGGCATCATTTTAAACCCTTTTCATTTATCAAAACATTTGGGATTACAACTCGATAACAAAATATTTGTGCAACCGTCTTAAACGTTGTTGGTTTGAGTGTGTGTGATTGTACTTATTTCCTATTAAGTGAGTTTGTTTACTTCTCGTATTGCATTACATTCATGTATGTTGCATGGAGTTGGTTGTTGTAGCAATGGACAATTGTTTGTATCTTGGCTTTTCATGTCATTTTACACTTCCATCGTATGTTTATATTTTAATAAGGACCAATGATGAAGATTACTAGCAATATGATGAATAAGAATTGTTTATATAAAGCAATGTCTTATGGACAGCTCAAACCCCTTTTTCTTGTTATTTTCTCTTCTATCTCCCTTTTTCTATTCTCTTTTCAATCGTCGATCGTGTTCCTCTATCACCCCATTGACACTCGAGGGCATCCTTCATCCTACTAATTTTTCTTCTACCCCTTCAAAATATTCTACATGTTTATGTTTGTCTACTTTCTTTGAAGTGACGTCACGCACGTCACCTCAAAGAGGGGAAAATGTAGACACCTATAATTTGGTCCATATGATCTTATCACTAATATCATACTAATTATCCTAGTCTCGTGTTAATTTACTACACTGCTCTAGTAAACCACCCATTCTAACCTCTTCCAAACCCCCTAAATCTGTTAATCCCTCTCTAACCAACTTCTATAAGCTTGTCTCCCTCTAATTAACCTTGTTTAGGTTAATTAACCCTCTTATTGAATTTCTAAAAGAGAATTTGACTTTCTAAACAAATATCTCACCTTTCCAAATAGCCACTTAGCTTTCCAAATCCAGTTCACACCTCCCAATGTGCTTTTCTAAAAATCACCTTTTTGACCCCTTTTTAGTCCCACATGCATCCAAAATCTCCTTTTCTCCAAACCAAAAACAATAAATAGAGGGTTACCCCTCCCACCTTTTCATAAGAACTCTCTCTCTCATCTCATTTCTGATTTAGGTCATGCTTTAGTCTTTTTAGAGTCATTTCATTTCATATTTGAGATATTTACTTGTTATTTGCTAATCCTTTAAAAGCTTTAGGTAAATGGGAGAAGCCATTAATGGTGAACTTCAGTCTTAAGCTTTTGAGACATCAATGAACACATAACTGATTACTCTAACTTTAATAGGCTCACTTATAGATAGCTTTCATGGAGTAGAGAACTAATATAGTCATGTTTAGAGGTTGATTGTTTGTTTGAAGCTTTATATACGCATGCGAAATAGGTATCTCTTGCTTATCTCTAATCTGATGGTCATTTGAGTTATTTGTTCCAAAGTATTTGGGGTTTCTTTAGATATTCTTACCCCATGCTCATAACTTTAACAAATTTTCATTGCACACACATACCTATTTTGGGACAACATGAAACTAGTTATTTTAGTGGAAACTCAAACTCATTCTAAACTTGCAAATGGAGAGAAAAAAATGACTGAAATATTTAGAGAATGAAAATAAATCATTTATAGGTTAAGAAAATGGTTTATTATTTTTAAAATAGTGAAAGATAAGTGACTAGTTGAAATAGGTGGTTACACCAAATGATTGTTATTAAAACATTACTTCTTGAGCTATTACTAAGCTTTACCTTGTGGTAAATAAATTATAATGCTTGATTATTATTGTTGTTTTGATGATTTGAGCATGAGGTTGAAATATGATGTTTGATGTTATCATCCATAGAGAGAAACTTATGTTATCATGCCCATAGAAAGCTACAATCATGAAAACATAAGTCCTCAACTTATTAAAACACATTAAAGAAATGTGAATGATAGTAAAAAGGATAAACCAACAAATGAAGTTTTTGGGAAAAAAACAGAATGTTATTTATTTGTTGTTTTGTGCATTGATAAATGTGCTAAGGAATGTTGTTAAACGTTAAACCAGAAATGAAATCCTTAAGATTATGTATGCATGTTAGTACATTGTGAAAACCATACAAGCATACATACATATGCTTACGGAGGGCAATTTGACTATGTTTAGAAGAATTTGAAACATGAATAGATGGTTGATTTTCCTTTATGTTTATGAAATTAAAACATATTGTAAATGCTTTAATGAAAATTTTTGGATGAGAAATGTTATTTATGAAGCATCAGACGAGATAATCATGTTGTGAAAGGATGACAAATCATATTTGTTTGTGCAAACTATATGATTAGCTTACATTAGCATAGCTAGAAAACTTTGGCCAAAGTAATGTATCTAGTTGTATGCATTGTCAGTTCACTTATCCTTATTTTGTACTAGTCAGGAATCATTTGATGGTATTGGTTATTGTGATCTAATGATGGGCTATATTTTTAGAATTTGGGTATATTACACATGGTTCTCAATTTACTATTCCTTGTTGATAGTTAATAATCTCAATTTGCCTTCCTCATAAAGGGTCAAGCCCATCTCACTTGCGAAAAGGTGTGCATGGGAACCAAAAGGTTTTGTTGTGGGAGGAGTAGTGCTCCAATGTTGCTCTCCATGTAATATGGTTGCACATTTGAGATAGACATGCACACAGGAACTTCAAAAAGGAACTTTTGGAAAGAACGAGTTATCATTACTTTTAAATACTTGTACTAAATTTGTTATTATACAATGTTGTACTTGAGACAAACATGTTGTCTCACATTGATACAAAATATGATGTAACTTTGATAATTATCATTGATTTATGAACTAATTTTTGGTAATACTTTTGTACGGAATATTGTGAAAACAATGTATTAAGTTTTAATTTGATCTTTAGGTTGATTAGCAGTATCGATGTACAATTTAATTATGTGTGTGGAAAATTATTCTAAGTTAATTGAAAGAAGTCTTGTAAAAAAAATCCACTTTTAGACTTGTGATCCATACACCTTTACATTGGGGAGCCATACACCTTTAAAATCAAGGTATACATGATCTAAACTATGGTGAATTAGATGGATCAATATCTGTAAAATTACTATGGCATCATGACATAATTTTTAAGGTACGCCTTTTATTTTAGCTATTTAAATTATGAAAATTTATAGATTATTTAAAATCTTATGGGATTTTTATAGATTATTGAAGGGCTACCAAATGAAACAAAACACATAATTTTTTGAGATTGTAGTAGTTTTATATATAATTCCACAAGTCCTAATTGCATGCGTGTACGGGGTTGATCCTTCTAAATATGAGGAAAGTTTTTTGACATTGTATGTTTGATAACATGGTTTCTTGTAGTAAGGTTGTAATGTACTTTTAATCACAAATGGTTATTTTGGTTCGGATTAGCCTCATTGTTAATGAATGGTTTCAGATTGTGTTTGAGATGTTTAGAAGATGACATGATCACATACATGAATGTTCAAGGTGCACATTCCCTATCAACAACCAAGTTTATATATCCAATTACATTGGGTCACCTATGAAACAAGGTAATGGAGTGTAAACATAGGGAAATGAAAAAACTAAATACTAATGGAGGAAGTGGCCAAAAATATCAATACACTATATAAAATAGAATGAATTTATTTTGAGCTTTTGGAAATGGAAAGAACTATCTTATTAAATATATGAGAGCACAACCTCAAGATATTTATAAGATCGGAGGGTTTATTTAAAATGGCTAGACATCAAAAATGCATGGGAGATATACTATGTAAACATATGTCCTATTATGTATGATTTCGTAGGATACTAAATAATAGCCCTAATTCTAAATATAGTTTCTACATCTGAATCTTCTCTTATGAAAACCCCCTCCTAAAATAAATTTTCAACTATTAAATACACCTTATTTTATTATATTTCCAAACTACCCATTTTCCCTCTAACATTTTTTAGACACCTATTTTTACCATCACCTCTTGATGTTGGATTCAATGTCTTACATTTTCATAAAATTTAATTATATTTCCACTTAAAAACTTTATGAAATTTATATTAGACTAGAAAGGTACAAAACTTGGTATGTGTAATTTTATGTCGTTTTTCCTTTATTTTCTATCTATATTTGTCATACTAATTAAAAATATTATAGTAATGTGAAGGGTTGTATGTGGTTGCATTCATGTTAATTAAATTTATTAATCTTTAAGACATCCATTCTCCTTAAAAATGAATTGAATGAAAAAATATATACCGTAGCAATGATGTTATGAAGGATGTCCCAACTATTGATATTTATGTAGTGAAATTACTCTAGAAATACATGTTGTTTCTATGAAAAAAATGCCACTACTTTGAAAAAACACACAATGAAAACATATAACTTTAGGGCTTCTTCATCTTCCCCATAAATATTCCTCCTTCCTATCACTCTGCATATCCTACCTCTAATATATTTTTAAAAACCCTAATAATTTAACACCTTACACCGTTTAATAATATATTGGGTCTATTTTGAATAATATTTAAAATCCTATATGAACTCATGTGATAGGTAATGCGTTGGATTGTGAATTCCTCGTGTGAAAATACCTTCCTTCGAATTCAAATAAAGCTCTAACCTAAATTTGAGAAGCATTACAACCCAATTGATATGTCACCTATATTGGATAGTTGGTCTTTACTATTTGTGGTGTCAATCCTTGTGTTGTTAAAGAAATCTTTAGATCATGATCCATATAGCATAAATCATCACTTGAATATGAATTTAAATGTGGGAATATAATTTTATTCATAGAAAAATTGATGTATATTTATTTGATGATGATATTAAATGCATATTTAAATAGTGTTGTTTAACTATATCAAAATAAATATATTCCTAGGAAAAATGATATGAGCCAAGTTGTAGAAGGGGCATTCCTTGAATCACAAAAATTTATTGGGTCTTGTAGAAATGGAAAATGTGTAATCGCATTGTCGTTGATTTTTGTTTAAGGAGATTATAGAGAGTCTACTTGTGAGACCATCACATTCGAAATTGGCGTTCAAGATAAAATGGTAGTTAAAATATAGATGTAACCCAAAAACTTGCTTTGGAAAATGATCTTGACTATAGTAGGAATGTTGCAACAATAATAAATTATAAGATGAAAAGGAAGAAGATTAGCAAAGTGGAGGGAATAATAATATTCTAAGAATATGATCTTATCATTTTTCTTTACAAACACCCAAAAGACTGCTTAACGAGTACATAGTTTTAGTTCCTTTCAAGCCACATACAAGTGCTTCACATACATTATCACTATTTATCTTCTCATAAACTTAAATTTCATAAGATTAATCCTTTCTTAGAGGGTTTCAAACATTTATTACTCCAAACAACACAAACACATTCTTACCTCCATACACACAATTAATTACTCCTTGCATCTAGACTATTTTCACTATTTTTGTCTCCTTCTTAGACTTCTTTGAGCCTCCTTGAGGTTGTGCAGTCCATCCAACACATGTAGCAATATTCATATAACATTTTCAATGGCTTTCAAACATAATTCCTTAAGCTTCAATGCATATTACAATGATAAATATGTCATACACAGCTTCAAACTTAGAAGCTCTTTTATTAATCAAACAATAGATTGTTACACAACTTCATGAGCCTTTTGGCTCTATTACGAGATACCTCCTTCAAAACTAGCCTACTACTACTTATAAATTCTCCACATTCGAATACCTCTATGAAAATGTAGTTAGATGAAGTAGTTAGGTTTTTCTCACAACTAACCCAACTAGGATTAGACTCATCAAAGCAATGTTTATGGTCATGTTTAGATGTTATATATGTCTTACGGGCCCATTTATTACATCATTATTGCTTCTAACCCTAAAAACACTTATGAACTAATTCAAACATTTAAACTTATGTTTTTGGAGGGAAACCACTTATTACAAAGCTACGAGTCCAAATGGACTAATACATGTCATGAACATCTCAAATGGACAAAAGATACCCCTAAACACCTAGGAAATCAAAAATTCATTATTCACAAGGATGCTCCTGCATCAATCACACACAAAAAACTAGTTAAGTGGAGTGAAAGGGGGCATTATATATCCCTCCCCTTATAAGATCGTCATTCACAATGTAACAAAAATTCCAAGGTTAACTAGAGGTATACTCTAAGGAGAATATAACCAACATCATCTAATATCGTTGGGGGAAAGGATCTTGTTGTTGAAGCAAAATTGCAAGGGAAAAATAAAAATTAATAATTTTATTTACATATTCATGTTTTGTGAAGATTAGGAGTCACCTTATTTTATTATTCATTTAGTTCATTTCTCATATGATTTTCACATTTGAAAATTTTGGTTTTAATTTCAACAAGTTACCCAAATAGTACATGATATCATAACATCATACAAGGCCCAATAACACAACATGCCAACTCCATAAATTACCATATATCACATTTTTAATTGACTTTTACTCACAATAAGGCCACCTACCCACTAACGGAAGACATATATAGTCCACATTACGATTACTCAAATCACAAGCCTTGTGTATAGTGGAAATATAATGACATGTTCCTAACATAAAACAATAAGGTATCACAACAATATGCTTGCAACAATCATCATTTCACATGAATCAAAATACCAACCGTCTCTAACACAATGTCAAGATATGGTTCTAGATATCACATCTCATCAATAAGGATTATCAAGCCTCAAGTATCACAAATATAAAATAAAATGACTCACATAAGTAACTCATAAGTCAAGTGATACATCACAAGTATAAAAATCCAAATACCTCTTAATGAATACTTCCATATGCCTCCTAATGAAAATAAATGAATCATAATACCAAAACAAGGTTGAGGTACTCTGGATCCTCAAAACTAAATGCCTAACACCCCGCAACCTCATGTAATGCGGTTTACAACCCTTGGGTGGTAATTCCATATAAGGACCATACCAGGTCTAGGGAAAATAGATATACTAATATAACATAGTAAAACAAACTCATCAAATCATTAAAGGAACCATTTTTTGATTATTGACGAAAGATGGCTAAGAGGCATCAAAATATATAAAACTATGAGTATAAAAATAATCAAAATAAGGAAACCTCAAAAATCAAAGAGAAATGGCTTAGAACCACATTAAAAGTACAAAAATCTCACAATAAGGAAACAAAAGAGCCCCAAATATTACAAATGAGTCATATAAAAGTATTAGTTCTCAATACAATCAAGTTTACAAATAAAATACATATGAAAAGATTCACATCGCAAATCACACACATGTATGAAATAATGGGGTGATGTAACATTACAACACATTCACACTTCACAAGGAACATGGCTTTCATATACAATTTTGATAACACACATACAATACACATTGAATTTTTGAAGGAATACTCCCATCACAAAACACATCAATAGCTCACAACTCCACATCGGTGGTGCAACACTATAGATACACCCACAACATCACAAGTATATATTTGTTAACAACACAACACAACTCTTCCATATCATCCACCATATCGTACACAACTATCAATTCATCAATTTATCCTAGAGGTTCTAGATTTTGAATCTTAGCTTTGATACCATATGTAATGCCTATAATGCACGTACCAAAATCCACAAGTAAAACCTGGGTTATTTTTTTCTTTAAAGAGTTTCATACACAACATTTAGGAATCACTTTGTACAACACAACAATGTTTAAATTTCTTACACAAATATATACCCACACATGCGATAAGATAATATAAATGCATTACACCAAATGTAAAGACGATACATACCACCAAGACTCCCCATAAGGATTGTAAAATGGGAGATACCATCATATGTACTACACATTTTACCTCCATGAAGGAATCCTAACCATACTTTGGTTCCTCCAACATAAATCACACCACAATAACAACAACATTTCCCTTATTCCTCGATTTTAACCACCCCGTATACCTCCACTAATACTAGACACAAATTCCCTTGGTTCCTCTAATGTATAAACATACATCAACCCTTATTCCTCCCTTCACTAACAACCTCTTATCCCTCAAATAAATAGCGATGTATTCTCACTCCCACACATAAATACACACTTACATAAATACATGAAGATAATAATTTATTTCCACATTTACTCAAAAGAGTGAATCACAACACAATAGCTAACTAATTTAACAAAATTAAATCTTAATCAAAGGACTGGATCAATCAAATAAATATCATAGCATATAAGATACAAGATGTAATGGAAAGAAAGTGCAAGTAATGATAGGATGAGAGTGACTTAGATGATAACTCATTGTTTGTGCGGATTTGGGCTAGAATAATGGTGGAACAAGCTTAATCCAGATTGTGCATGCTCCATCTAAAAGATAGTGATCTATAAGTATGCTAAACAAAAGTGCCTAGAGGGGACATGACCAGCCCAGTGTGTTAGTGTATAAAATAGGCACTAGTTTCCGGTAGTGAGTGTGGATCCGGATCTTTCAAGGTCTAATCATGTCATCTTCACTTCATTTTGTGTCGCTCTAACTTCACCGTAAGGTAATTCTTGTAACACTTATACCTATACAAGACTCAAGCACACATTAGATGGAATAAAATATACATGTGGTTGAGTTAGAAAGACCTCGGTGGTCACCCCAATGTGATTTTCACCGAGAACTACCTACATTTAAGATTCAATGCGCTTCTCATTTATGTGTGTATGTGTATGTGTATGTGTATGTGTATGTGTATGTGTATGTGTATGTGTATGTGTATGTGTATGTGTATGTGTATGTGTATGTGTATGTGTATGTGTATGTGTATGTGTATGTGTATGTGTATGTGTATGTGTGTGTGTGTGTGTGTCATGTGTGTGTGTGTGTGTGTGTGTGTGTGTGTGTGCGTGTGCGTGTGTGCGTGTGTGTGTGCGTGTGCGTGTGCGTGTGCGTGTGCGTGTGTGTGTGTGTGTGTGTGTGTGTGTGTGCGTGTGCGTGTGCGTGTGCATGTGCGTGCGCGCGTGTGTGTGTGTGCGTGTGTGTATGTGTATGTGTGGGTGATAGACTTGTGTCCCTTGAAGCCGGGTTTCCCTTGTGCTAGTTGATTTAACAAAAATAGAGTTTATTAAACCCTAGATATTGTAGAGTAATGTATGTAAACTATGATAAAAAAAAACTACTAGATACAAGATGACACAAGCAATAAGCTAGATAAATATGAAACCCTAAGTACAAGAGAGGGAAATAGTGACTTAGCTTATTTATGCTTCCTTGAAGATGATTTGACCTGAAACAACTAATGAACATGAAGGGCAAACTTGTCGCAATCATGCTTAATAAATTTTGGAACTGTTAGATGTGGCCATACCGGGGTTCTTAGAATAGTGTGAGGGCACCAAAGACCTTTGTTAGGCACATGTAACCACAGAGGAGCTTGAGACCTATTTTTTCTAGTGTTGCACAAGTATCATTAGTAGTCGATGTTGGTCTCTTGTATGTTGTTGGATGATCGTTGAATTCACCTATAACCTGCAAAGATATGTTGACATGTAAAACCCTCAAACTACATCAAACCCCAAAAAGAAAAGATGCAATATGGGGAGTCGACCGCCCCGATGGTCACCCAACAAAGTGAACTTATGCCCAAGTGTTGCACTACATCTCAGAATCCATGTATCTCTTGTGCGTGTGTGAAAGAATCATGCCCTAGGAAGCCCTTGTGTAAGTGCACTTGATAGCGGGTGATAGCTAGATATACCAATGTAAATAGATGTGTGGATGGAAAAATGAACTTCCCCTTCCTATGAAGTGTATGTATAAAATGCAGTCCCTTGTCCCTTGAATGGATTCTAGATGAATGCCTTTAGTTATCTTAGATGCCTTTGGATGCAAGATTAGGTGATGACAATAGATGTTTAGAGCTTAGTCTTTTATTTTGGTCACATAGCTTTGTATTTATATGATTCTCTTGGTTGAATTTTGTAATTGACAAATGGAAGGCCAACCCATAAGAAAATAAGATGCCCAAAAGATAAAAGAGGAGAATAAGATAGAAAGAGGTCACGAGACCCAAAGGGGATAAGGATGCCTAAGTTACTGGCTAACTAGTTGGGTGGTGGTGTCCAGAGTCATAAAAAGTAAAACAGTAAAAGTAATGATTGGGTCGTATGGTGTGAAAGACCGTAAAAGAATACAATAAATAAAGCAAAGAGGCGAAGATAGCTGTCAATTACTAATTTTCTTCCTTACGAATCATATGAATGCAAGTATGTATTTGGGACTTAGAAATGTGCCCAAGTGCGTGATTTTTGTCTACATTTACCCCCACTTTATGTTGGTGATTGAATACCCGATAACATAGAGTAGTAGAATATGCGTACTTGATAACCATGTAGGGTGTGATGGCGATAGCATACCGAGAGACAAGTGAAAGTGTGAAGTGATAAAAATGAAGTGTGGAAGCTAAGAAAGAGGAAATGACCATAGGGCTGAAGTTTATTGTGTTGTATCATGTCATACCTATTGTTTTGTTATATTTAGGTCTACTTCTTGTTGCATATTAAGGATGGACTGCAAAATAAGAGTCAAGTAGTCAATTATGTGTATATGGTTTTTTTGCATAAAGTATGTAAAAGTGTGTAAAAATTAGTAAAAGGAAAGTGTGCACCTATTGTATGAAGTGTAAAAGGATAGAAAATGTCTTGAAATACTATAGAAGAGTGATTTTTTTGGGCAATATCATGCCAAGAGCAAGTTTTGGGGTGATCTCATGCCAAGAACGAGTTTTTGGGCGATCTTGTGCTAAGTGTGAGTTTTTGGGTGATCTCACACCATGACATAAGAGTGTTAGGGAGAGAGGTCTAGTGTTACTCTCCTTCCATGACTGCTTCCCAATTATACACCACTACAGATGGTGTGATCTTGTTTTAGTCCCGATTTGTACCATATTAGTTTCATATTGTTCCAAGTTTAAATGCAAAAAGAATGCATTTTGTCTTCTTTGGAGGACTTTGTGCTTGTATTGTGAAACCGATATGTGAATTGTTGTGAACTATGTTAATCTAAAAAAGTAATTGTAACTTCCCCTTGGTCATAGGCATCCAAGAAAGGTCAGGAGCACCCAGCGCTAGTGTCTCAGTATATGGGTGTTGGATTCTGTGCTGAACTAAGGACCCAAGTTAGATTTTGGATCATTTCTACAATTATATTATGTTATGTTCATGTATTATGCAGGCTTATACTATAGTTACGAGATGTTGTTGTATGGGGTTACTTGATTCACCCAAATAATCCCCCATTTGGGGCGCATGTGACATTGATAGGAGAATGCGGTCTAAAAGAGAGGACCTCTAAACTGATCTCGAATTGTATCCCTATAGGGGAAGGGGAATGTGTATGGTAGAAACAAAGGCACATGTAAACAAGATGGCTAGAAACATTCATTAATAGAAAAATCTAGAAAACATGCAATAGAAGACAATGTAACAAGAAAGAAGACAAGATAGACCGTAAAAAGAGGGTTTCAAACATGGGACATCACTCACAATGTCACAAGACAATCAGGGCCGAAGTGGCCAAAAGTATATAGTGTGCACACAAGACAAAGGGCATAGCCTACAAATAATAACATATAATTTCAAACAATAACAAGCAAGATAAATTAGACAACCATGGTGGCATATAGTCCTACAAAGAAAATGTTGCACATGAAGAACCCATTAGCATGTTAGAAAGATAAAAAGTATGTCAAGACATGTATGTATCAATGTAAAGTGATGTGCTAGTAAGAATAGAAGTAGTATATAATGAAACAATAACACTTGTGATGTGTGAGAAAGTAGATTCCCCAAGAGCCTTGGTGGGACTGGTAAAAGGTATTGTGCTAAGCATCAGTGTTATGTGTAAGGATTTGTAGGAGGCCTTCATTCACAACTAGAGAACAAGTGAACACACATGTGTATATAGAAAAGATAATGACATATTAAGTATTCATCTAGTATGGAAACAAAGTGTACATGTAAGTAGAAGTAAGCAAGAGTAAATGCAACCAAGATATGCAATATGTTGTGAATGATTGAAATGAAATGATATGCAATGTGTGAATGTGATAGGAGGAACATCCCCTAAGTGGATGCATGTGTGTGAGATGGGGTTAATTTATAAAATACCCTTCAACAATAAAAAGAATGAACCATAGAACAAGATTATGTCATCAGGAAATGGTTTGAAAGTATACACCAAAAAGATGTATCACGAATCACATAGCATAAGAGTGAATGGGGTGAGGATAATTTCATATTTAGACCCTCAAAGCAATCTAGTATGAACCATGAAACTAGAGTACATCATAGGGTAATGACAATACAAGAGGTGTGTGTATCAAGTTGTGTATGATTGATGCTTAGAAATAGGAAGTATGAAGCGTGGAGCGTAATAGTAGAAATGAGAGACACTTGATAATTCTAGGAAGAGGGGGAAAGAATAAGCATGATTCCCCCAAGTGTATGATGTAGAGAAGAATCAAGTAACATCATCTAAGAGATCATCATTGTCATGGTCGAAGCCAAATGAAGAAGCATTAGAGACCTGGTAAGAAATAGTATGGGGTTGATCATATAAAGAGCCATTGTGGCATAAATTGTACATGCCCATTACATATTCTTCATCAGTGAAAGGTGGTTGTGGACAACCATGTGCATACCAACGAGTAATATTTTGTGTATAGCTGAGAAATGAATCATTACAAATAGAAACATGACCAAAAGGCATGGGAAATGTGATATCAATATGATTAGGATCCAAAGTTCCACCAATGTAGTCAAGCCAAGACTTCCCAAGTGTAAGTGAGAAGTGTGAGAAGTGCATGCAAGAAGACTGATAAATGGAAGATATGAAGGCCATAAGTAGCAGTGATGATGTGAACATATCCATGATATAGGTGAGGAGAATGAGGTGGAGGGAGGATATCATCAAGTGTAAATCCTAACCAAGCCAAGCCATTATGTGTGCAAATAATTAGAGCAAGTGGGATCGAATGGAATGTGAGGCCAATAAGAGTTATTTATGAAAAGAGTGCATGTGAAAGGAGGAAACGTTGATGCAAGGTGTACATGGGAAGATGAAGAAGATGGTATGATGTCCAATGTATGGACAAACCCCTGAAAAAGTACCATAACATTAGTAAAAGGAGGGGTTTTTTGAATTGATATTCACTAGGGCCAATAACAATGAAAGTATCATTGAAGTATGACTCATCTATCTCGATAGGAGTAAAGTTAAGATTGCGTAAGGTGTCATTAGTAAGCTCAACGGTATCAACCTCATCATCGAATCATTAGTGTTGACATTGTCATGTTGAATAATAGTATCAAGAATATTGGTAGGAGTAGAGCCAAATGTAGGAGTGAGAGGAGTCTCAATAGGTGAAATAGTGGTAGCTATAGGAGTAGACAAAGTGGGTGAAATGATATCAATAGTATGAGTGGAATGGATGGTATGCTTACAGAGGTGGAAGAAGGTGTGGAGCACTAGACTTTCCAACATCATAGGTACTAATATTGTTGTATGAATAGGTTGAATAGAGGAATAGGCATAAGCAATAACAAGATCTATGTGACAAAACTTGAATAGATTAGAACAAGCAATGGTGTGTTCATAGCCATCATGTAATAATTTAACACACCGATGAATTGTAGATGGGACAGTGTGCATTGCATGAATCCATGGTCTACCCAACAAAATATTAAACTAAAATGAGGTATCAATAATGAAGAATACCGTAGGAACAATCTTAGGACCAACTTGTATAGGTAAAGTGATAGTGCCCATGCACATGTGAGTAGTAGAATCGTAGCCACGAATGAGAGTGGAATTTTTAGTAATTAGATTATCGTAATGTCGATTTTCCTAAGGAGGGAATGCATACATAAGTTTATAGCATATCCATTGTCAATGAGTACATTCTCGATGCAAAAATGGTGCCAATAATGGCAGTGATAAGAAAAGTGCAAGTGGATTATCCTCAACAGATGGAGGTATATCCTCATCATTAAATGATATAACATGTGGCATGTTTTTAAGATATTGAATAAGATGTGTGAAGGCCACGGGTGAATTATTTCTTTCAATGTGGATAGAATGAAGGGTGACCTCTAATGTATGATGAAAATCGGGTGCATTGCGCAAGAGATCATAACGAGAAATTTTTGTAGGTGTATTCTTAAGTTTCTCAATGATGTCATAGACCTTAGAGATGGTGGTAGGCATGGTAGAAGAAATTAACAATGGGATATAAGTCGGTGGAACTGTAGGATGGAAAGTGTGGCGAGTAGTGACTACATTGATAGATGGATCAACCATAGGAGTGATAAAGCGAGGAGGATGTTGAGTATGAACTTGCATGAAATTAGCAATGGTGGTAATCATGCCCGAAATCTTAGTCGGGGTGAAAGAAGGATAAGAAGATTGATCCATGAATTCGAAGAAGGAGATAGATTTTGATGCATTATCAAAAGGTAGGGTTTGAAAGATTGGGTTTACCAAATTATTTAACAAAACTAGAATTTATTAAACCCTAGATATTACAGGGTAATGTATGTAAACTATGATAAGAAACTACTAGATACAAGATGACACAAACAATAAGCTAGATAAATATGAAACCCTAAGTGCAAGAGAGGGAAAGAGTGACTTAGCTAATTTATGCTTCCCTAAAGGTGATATGGATTGGAACAACTGATGAACAAGAAGGAAAACTATCATAACCCTTCTCAAGAAATTTTGGAACTATCAAATGTGGTCGAACCAGAGCACTTGGAATGGGGTAAGGGTGACAAGGCATTAAATACCTCTGCTAGGTGCCTATGATTGAGTAGGATCTCGAGACCTAGTTTTTCTGGTGTCGCATAAGTGTCACTAGTAGTCGTTGTTAGTCATTTGTTTGTTGCTGGATGATCATTGAATTCGCTTGTAACCTACAAAGAGATGTTGAGCTACAAAACCCTCAAACTACATCAAATACCAAAAATAAAAGATGCAATATGGGGAGTTTGATTGACTCTTCCATCACCCGATCAAGTGAACTTACGACCAAGTGTTGCACTACATCTCAGACTCCATGTAGATTTTGTTCTTGTGTGAAAGAATCGTGCCCTAGGAAGCCCTTGGGAAAGTGTACTTGATAGAAGGTGATAACTAGATGTACCAATGTAAATAGATGTGTGGATGAAAAAATGAAATTCCCTTTCCTATGAAGTGTAGGGAGAAAATTTAATCCTTTGTCCCTTGAATGGATGCTAGATGGATGCCTTTAGTGCTCTTAGATGCCTTTGGATGCAAGCTTAGGTGATGATAATAGATGCTTAGAGTTTGGTCCTTTATTTTGGTCACATATATGTCTATTTATATGATTCCCTTGGTTGAATTTCATAATTGAAAACTGGAAGGCCGACCTATAAGAAAATAAGATGCCCAAAAGAGGTGAGTAAGATATAAAGAGGTTGAGGACACCTATAGGGGACGATGGTGCCTAATCATTGACATCCTAACTGGGTGTTGGTGTTCGAGTCATAAAATATAAAGTAGTAAAGTAACAACTGAGATGTAGGGTATGAAAGACTATAAAGAAGAAAAGAAATAAAACAAAGAGGCCAAAGATAGTTGTCAATTACTATTTTACTCACTTAGGAATCATATGAATACAAGTATGTGCTTAGGACCTAGAAATGTACCCAAGTGCATGATTTTTTGTCTACACCAGTCGCACAAAGATAACAAGATACAACTACTTTCCCCCAATGTAATTTGTGTAATGGAATTCAGAATTTTCCATTCCTATGCAGTGAATAATGCATCCCAAATGTCATCTTTAAGTGTTGTTTTTACATAAGTGGTTCATGAAAGTAATATCCCAATTTCCCTTTAGTGTAGTTAGTAGGTTGTGTATATAAATGAATTATTTGTTTGAATTTTGACACTTAGTGACACCAAAGGCCGACCCAAAACATGATTATTATTTTTTAAATACCCAAAATTAGGCACCAATTGGAAATTTGAGAAAAAAGAAAAGGCCGGACAAAAGCGCAAACCAGGATGATTTAATAAAATTTAAATCTAAAATAAGGACATTGCTTGATTAAATCTATATAATCGTATTCAAGCAAGATCATGCAAAGGAAATGCAAACAAGAGTGATATATAGGGTTTGGAGAATGACTTAGCTTACCACCGTAGTTCTAGACCGATGAACAGCCGGAAAGGAATATTCTAGATCTGTATTAGCTATGTTTTTATTATGGAAAGTGATGATCTCATGGATAGAAGAACCTTGATCGGGATGGGGCCTCCTAGGCACTAGCATCTGATCTGGGTGTTGGTGTTTATAGAGTGGCTTGGGATCTGGTTCTTTTTTTGTCACTCAGTGTCGCTCCTTATTCACTATAGGTCACATTAGATTCATGTGTCACACATGTACCTATAAAATAAACCCTAGATACATGCACAGTGACGTAAACACGTATTAGATGAATAAAATAATGCATATGCTTGAGTCTAAATGGCCTTGGCAATCACCCCAATGTGATTGTCATCAAGCATTACACCATATTTCAGACTCCATGTAGTTCTTATGTGTGTGATTGAAATAATGTCCCTTGAGCTAGGATGCCCTAGTTCTAGTCGCACAAAGAATGACAAGCTATAACTACTTCGTCCCAAATGTAAATGTGTGGTATGGAATTTAGAATAAACCCTCATATGCAGTGAAGTATGTAGTGCCAAAATGCAGTCCTTGGTGTAGTAGATGGAAAATATTATCTCCTTGTAATAATATGTGCCTCTTGAATGCTTTCCCCAATGAGGTTAAATAATACATGTATATATATATATATATATATATATAAATATAATTCCCTTTCTTAAGTTTTGTCATTAACAAGTGAAAATGTCGAACAAGAGGGCTAAAATAAGACAAGAAAGAAATAACATTTGAAATATCAAAAAAAAGAGGAAAAGAGGACACAAGCACCTAGAGTGGACATTAGCACTGAGCGCTCTTTTCCCTAATAGACGGTCCTATACATGCATATATGTATGATTCCCTTGCTTAAGTTTCATCATTAACAAGTGAAAATGTCAAATAAGAGGGCTAAAAGAAGACAATAAATAAATAACATTCGAAAGATCAAAAAAAAGAGGAAAGAGGAAGCAGCACCCGTAGGGTACACTGATGCGCCGAGCACTCTTGTCCCTAATAGATAGTCTTGTACAAGTTGCTCAAAAGGTCGGATAGTGAAATCAGAGCTAAGTAGGATGTTGGCTAGTATGTAAAACTGTAAGTTTTCAATCGTAAAAAATAAGCAATAAATAGTAAAAGGATTTAAAAATGTAAAATCAAAGTGAAAGGGTTGTTAATGACTAGCTCTCTTATTCGGAATCATGCATATAGATGAAGTATTTAGAGGCTATATGTAAATAAAAAGTGTGTGATTTAGTGGCTAAATTTTGCTTCACTTTATGTTGGTGAATAAGGATTCGGTAGCATAATGTAAAAAAAAATAAGCATACCTTGGAGAATCGAAAGAAGAATGTACCCAAAGAGCGTGTAAAATGAGTGTTGTAGTGTGCCAAATGAAATAGTGCAAGATGTGTATTGTGAAAGTCAAACACCCTCAATACCTCATATGACTACTCAACATTAAGTGCACCAAGTATTTTCACATTCAATGTTTTACTCATCACATCCCTGATCCACACTTCTCATGTTCACTACCATTTCACCTATGTTTCTTTTGGGCAAATTTTTGAATCACCCTTCCTTCTTTTTTAAGAATAGGTTTCTTCATCCTATATGCTCACGGGGACTTATATAAGGGTTATACCTAATATGTGTGACACGTCCTCCCACGGTTATGCGAGATATCATTAATAAGGCAAAATCAAACACTTAGGCACATACATTAAATTCACTTATATACCAATCACATCTATATTCTATACCACATCACATATATTTCCTTAATAATCAAATCTCGCTGCATAACATACATCAAAACCTACATAATGCATACATTACATCGCATCACATCAAGCATACATACATCAATCTCATCTACATTCATCTAGTTATATTAAAAATTTCTATATGTTATACTCATGCCAACACAAGTTATACACAATCCAAAATCGATATCCATATATATATATATATATATATATATATATATATATATATATATATATATGATACAATAATGATAATCAACTATGCAGAGAGGTATAACCCTTCATGCATACACTACTCCTCATCTTCACTAATCTCCACATGTATGAGGGCTTGAGCTCGATGTCCCTCCCGCACTCCACGATCCCTAAACTATGACCTTGACCAATAGTGCAATAATTTCTCGTGTAATGTCACATTCTCTGTTAACACCTAGGCATATTGGTTCGGGACTTGACTAGTATCACAATAAAATCTTGTGTCACCTCACAACTAGGATGAGCCTCAGGTTTTCTAGCAAGCTCAAAGGCTTCCCTCATCTCATTGACTCTGCAACATTATGCACGTGGAAACCACAACAACAGGATCAAATAAATAGGAAAGCTTGCATGCAATATCATCAACCCACTCAAGTAACCCACCAATCACTATATCTCCCGGAATGATTTAGAGAAATGTACACATCGATGCATCAACAATAGTAGTTCAATAAGTATCACTTGTAATTATCAAAACGTATATATTAGTACCAATCCTTTCACGTTGTCACAATCATTCATCATATCATATATATATATATAATCACTCAATAACTAGCGCTACTTATGTTGTGCTCTTGTGATAACTATAACATCACCACCAGGACCTCTCTCGCACCTAATCTACCTACATGGGGAGAAACATGTACACCACTTACATCGTTCGGTGTTGCACCCCGTCTAAATCACCAACTAGTATAGGGAACAATAGAAACCAAATGGTTCTCACCCCACCAATATGTATAGGTTGTTGTGTGCCCTATATCATTTCTATAACTTGGTATCACCACATGATCTATCTCCCCAATGGGTAGAGGAACTTTTTGATCAAATTTTCTCTTTCATGTTCAGATTAGTGAAGTAGATACTAAAGAAAACCAAAAACTCCAAAATGCAAGGGTTTAAGGTACCTTGATGTATGATGGATGCAAATAGACGGGCGCAAAGTGGATGACCTCGCTACAAACTCGACGAACCTTTACAACAACGGTAAAGTAGAAAAAATGAATTAGATTGTAGATGAGGAGGTTTCCCAACGAAGTTAGTTCCAATAAGCGTTAACTTCCTTATGCAAATGTCAAACCCTATATAGATAAGATAAGATAAAAGCAATGGATTGATTAATATGCAAAAACTAAAACTAAACAAAATATAAAGTTACGAAATGGATAAAAGTGCAAATCTGATCTAAGTAAACACAAAAAGAATTGTACTGATTGGGTCGATGGAGACACAGTGCGCAAAGGGCAGTCGACAGGGACTGAGAGTAGATGAAGCTAAACAAAGTGAATAAAATGCAGATCGAAGGATACTAAATGTAAATTTGGAGATGATAAAGACTTGTAAATGATGACAGAAACTTGCGAGAAGAGAACTAAGATTGGGTAAACAAAAAGACGTAAGGAAACAAAGATTTGGATAGGTTAGATGGAAATAGGACTCGGGTTGACGGATTAGGTTGAATTGGTAGTAGACCGGGACAGACGAATAGACTTGGGTAGCAGAGAACCGGGGTGACAGATCTAAGAAGTAGAAGTAATAATAGAGCAAAGACACACACCGATGAGGATCTGGAAACAAAATGGATGATAACACGGGGTTGGGTTGACAAAGTGACTTGGGTGGACCGACGTCGACCTTAGTAGTGCAAGACAAAGCTGGAGGTAGATGAGTTAGATGGAGAACATGTAATGTAGACACCAAAATTGGGTCACACTCCCCTTGGTCCCTTTTCTAATAACCAACTTAAACATATTCACCTAACCATGACCTTTTTAACCCACATTAATATTAGTTTAATTATTTATGATTAAAGTAATACCCATGCTCACAATATTCATTATATAATTACCTTAATTAAAACTAATTTCCACCTCACCTAGACACCTCACCCCACCACCTCACCTATACACCTCATCATAAACCTATTCTTAGCATATTTCCCTTTTACTAGGACTCAATATCCACTCACCATAACTAACTAAGACTTAGTCCTACCTACCTTAATTAACTAAGACTTAGTTCAACCCTAAAATCACATGCTTATTCTTCCTCTAACCACATTCCCAAGGTTATGTTGAGCGAAAAATCCCATTTTGATCTACAAGAATAGATAGACCTGGCCAAGATATTGCCAAGATCTATCATTTTTAGTAAACCTAGGATTTCTTGGCTTAACCAATGCCGGTCAACCCTAAACCGGTGCCAGTCACCCTAAACCATCGTTGGTTACCATATAACCATTTTGGTGACCTTGTTTAAGAGGTTAGACACATTCTTGAGTTTTGGAGCAAAAGGATATCTCGTATGCAAGCAAGAACTAGATCTCTTTCACACATCCAAGCAGCCATAACCAACACAACCATTGATCAGGAGGTTTTTGCATTCACAGGAGCACTCCAGGAAGCACTGCCATGACACTAGTTGCCATTTCACTGATCAGCCATCACCACCACCCACCATTAAACCTGCATAATAGTAAGTGTGTCTCTAACCTGCACCACTTCATTTCCATTCAGTTTATAAAGTTCTTCACCTTTGTTTATCAATCATCAACTATATTTTCACCCTACCACTATTGCCTTCTTGTGAACCCAACCATTCCCATCGCTCCTACCCCTTTTAATCACCTCTGTCTACCCTTGAGCACCTTTGAATATTCCCAACATCTCCCCAGACCTAAACCAACTCCTCACCATCACTGATCCAGTCTCGACAAATCCCTAAAACCATGAACTATTGAGTTATTACTAGCCCGTAATGCTTGTCATCGCTTATTACTAAACCTTCGCGGTCATACTGCATGCAGGACATCGGTCTCTGTATCTGGTAGTCCTGCCAATACCAGATCCCAATAACCCTTTTTAAGTGATTCAAGGGACCCAAAATCGACCACGACCCGCTTCTAGCACCTTAGTTGTTTACCTTATTTAAAGATCCATCATAGCTTAGCACTTTGTTATGTTATATTTTCTTATTGTATTTGGATGAGATACCTAAATCATATCAACTACAAAAGAGGATCCTATTTACTTACATTATTTATTGCATTAAATTATATTAAACAGTGGGTTCACCGCCATCGAGGAAGTATCACACTTCCTGGATATAGCACACACTAGGCACTCGGTGACATATATTATTTAATCCTCTCTTTTTGGTCTTGTTGTGTATTTCGTGTAGTTGCACAAAGCCAAAAGGAATCTCTCACAAGAAGCATTGGATCAAGAAGTCAAAACGCGCACAACAACCTCCAACCGACCATCACTATAGGTATTCCTCCTTGGCCCACACCCTTATCTATTTCATCAAAAACTTAAAGAAAACGGTGAAACATTTTGGCACACCCAATGGGACCCTCTCTTGGGTTCATTGCATTTTCTTCATATAGGGAAAACATTTTTGTGTGTTTCTTTCATTTCAAAAATTACACATTTAATCTTCTCCCTAGTAATATTCCTTTCTTCTAATTGTCTAAATGGCATTTGTCATTTGGGGCTTAAAATGAACCACTTCTTCTTTCTTGCATTGCATTAGTGAAAAAGCATCCCTCTTCCTATTCATCATTTTCTACATCAAATATCATATTTCGATTTGGGTTTAAAACACTTGCATTACATTCTGATTTTGTGCATTATAGCTCACATTAAAAATGAGGGCAACCTATACTGCTGGAAGTCATGCCCAGCTGATGGTTGACACAATTGAACCATAGAAAGCACTTGCTTCTCTCTCTCTCTCTTTACCAAACTACACAAAAATTTGAATATACACACCTTCTTAAATGACATCTTACCTGGAATGCATATCAACAATCACACGATCAGAGGATTGACAAGTAATCCCCAACTGGTTATCTCTGTCCAGTACCCCATCAGAGGAAGGACCACCCCCACCATAACATAACCTGAAACCTCACCCTTTAGATTTCCTTTTTCGTAGGACGCCTTCCCAACCAAAAAATTTGTTCTAAATTCACATGTCAGTCATAAATAGCATAAGCTACAACAAATATAAAATTCACTTTTAGGATTGTGTGTTTTCATAGCTTTGTGCTTGACTTGCATTTTAAGGTGAGAGGATACGTTTTCTTCATCTTTCTTTTTCCTTTCACACTCTACCATCATAGTTGAGTATTCTAACTTTCTCTGAGTGTGTCAGGGCCTCATCCTATCATACCCAAGCTTTTGGGTTGATTCTTCATACAATCTAAATTCACAACACCTCATTTTTCTTCATTCTTCATATTTCACAAGAATCACATTGGTCCTGCGCGACCATCATCAACTTATATATGACCGAATCGGTTTACCTAACCGTGTCGGTTCCTTTGTTCTCATTGGTTATTTTAACTAGAGAACATTCATCTCACCTTCTTTTCTGTCTAAAATTTTATGTGTGTCACCATACTCTTTGTATTCTGATCATAGTCCTCCAATACAATCTCCTTCTCAGCAGTCACCAGTTTCTTCTTTATTTGTTGAAATTGTTATTCTTCACAGTAACCGTCATCGATCATCTTGTGACTGACATTGGTCACACCTTAACCAACATTGGTCACACCTTAACCGACATCAGTTCTTGCATCGGCATCGGTCACCCTATTTTGATTTTTATCAAAATATTTACCCAATTTTCCTCTTAAAATCTATTTTGTCCCATCTTTGTTGTCCCCTGTGTCATTTATAGAGTATAGTTCACCTGATTTACATTGATTCACATGGTGTTGACTCGCAGCCAAACTAACGCCCTCATGTTTCACGCTAGCCATCAGCCACTCCCACCTATTCCGTGCGTCCGTCCCATTCTGTCACCTATGGATCCGACTCAGCTTATCCCCATCGCCACTGGCGATGAGGAGTTTGTGAGACTCCTCAACTAGAATCTCGCTGCCCTCCAGTACTACCTTGCTCATTCTTCCACCCACTTCTCGGACGCTTAATATACGGCATGCCCATATCTATCCCCCCCTGCTCTAGCCCCCATTGTTGCCTCGCCAATAAGCACTAGTTTGGCACTACCGTCATCCACTTTATCACATGTGGTGTCTCAGCTAAATCCCACACCTCTATAACTACAACATCTACGTCATTGATCGCGCCCGTGACATCGATTGTCCCTTTGATAACCTCTATGAGTATAGCTCCATCTACACCCACCACTTCCCATATACCCATTACATCGCAACCACCTCCGAGTGTCGGAAACTTACACCCCTTTCCAAAACCTCATCCTTTCTATCCCATAATCCTTACCCCTAATCACCACTAGAATCATTACGACTACCCCACCCACTTACACGTACTACAAACTATCGGACAAGGGTGAAAAGGTATATTTACCAACTAAATTAAATGTTAGGTTAACATGCATTAATAAGTGGAAATATAAATGTGCACACCATAATAAAAGTAAATAACAACATAAAAAAAATTACACAGTGACATTGTATGTAATGTGGAAAACCCATAAATGGGTAAAAACCACGGAAGAATAATCCACTATAGAGAAACATTTTACAACCCAATCCAATAACTCCTCCCTCACTTCTACTCCATGTATTTACCCGTAATCCAAATGATTCACATGATTTAATGAATATGACCTACAGTCATATTTAAATAACCCAAAGGGTTATGTCCATATTAAGTGACGGGGCACACCCCGATTTAATAAATAATTAGTTAATTAATAACTAACAAACCTAATCTAAAGTTTATATTTAAATAATAAGAATATAAACTATTCTATATTATTTAACTATAAACTAAATATTATGATGCACTTAATATTATAGTTCTAACACTCCCCCTTAATATTAAGTGGGGATCCATATGCCAACATTACCTGTTTGTACAATAGGATTTACAAATCCATAAACCCTAAAGGTTTAGGCTAGCACATGTACTTTTGAAGGAATTATAACACCTTCATCATGCTCAACTTACCTTTTAGTACAAAAGGATTTGGAATCCATAAATCAGACATATGATTTAGGCTAAGCATGATTTGTGAGACTACATCTCATCGTTTCTCGTGGAAATATTCTTATACCGCATCTCTAGGAGCCTTTTATAACACAAGGACCTCCTTTACAAACAAATGCACACTGGACTATATTTTTCCTATAAACTCTACCAATTTACATATAAAATCTATCAATTTACTTTATATCATACAAGATCTTTTACAATGTTTTTAAACCAGAGTAGAAGTATAGAGGAGAAGGATTCAACAATGGCCGACCATTAGGAGGTGACATTGCATGCACACTCCCCCTCAATGGCAACTTTAAAAGGCCAAGCATTGCACACACTTGCAGTATTTTACAACACATAATGGCTCGTAAACATAACTGTAATCTTAATCTTCATTCTGGTAGAACTAGAGATCTCTATCACCGCAGAGAACCTTCTCTCGGATAACACATATATGAACTTCAATATGCTTCATTCTCTGATGTTGAACTGGATTCTTTATCAAGAGTAATACCACTCTGACTACCACATAGAATAGGAATACTTCCTTCAACTTCCATGTGTATCTCTTCCAACAACCACTTCAACCATATGGCTTCTTCGTTGCTTCCATTATACTTCTCTACCTCAATAATAAATGAAGACTGTTGGTTTCTTTTAGTTGTTCCAAGTAATGGTTCCTACACCAAAAACTTGAACACATATCCAATATATTTTATATCTATCACAACATCAACATGGTTAGAGTCACAATATCCATATAAGCATATAAATCATTATTAATTTCACTTTTAACCAACTGTAAAAGTTAAACACAAGTTGTAAAACAACTAATATAACAATATGCTTAACAACTAACCATGCTAGAATATGTTGAAAAAATCAACATATTACTCTTGAAAATATATATTAGATGCAATCAGTATTGGACGTCTCCAATACAAACGCAAGGGCGTCTCCAAGTGTTATTTGATATGCATATAATAATATTTTAGTTTTGTATACTAAGAAATATCTTCATTATCTTATTGTAATCCTTTACAAATGAGATAAGAATTGATAACATATCAGATAATCAAGTTATACAAGAATAATCATAGTATTCACTTTGAAAACATAATCCACTAACTATGAATACTTCTCATAGAGTTTGCTTCAAAAGATGACATGTAAGCACCTTTCAATACATTCCATAAGCTTATATATGTCATAAATGATCAGTTTTTCATGCAAAAATATGAACACAATTCTATTTTTGAATAAACTATCAGAAAATGAAGCAAACTCATAAAATACATATAATCTATTTTGTGTATGTTTTCAGTTGTAGCTATTTTATATTATTTTTACTAACTCATCTGAGTTAAATATGGAAAAAAGAAAAAAACTCCTTTTTCCAACAGTTTAGAAAATATACTTTTTATTAAAAATAATTTATAAAGCTATTATATTAGCACTATGATTATTCTCATTATCATCATCATTATCTTGATTTTGATATGATTTATTCCATTTCTGATTTTTGAAAATTGACTTATTTTTAAATTTACAATTCTCTTTTTTTGTCTAAATTTCTCACAATTATGACATTTACCATCAAAATTGACTTTTAAGTTTCTGGTTTCTTGTTTTTATTAGGAGTTTTAAAAGTTGATTTTTGATTCTTGTTAAACCTAGAAGGTTTACCTTTTTCTTTTTGAGCAAGAAGTGCATGTGTGGCATTTTCTTTTGAATCAAAATTAGTCATAACTTGCTTTTCCCGAACAAGGATATTACTACGGGTTTGAAATTTTGGAATGCCTTGTTTGGATTGATACTTTGAATTCAAAATTGAAATGAAAATTCTAAATTTTTCATGAATATTTAATTGGATGATAAAATAGAGCAATTTATCATGAATCAAATTACTTGTCAAATCCATCTAATTGTGACTTAATATTTTTTATTTTTGCTAAATAATTAATCACTTTTTCATCTCCCTTCATGGGAGTTGTCATAAGCTCTAAAACCAATTTAATAATTTTTGATAAACGCGTACCTTCGTGCATCGACTCCAATTGTGTCCAAGCTTCACTAGGACTCTCTAGATTTCCAATATGAAGCAAAAATCATCTTGTACGCTTCATGCAAGATAATGGACATCGCCTCTTGTACTTTTTGTTGATATGTGGCAACATTATCAACAGTTGCATGTCTTCCTAGGTAGGAGCTCTCTTTGTTCCATTTACAACTGCCCATAGTTTGTGAGCCATGAATTCTACTTTTAATCAAATTTTCTAAATGTTGTAGTTGTTTCCATTCAACATCTGAGATTTATCAATTGAAAATTGATTAGACCCCATTTGTGCGTAAGAAATGATTAACAAACAAGGATTAAAATAAGAGTTTGATAGAAAAAATCCCCCTGTCATATTGTAATCCTCTTAATCGATCCGATTACTTTTATGTCACAAAAGAAGATCCTGTATATAAAAGAATCTATACACGAAAAATTAGAACTATATCAAAAATTTGAATTGAAATGTGAGAACTTTTTTTTAGTTTTCTAACAAATGATGACGATGATCCAATCATCGTGTCATAAAAAATATATCATTTCAAAAAAGAAATGATTATATTATTTGGCCATTTTTCTAAAAAAGAAATAACTTTACAATTAATTTACATTTTTGAAAAAATAAACAAAACAATACTAATATATTTTTAAAAAAATAAAAATAAAATTGGAGCTCTTACTTCTTATAGGTTGGACTTTTATCAACTCGGCGAGTTTATCATGGAGCCAATTTAATCAATGTTAATTTATATCACCAATGATATTAAGTCATGGAACTATATATTATACCTAATCACTGTCACATTTCAATTTACAAGTTAAACCGAATCATATTAACCAAACGAGTCACATACTCTACCAACTCACTCTCATACAAATTATACAACTATCTAATTAAACTAATTATTTTCTTAATTTAAAAACTAAAAAAATATATATATTTAATTTTAAGAATAAGAAAATAATTTTAAAATATATATATGTACCTAACCCACGCGCTATTTACTAAGCAGTCTTTTAATATTTGGAGATCACCCCCTTTACAAACACTTAGAAAATTTTGCATTTAAAATTTTAAATGGTGACCACCAAATAAGGAAAAAACAGTTAGGAGGAGTAGTTAGAATAGGGCCGCCCCCATACCATACATAATGCCTAAGATACTACACTCATATAAACTTATATGGTATAAAAAGTGGTCTCGAATTTAGAAAGGTAAGGAATTAACTTTATTTTCATGTATGGAGTTTTGTTCTTACATTAAATAAAGATATGAGTATTTGAGTTTTAGATCCTTGTGCAAGAATTGGTATTAGAGCTGGTTTTATCTTGTTCTCCTAGTTTCGATTCTTTTCTCTTGCTTTCTGTATTTAGAGATTTCGTCTATTTGCATTTCTGAATCCCGTAAGACGCGCAAAGAGAGAACGCGGACCGTTTTTAGCCCGGGTGAGGCGTGTTGAGGTCATATACGTTCTAAGTAAGACGCGGTGAAGGACAAAATTTGTGCCAGACGACATGGATACAGAGGCATGGGTTGCATCGACTTCTGGACGACAAGACGAAGACTGTGACGATGCATTCGTAAGTCTTTCGGATCTCATCCTCAGTCAATGATGAAACAAATATTTCTGAAGAGGAGAATCCGCTTCCAGGTTGGAAACTCCTGAAACTCCCTTATAGTGAAGTTTACCAGAAATCTAAATCTTTTCATTTACTTGCTAGCACTGCTATTAGATCTCGTGAGTCTTGTATTCAAGTAAAAACTTCTGCTAAGTCTGAATATGATATTCCTTTGATTTCTCCACAAGATCTAGCATATTTAAAAAAGCAGTCTACCTATAAGTTTGTGCATATAGGTTGTGTGCAGATCGGGATAACCCCACTGTTCCGTCAAGGATTAAATGCTTCTGTTTTGTGTTGTTTGCTTGATACCCACCATGAAAGCTTCAAGGACTGTTTGTTAGCTACTTTACAGACTAGTTTGAGTAACGGGCCAATACACTTTAACGTGTTCCCTAACTACCCCGTGTCTATACAGATCGACAACTGTTGTTAGACCAAGTGTTGAAGCTACATTTGCAAACCACGGGTCTAAACATGAAACCAGGGTCTTCCCCTCTTGCAATTTTTTATAGAATTATTTTTAGATTAACCAATACTGCTCATCCTGCCATAAAGCATGGTCCTTCCCAAGGAAGTAGCATGGTCATGCATGTCAGTCTTACTGCTCAAAAAATCGAGCTTAGTAGTAAGTTGGGATAAAATTCATGTGCCTCGAGAATGGAAAATTTCCACTAAGTGTGTCTCTACGGCCACTTCTTCAGTCCAATCTGCCTCCAAGGTTATTGAAGATAAAGGTAAGGCTACTATTTCATTTAGGAAGTCTAGCTCCATAAAACCAAGATTATCTACATCTTCCTCTACTCAGTCTTTTATGTCTGATAAAGAGAAGAATCTTGAGTCTGATCTTCCTCCTGTAGCCATCCTACACTTGTACATGATCCCAACACCGACTGTCTTTGGTGTGAGCAATGTCAAGTCCTTGTACAACAAAAATACATTCCCAAGAATGGTCCACATATTAGTATGAATACTTGTTCTTCATCTTCTTTCTATCAGACTCTGCAAAAAGCTAAATCTGTGTTAAACAGAGTAAATGTGTCTATGGATACAAAAGAGGCTTCGTCCTCTCAGAATGATAATGATTTTCCTGTTGCTAAAGATTTTGAGATCTACACAGAGGATCGGCAACAACGCCGACAATACTGGTATCGGCGGGTTGACCGCAAGATCGAGCAATCTGAGTCTGCTCGAATGATGAACTGGAATAACAAAGCTACACGAGCCATTCAGGATCAAGTCCTATCTCAGAATGAAAAGCTTAAGAGAATGCAAGATACTCTTAAGGCAATTGAACTCCACCGAAGTGTGAGAGACATTCATTCTATTTGTCTCTTTGTTAAATAAGAAAGTAGATAGTTTATCTACTAATATGCAACAGTTAACCTCTAACTTGTAGCATGTACTAGATCAAGTCAGTAACAGTCTACAATCACAAATTCAAAAGTCTATTCGTGCTGTATCCGAAGGATCTGAGAAGAAAGTGATTGACAGTATTCAAACTGTCAATGAAAAAGTTAATACTTTGTGTTTTTCTGTTTCTGAACTTGAGCAGAACTTCCCTGCTCTTACTTCTGCTGCAAACAAAATAGAAGGCTCTCAGTCTGATAAGAGTAGCATATCTTCGAGTTCTCAAGAAGCCGATCCCGACTGTCTAAAACAATTACGTGGGCTCAAGTTGCTACAATGAAGTCACCTCTCAGCCAGCAGAAGCATGATGATAAAAAAATTGGCATGGCAAGGTTAACAGAAGAAGTTGCTGAAAGCTTCATGGATACAGCAGAAAGCTCTACACCTCCTCTGCAAGGTACTATCAGAACTCTGAATTTTCAGCCTAATTTTTATAAGATTGAATGCAAATCTGCTGATGAAATCAGAGAGATGATCCATGGTATGATTGGCTGGGCCAACACTCAAGTTCTCTACAATTTGGCAAGCATGACAAAGATATTGCCGGCATTATTGCTAATGGTTTTGTTGGCATTCTCAAAGAATGGTGGGATGTTGTTCCTGCCCGTATGAAAGACCAGATCATCAACGGCCAAGGTGAGGAAGGAGCTGAATGAGTTGGTGGTGGCACAACTAGTTTAACAGCTGCAATAATCGCAGAATTCATTGGGACAATTGATGATGAAAAAGGTTAAGTACTCTTGAGTTCTTACGAGCTCAACTCTGTGATATGACCAAGGTCAAAGAGTACCAATGCTACATGCAGAAGTTGCTTTATAATTCAGGTACTCCATTCAATTCCACCATGAAACTCAGATATGTTGAGTCTTTCCCAACATATTTTCCAATGAATATAAAAAAGCCATGCATGGGTATACTGATGCTGATTTAACTTTTGGTAAAATAAACCAAATCATCACTGACACTAATCAGCGTCTGTGTCTTGAGAAAAAAGCCCGAAAAGAGGCTCTTAGAGCTGAGAAATATTTAGGAGTCAAGTTTTGCTCTGCCCAGATAGAAAATCAATTTGGCTGTCCTGCTCCTAGCTCTTCTCAGCATAAAAGTATAAGAGGCATTCCAAACGCCTCAAGCATTCCAAGTTTTCTGCAAAATGTATAGATTTTGCTTCTAAATCTCCTCTTAGACCACGGTCTTTAAAGAAAAGAAAGTTTTTCGAAAGAAAAAATATTTCCCCAAGTCTAGAAAAATTGAATGTTTCATTTGTAAAGGGGATCACTATAGCAGAGACTGTCCTCAAAAAGGACAGAAGGCCAAATCTAAGGCCAAGGTAAATTTTGTACAAGAACATCTGCTTGATGAGGATCATTATGTCTTAATATCTGATGAGGATAGTTGCGCATCAGATATTGAATTCAATTCAATTGTTGCTAATCAAGCATTTCAATCTTCTTATGAAGATAATTTTTCGATTCGTAAGGCCGGGTATGATTCATTGCCCACATTCCACTGTAATATGATACGGAGTTCTTATGAACATCCGTTCATTCCACCAAGCTCCATTGTTTTAAAGCAAAAGCTTGATCATCTTAAGCAAGAGCTTGCCACCTGTCCTCCACATATGGTAAATCGGTATTATTCTTTGCAAGCACAAGTCTATGAGCTAAAGAATCAGTTGGATGCCAAAATCCAACAAGAAAAATCTAAAGATGCACGGCTCTCTCAAAGACATTGCTTTGGAACTTCCTGCGCCGCACCGATGCTTACCACTTCTCTCTTCCTTCTGGTAGAGGTCGAGGACGGTTTCAACCACAACAAGCTTCTACAAGCTTTGGACGAGGACAAGGACGTGGGACTGGTTCACGACATTTCCAATTTTGTTCCCTGAAGAAGAACAACCGGTACCTCCTGTCATTCTTGTTACACAAGTTGCTCCTGCTCCAGGCACACCTGCAAGAAGATCTTGGAGACAGCAACGTTTATCTCTTCTTGAGTGAGCCATACAAAAGGCTACTGCAGAATTCCAGACTCTGCTCCAAGAAGAAGAATCGATACTGAACTAGACCACCTTTGAAGAAGAAGTCGATAGGCTCATTATGGAGAAGGCCTACGAACAATATGATGAGGAGCATAGTGCAGAGGTGAGTACAGTCAAAACTTCTTGTAATCCTTTCTGTAGGATTCAAATTTGCATTCCCAATATCAAGCCATATAATCTTGATGTTATGCTTGATACGGAGCAGAAATCAGTCTGCTAAAATATAATGCAATACCAAAAGATTGTTGGGTTCCAGATCCCCTACAGATAAGTTTTGACTCCAAAAAGTCTTTTCTCCCTGCTCTGCTAATATTCCCATCCAATTGGACAAATGCAGACTAATCTTATGGTTCATCAATTTGATCTGCTCCATTATGATATGCTCCTAGGTTCTGATAACCTAAACAATTACATGCCATACACTATATGCCATGATGAGATCCGTTTCCCTCAAGGATCCATCCCTAGATTACAATCCTACCAGTCTGTCGTGCCTTCTACACCCAAATCCACAAAACCTCGCTAATTTAGATCTGTTACATAAATCCATCTCCATGAATACCTCTGTTATTGATGCCCTCATCAATAAAATCAAAGCTGACTGTACTTCTGAGAATCCACATGCTTTTATTCATAGGAAAAAGCATTACTGTCAGTTAGACTTCCAAACAACTACTTCTCCAAAATTTAAGGCTCATCATATAGGCATGGCCCCTTCTGAAAAAATTGAGTGCCAAGCTGAGATTGATAATCTCCTCAAGGGAGGTTTTATTCAAACTTCCAAGTCTCCTTGGTCATGTCCTGCCTTTTATGTAAATAAGAGAAGTGAACAAGTCAGAGGTAAAAAGAGGTTGGTTGTAAATTATAAACCTCTCAACAAGTACATACTACCTGTCCAACATCCTATTCCAAGCAAGGATGATCTATTAACCAGAATCAGTGGTAGTAAGGTTTATAGTAAATTTGATTTAAAATCTGGTTTTTGGCAAATCTTCCGAACAAGGAAGATACTTATAAAACTGCATTCAGCATTCCTGGAGGCCAATACGAATGGAAGGTTCTACCCTTCGGTCTTAAAACAACACCATCCATCTTTCAGAAAAAGATGGATCAGATCTTTGGTCACCTCTCAAATTTTTAATTGTCTACATAGATGATATTCTTATTTTTCTCAGAATACCAAAGATCATCTTCAACATCTCGAACAATTCTATCAAACTGTATATGCCAATGGACTTTGTCTTAGTCCAACCAAAATGGAAGTATTCCAAGAATCAGTTCAATTTCTTGGCATCACAATTCGAGATGGAACCATTATGCTACAAGAGCATATTATTTCAAAGATCAGTTTGTTTCCCAATGAAATCACAGATAAGACACAACTTCAAAGATTTTTAGGTTGTGTTAATTATATTGCAGGATTTTATAAAAATGTTGCTGCAGATAGACTCCTGCTAAATAAAAGGCTTCGATCAAATGCTCCTGCATGGAACAAAGAAATGACACAAGCTGTTCTCAGAATTAAACAAAGTTGTCATTCTTTGCCTTCTCTGTCTCTTCCTGGCACCGGTTTAAAGATTGTTGAGACAGATGCTTCTGAAGAACACTGGGGAGCTGTTCTTAAAGAACGAATGTCAAGATGGCACTGAGAAAATTGTAGGTATGCTTCTGGTTCCTTCAAAGGATCAGAATTGAATTATCACTCTAGTCATAAAGAAATATATGCTGCCAAAAAAGCTATCCAAGCTTTCCTATTTTTCTTACAACATGAAAAATTTCTATTAAGAACTGACCTTTGCAGCATTTCAAGGGACGTCTGTATAAGGGTGATCCTACAAATAAAATGACTTATGGTCGTCTACAAAGATGGGCTCAGTGGTTTGATGGCTACGACTTTGATGTTGAACATATTTCCGGAAAAAAAAATGCTCTTGCCGACTTTGCTAGTCGAGAGCTTGTTCAACACAAAACTATAAGTGTTACACAAATTGTTCATGAATTTCTTCATCCTGTTTGGAATACTACATGATACTCTCGAGGAACGTTGTGATAACACCATGGCACAAGAAGCGAAACAGTTACTTTTAGCTTTTAGCGAGAGGGATAATCTTTGTATCCCATTATAATATGACAGAGGTGGCTTGTAGATTCGTTGATCCAGATATTCCAACCTCTGATTTTCATACAATTCAGGACCCCATGGTCTTTTGTACTCTGCTTGCGTGATGGCGCCATTCCCGTTTCACAGAGCCAGTTGATGATAGACCTATTGAAGGAGTTCGTCTTCGCCAACTCATTCCAAGGCCAAATACATTATGGCGATTTGAATTCTCAAGGCTCTGGCCAGAAGGTGACCCCTTGGAAAATGATGCATGGAATCGTCCAAGCAGACCAGGAGATCAGCAATACATTGCTGATTATTTCAAATACTTCTTATTGAAGTTTTTGCCTACCAAGTTGTCTGATAGTCCACTACTCAGTCCCAGTCCAGATACGGTCAGAAATATTATTATCAATTGTAAAATTCCCTGGTATGTTAAAATGAAATATTATGTTCGTACTAACACCATGCAGGGTCATCATGCAAACCCAAATGGAGAACTCTGGAGGAAATTCTACATCCACCATACGATGAATGTACCTCCTCCTGCACCTGGATACTCTCTACGGATACCAGATCAATATCTATACCCTACTCGAGCATATCTTCGTAGAGATATTGATGGTTCACGTGTCGTTTCACGTCTATGGTATGAGCGCAATCAACGTCAACTTTTCCCTGTAACACAACAGGAAGATTCTTCCTCATCCTCAGATGATGATGTTGGACCTAGTGTCCTTTACAGTCCATAATGCTAGATGACAGGCATGTTGTCATCATTTCAATAAAGTAGTGATTTGATATCACTTTATGTACGTGTGGACCTCCCCACATTCTAAAGGTGCTATGATGAGTGGCATGTACTCATCCTTTCTTGTGAGTGGGAATCTTTTGGGTAACCTGTGTTACCGGTTCCCAGTCTTTAGGTTTCTAGGTTTCCGGTGCCACCCTCTCTCCTTTCCTATATAAGGATGAGTCGGGCTCCTTTGTCGACATCGGGTTTTCTGCAAGTTTTAGAAGTATCGGATTTTAGAATAAGATTTGTGAGTCTAGTTTAGAGTTTCAAAGTCTTGTTTTCCAGATCTTGTGTTCGAACAAGAATTTTGTAATGGAGTTTTGCTCTTACATTAAATAAAGATATGAGTATTTGAGTTTTAGATCCTTGTGCAAGAATTGGTATTAGAGAACTGATTCTTGGAATACTTCCATTTTGGTTGGACTAAGACAAAGTCCATTAGCATATACAGTCTGATAGAATTGTTCGAGATGTTGAAGATGATCTTTGGTATTCTGAGAGAAAATAAGAATATCATCTATGTAGACAATCAAAAATTTACAGAGGTGTCCAAAGATCTGATCCATCTTTTTCTGAAAGATGGATGGTGTTGTTTTGAGACCGAAGGGTAGAACCTTCCATTCGTATTGGCCTCCAGGAATGCTGAATGCAGTTTTATAAGTATCTTCCTTATTCGGAAGATTTGCCAAAAACCAGATTTTAAATCAAATTTACTATAAACCTTACTGCCACTTGATTCTTTAATAGATCATCCTTGCTTTGCAATAGGATGTTGGACGGTAGTAGTATGTACTTGTTGAGAGGTTTATAATTTACAACCAACCTCTTTTTACCTCTGACTTGTTCACTTCTCTTGTTTACATAAAAGGCGGGACATGACCAAGGAGACTTGGAAGTTTGAATAAAACCTCCTTGAGGAGATTATCAATCTCGACTTGGCATTCAATTTTTTTCGAAGGGGGCCATGCCTATATGATGAGCTTTAAATTTTGGAGAAGTAGTTGTTTGGAAGTCTAACTGACAGTAATGCTTTTTCCTATGAATAAAAGCATGTGGATTCTCAGAAGTACAGTCAGCTTTGATTTTATTGATGAGGGCATCAATAACAGAGGTATTCATGGAGATGGATTTATGTAACCAGTCTAAATTAGAAGGTTTTGTGGATTTGGGTGCAGAAGGCACGACAGACTGGTAGGATTGTAATCTGGGGATGGATCCTTGAGGGAAACGGATCTCATCATGGCATATAGTGTATGGCATATAATTGTTTAGGTTATCAGAACCTAGGAGCATATCATAATGGAGTAGATCAAATTGATGAACCATAAGATTAGTCTCGCATTTGTCCCGGTTGAACAGGAATATTAGCGAGAGCGGGAGAAAAGACTTTTTGGAGTCAAAACTTATCTGTAGGGGATCTGGAATCCAGCAATCTTTTGGTATTGCATTATATTTTAGCAGACTAATTTCGGCTCCCGTATCAAGCATATCATCAAGGTTATATGGCTTGATATTGGGGATGCAGATTTGAATCCTACAGAAAGGATTATAAAAGTTTTGACTGTACTCACCTCTGCACTATGCTCCTCGTCATATTGTTCGTAGGCGTTCTCCATAATGAGCCTATCAACATCTTCTTCAAAGCAGGTCTAGTTCGGTATTAGATTCTTCTTCTTGGAGCAGAGTCTGGAATTCTGCAGTAGAGTTTTGTATGGCTCACTCAATAAGAGATAAATGTTGCTGTCTCCAAGATCTTCTTGCAGGTGTGCCTGGAGCAGGAGCAACTTGTGTAGCAGGAATGACGGGAGGTACCACTTTGTTGTTCTTCTTCAGGGAACAAAAATTGGAAATGTCGTGAACCAGTCCCACGTCCTTGTCCTCGTCCAAAGCTTGTGGAAGCTTGTTGTGGTTGAAACCATCCTCGACCTCGGCCAGAAGGAAGAGAGAAGTGGTAAGCATCGGTGCAAGTAGAAGTTCCAACAATGTGATGAGAGAGTCGTGCATCTTAAGAATTTTCTTGTTGGATTTGGGCATCCAACTAATTTTTTAGTTCATAGACTTGTGCTTGCAAAAGAAAAATACCGATTTACCATATGTGGAGGATAGGTGGCAAGCTCGTGCTTAAGATGGTCAAGCTTTTGCTTTAAAACAATGGAGCTTGGTGGAAGAAATGGATGTTCATAAGAACTCTGTATCATATTATAGTGGAATGTGGGCAATGAATCATACCCGGCTTCGAATCTGAAAATTTATCTTCGAAGAAGATTCGAATCTTGATTAACGCAATTGTGAATTCAATATCGATGCGCAACTATCTTCATCGAGATATTAAGACATAACGATCCTCATCAAGAAGATGTTCTTGTACAAAATTTACCTTGGCCTTAGTTTTGGCCTTCTGTCCTTTTTGAGGACAGTCTCTGCTATAGTGGTCCCCTTTACAAATGAAACATTCAATTTTTCTAGATTTGGGGAAATATTTTTTCTTTACGAAAAACTTTCTTTTCTTTAAAGACTGTGGTCTAAGAGGAGATTTAGAAGCACAATTTGTACATTTTGCGAGAAAACTTGGAATGCTTGAGGCGTTTGGAATGCCTCTTATACTTGTTATCTTTGAGAAGAGCTAGGATCGGGATAGCCAAATTGATTTTCTATCTCAAGGCGCAGAAAAACTTGACTCCTAAATATTTCTCAGCTCGAAGAGCCTCTTTTCGGCTTTCTTTTCAAGACACAGACGCTGATTAGTGTCAGTGATGATTTGGTTTATTTTACCAAAAGTTAAATCAGCATCAGTATAACCATGCATGGCTTTTTTATATTCATTGGAAAAATATGATGGGAAAGACTCAACATATCGAGTTTCATGGTGGAATTAAATGGAGTACCTGAATTATAAAGGAGCTTCTGCATGTAGCATTGGTACTCTTTGACCTTGGACATATCATAGAGTTGAGCTCTTAAAAACTCAAGAGTACTTAACCTTTTTCATCATCAATTGTCCCGATGAACTTTGCGATTATTGTAGCTGTTAAACTAGTTGTGCCACCACCAACTCGTTCAAAGACCTTCCTCACCTTGGTGTTTGATGATCTGGTCTTTCATACGGGCAGGAACAACATCCCACCATTCTTTGAGAATACCAACAAAACCATTAGCAATAATGCTGGCAATATCTTTGTCATGTTTGCCAAACTGTAGAACTTGAGTGTTGGCCCAACCAATCATACCATGAATCATCTCTCTGATTTCATCGTCAGATTTGCATTCAATCTTATAAAAGTTAGGCTGAAAATTCAGAGTTTTGATAGTACCTTGCAGAGGAGGCGTAGATCTTTCTATTGTATCCATGAAGCTTTCAGTAGCTTCTTCTGTTAACCTTGCCATGCCAATTTTTTTATCATCATGCTTCTGCTGGTGAGAGGTGACTTCATTGTAGCAACTTGAGCCCACATAATTGCTTTAGACCAGTCAGGACTGGCTTCTTGAGAACTCGAAGATATGCTACTCTTATCAGACTGAGAGCCTTCTATTTTGTTTATAGCAGAAGTAAGAGCAGGGAAGTTCTGCTCAAGTTCGGAAACAGAAAAACACAAAGTATTAACTTTTTCATTGACAGTTTGGATATTGTCAATCACTTTCTTCTTAGATCCTTCAGATACAGCATGAATAGATTGGTGAATTTGTGATTGCAGATTGTTACTGACTTGATCTAGTACATGCTGCAAGTTAGAGGTTAACTCTTACATATTAGTAGATAAACTATCTACTTTCTTATTTAACAAAGAGACAACAGAATGAATGTCTCCATGCTAGTGGAGTTCAATTGCCTTAAGAGTATCTTGCATTCTCTTAAGATTTTCGTTCTGGGACAGAACTTGATCCTAAATGGCACGTGTAGCTTTGTTATTCCAGGTCATCATTCGTGCGGCGAGACTCGGTTGCTCGATCTTGGAGTCCAATCACGATACCAGTATTGTCGGCCGGCTGTTGCCGATCCTCTCATGTAGATCTCAAAATCTTTAGCAACAGAAACTCGATTATCATTCGAGAGAGGACGAAGCCTCTTTTGTATTCATAGACACATTTTCTCTGTTTAACACAGATTTAGCTTTTTTCAGAGTCTGGTAGAAAGAAGATGACGAACAAGTATTCATACTAATATGTGGACCATTCTTGGGAATGTATTTTTATTGTACGAGGACTTGACATTGCTCACACCAAAGACAGTCGGTGTTAGGATCGTGTACAAGTGTAGGATGGCTACAGGGAGGAAGATCAGACTCAAGATTCTTCTCTTTATCAGACATAAAAGACTGAGAGGAAGAAGATGTAGATAATCCTGGTTTTATGGAGCTAGACTTCCTAAATGAAATAGTAGCCTTACCTTTATCTTTAATAACCTTGGAGGTAGATTGGATCAAGAAGTGGTGCAGAGACACACTTAGTGGAAATTGTCCATTCTCGAGGCACACGAATTTTATCCCAACTTACTACTTGGCTTGATTTTTTTGAGCAAAGAGACGGCATGCATGACCCCACTACTTCCTTGGGAGGGACCATGCTTTATGGCAGGATGAGCAATATTGGTTAATCTAAAAATAATCCTGTAAAAATTGCAAGTGAGGAAGGTCTTTGAACGAGTTGGTGGTGGCACAAATAGTTTAACAATTTCAATAATCACGAGTTCATCGGGTTTTATGCAAGTTTTATAAGTATCGGAATTTAGAATAAGATTTGTGAGTCTAGTTTAGAGTTTCAAAGTCTTGTTTTCTAGTCTTGTGTTCTCAACAAGAATTTTGTAATGGAGTTTTGCTCTTACATTAAATAAAGATATGAGTATTTGAGTTTTAGATCCTTGTGCAAGAATTGGTATCGAGCTGGTTTTATCTTATTCCCTAGTTTCGATTCTATTCTCTTACTTTACGTATTTAGAGATTTCGTCTATTTGCATTTTTGAATCCCGTAAGACGCCAAAGAGAGAACGCGGACCGTTTTTAGCCTGGGTGAGGCATGTTGAGGTCATATACGTTCTAAGTAAGGCGCGTGAAGGACAAAAATTTGCGCCAGACGACATGGATACAGAGGCATGGATTGCTTCGACTTCTGGACGACAAGACGAAGACTGTGACGATGCATTCGTAAGTCTATCGGATCTCATCCCAATCAATGATGAAACAAATATTTTTGAAGAGGAGAATCTGCTTCCAGGTTGGAAACTCCCAAAACTCCCTTATAGTGAAGTTTACCAGAAATCTAAATCTTTTCATTTACTTGCTAGTACTGCTATTAGATCTCGTGAGTCTTGTATTCAAGTAAAAACATCTGCTAAGTCTGAATACGATATTCCTTTGATTTCTCCACAAGATCTAGCTTATTTAAAAAAGTAGTCTACCTATAAGTTTGTGCATATAGGTTGTGTGCAGATCGGGATAACCCCATTGTTCCGTCAAGGATTAAATGCTTCTGTTTTGTGTTGTTTGCTTGATACCCATCATGAAAGCTTCAAGGATGTTTGTTAGCTGCTTTCTGAGACTAGTCGAGTAACGGGCCGATACACTTTAACGTGTTCCCTAACTACCCCGTGTCTATACAGACTGA
Source organism: Taxus wallichiana var. yunnanensis (assembly GCA_018340775.1). Classification (NCBI taxonomy): domain Eukaryota; kingdom Viridiplantae; phylum Streptophyta; class Pinopsida; order Cupressales; family Taxaceae; genus Taxus; species Taxus wallichiana. The sequence continues at coordinate 608,008,304 of CM031243.1, forward strand.
CAATCTGTTAGACCAAGTTTTGAAGCTACATTTGCAAACCACGGGTCTAAACATGAAACCAGGGTCTTCCCCACTTGCAATTTTTTATAGGATTATTTTTAGATTAACCAATACTGCTCATCCTACCATAAAGCATGGTCCTTCCCAAGGAAGTAGTGTGGTCATGCATGCCAGTCTTACTGCTCAAAAAATTGAGCCTGAAGTAGTAAGTTGGGATAAAATTCGTGTGCCTCGAGAATGGACAATTTCCACTAAGTGTGTCTCTGCGGCCACTTCTTCAGTCCAATCTGCCTCCAAGGTTATTGAAGATAAAGGTAAGGCTACTATTTCATTTAGGAAGTCTAGCTCCATAAAACCAGGATTATCTACATCTTCTTCTACTCAGTCTTTTATGTCTGATAAAGAGAAGAATCTTGAGTCTGATCTTCCTCCCTGTAGCCATCCTACACTTGTACACGATCCCAACACCGACTGTCTTTGGTGTGAGCAATGTCAAGTCCTTGTACAGTAGAAATACATTCCCAAGAATGGTCCACATATTAGTATGAATACTTGTTCTTCATCTTCTTTCTATCATACTCTGAAAAAAGCTAAATCTGTGTTAAACAGAGTAAATGTGTCTATGGATACAAAAGAGGCTTCGTCCTCTCAGAATGATAATGAGTTTCCTGTTGCTAAAGATTTTGAGATCTACACAGAGGATCGGCAGCAGCGCTGACAACACTGGTATCAGCGACAGTTGGACTCCAAGATCGAGCAATCTGAGTCTGCCCGAATGATGAACTGGAATAACAAAGCTACACGTGCCATTCAGGATCAAGTTCTGTCCCAGAACGAAAAGCTTAAGAGAATGCAAGATACTCTTAAGGCAATTGAACTCCACCAGCGTGGAGACATTCATTCTGTTGTCTCTTTGTTAAATAAGAAAGTAGATAGTTTATCTACTAATATGCAACAGTTAACCTCTAACTTGCAGCATGTACCAGATCAAGTCAGTAACAGTCTGCAATCACAAATTCAACAATCTATTCGTGTTGTATCCGAAGGATCTGAGAAGAAAGTGATTGATGCGATATCAAACCACGATGAAAAATTTAATACTTTGTGTTTTTCTGTTTGAACTTGAGCGAACTTCCCTGCTCTTACTTTTGCTATAAACAAAATAGAAGGCTCTCGATCGATAAGAGTAGCATATCTTCAGTTCTCAAAGCCGGTCTGGCTGGTCTAAAGCAATTATGTGGGCTCAAGTTGCTACAATGAAGTCACCTCTCGGCCAGCGAAAGCATGATGATAAGAAAATTGGCATGGCAAGATTAACAGAAGAAGTCTGCTTTGAAAGCTTCATGGATACTGATGAAAGCTATACGCCTCCTCTGCAAGGTACTATAAGAACTCTAAATTTTCAGCCTAATTTTTATAAGATTGAATGCAAATCTTCTGATGAAATCAGAGAGATGATCCATGGTATGATTGGATGGGCCAACACTCAAGTTCTACAGTTTGGCAAGCATGACAAAGATATTACCGGCATTATTGCAAATGGTTTTGTTGGTATCCTCAAAGAATGGTGGGATGTTGTTCCTGCCCGTATGAAAGACCAGATCATCAACGGCCAAGGTGAGGAAGGTGCTGAATGAGTTGGTGGTGGCACAACTATTTTAACAGCTGCAATAATCGCGAGTTCATCGGGTTTTCTGCAAGTTTTATAAGTATCAGATTTTAGAATAAGATTTGTGAGTCTAGTTTAGAGTTTCAAAGTCTTATTTTCCGAGTCTTGTGTTACGAACAAGAATTTTGTAATGGAGTTTTGCTCTTACATTAAATAAAGATATGAGTATTTGAGTTTTAGATCCTTGTGCAAGAATTTTTAATGCTTTATTATATGTGGTGTTAAAGTTATAAAAGAAAAAGAAAAAAATCCCATGTGGAGATGGGATTTTTATTTATTTTTAATAAAATCTAAATTTTAGAGTAAGTTATATTATATGTCGTATAGGTTTTAGGATTAGGTTTTATAATATATAGTTTTCAATTTATATAAATTTTATAGTTTATATTTTTATTTTTTTATTTTTATAAATTATGAAAACTATACCATTATTTGTATAGATTATAGATATAAAAAAATTCAAAAAAACTTTTCAAAAGTAAAATCGGGTTTTCCATTTCAAATTGTAAAAATAATATTACCAGGAGACAAAGGTTTTTACTCGACCAATGGAAAAATTCAAATGACCTATTTTCTCAAATCTTGTCTTATGTACCCTTTTTTCACTTGTAATTTTTTACTTGTTTTCTTGAATTCCTGCATACAATATAAACTATATACAAATTTTTCAAAGATTTAAAAAACTTACCTTAGTTTCAGGGGTTTGGTAATTCTCGAAGTAGAATTCTTTCCACGTAGTTGAAAATCCACAATACCTTTTCACCTGTGTAATAATCATCCAACCAACTATGTGGAACGAGAAGGGGGGATTAAATAATATTTCAAATATTTCAACTACCTTCCCAACCGTTATGTCCTTAGGTTACATTAGGATTATATTTAATTTATTAAACCCGCTCTGATACCATGTCAGGACGAGGGGTGAAAAGGTATATTTACCAACTAAATTAAATGTTAGGTTAACATACATTAATAAGTGGAAATATAAATGTGCACACCATAATAAAAGTAAATAACAACATAAAACAAATTACACAGTGACACTGTATGTAACGTGGAAAACCCGTAAATGGGTAAAAAACCACAGAAGAATAATCCACTATAGAGAAACATTTTACAACCCAGAACTCCTCCCTCACTTCTACTCCATGTATTTACCTGTAATCCAAATGATTCACATGATTTAATGAATATGACCTACAACCATATTTAAATAACTCGAAGGGTTATGTCCATTTTAAGTGATGAGGCACACCCCGATTTAATAAATAGTTAGTTAATTAATAACTAACAAACCTAATCTAAAGTTTATATTTAAATAATAAGAATATAAACTATTTTATATTATTTAACTATAAATTAAACATTATGATGCACTTAATATTATAGTTCTAACACCAACAACCCCGACCTCATCTCTACCGCTTATTTGGCTATGTGCCACCCACATCTATTCCTCCTACGTAGTTCTCATATTCAGTGCCGCCATATACCAACATACCACCTACCTCATACCTTTAGCATCAACCCCCTTTTTCTACAGGGGCACCCATTCATCCCAACCTACTAATGACCTCATTAAAATGATGATGGAGAAGATGCAGACCTTAGAAGCATATGTTTTTGGATCCCATAATTCTTTAACATATGATGAAATCTGTAATGAGCCTATCCATCCATCTATTCCCATTCATCCTTACCCAGTGCATTGGGAAATGCCTAAATTTAATTGCTTCAATAGTAAAGAATACCCAGTAACAACACTTGCAGTCATTCAAACATGGGTGTTACCTAATCACCCACAATGACGCTTTGCTCCTACGAAATTTCCCAATGTCCCTGACATGACCAACATTGGATTGGTATAGTGGACTACCTCGACATTCTATTTATTCCTTTAATCAAGTAGCCCAAGCTTTCCTAGATCATTTTTCAATCAATGTTACCAAGAAAGTCACCATGACCGATCTCTATTCAACCTGGCAATACGAAGACAAATCTATCGTAGATTTTGTTGCCCGCTGGTGGAGTCTTATTAACCAATTGACGTTCTAACTACCTCAGACTAAACTTATTGAGTTTTTCACTAGAGCTTGTGCTAGACACATCTCACCAACTCTGCAAGTCCAAACCTTCTGAACCTTTGATGAAGCGTTCACCATGGCCCGAAAACTAGAAATTTGTGCCATTGAAGAAAATAAAATCCAATTACGGAACAAGAACACCCCATTCAAATCAAATGATTCTTCTTCATCTTTAAAACCCCAAAATAACTATTCAAATCCCAAAGGATCTACCAACGCGGTAGTCCTCAAGGCGATCCACCTCATCCTTCTAATCAAGCCCAACCTTCTTCCAATCTTTCTCTTGTCCAAGCCTTTCAACTTCGGTGGGAGCAGTGGAAGTACACTTCGATCGAAGAGCCCTATTCTTCGGTCTTGGAAAAACTTCTTAAAGTTGGAGCCATTACACTTCCTCCCATAAAACCTCATACAAGTTTTGATCCCACTCATCCTATGCCCGCATGGTATAAAGAGCATGACTAATGTAATTATCATCGCGTTAAAGGACATAGTGATGGTAACTACATAACTTTTAAAAACATTATTCAAGAGATGATAGAAAATGGATAACTTGTTGTAGACAACCCGAACATGCCAAAGAAAATCAGAATTTGCACATCTTCAAAAATCCATTCCCTAATCATAAACCATCATCTAATCAAAATAACGAACCTTCATCCAGTGACAACAACATCCGTGAGGTTCATGTAGTTTTTGATATCATGTCAATTGTTCCTCAAAACCTACCTACTTCATCTATTGAGGAAATCTTGGCACAAGCTCCTCCACCCATAGAGGAGCATACCTCTTCTACTCCTCCACCCATAGAGGATTCCCCCTCATCTCCCCTTGCTCTCACAAAGGAACCCACACTTTCTACCGATGTCGTGTCATCATCTACTTCCCAACCTTCTGAACCGTCAACACTTGTTATTCTCCCATCCACAAGAGAATCATCATCGCCTTCTCCTCCACCAAGAGATAAGTCTACCTCACCCGACCTATTATCTCTCCTACCCATGGGAGATTCTTCAGACATGTCACTACCTATCGGGGATAGTTCTCCCCTAGCATCCCAGACCCTATTGACATGATCTTGGCTCTCTTACCTACAAAATCCGAGGCCAGCCAATTCCTTGTCTCACAGACATATTTTACAGGGATTGCCACCCAACCCGTTCCATCCTCTTCTTCCGTAGTCCCATTTTCACAGTTGGTTGATCATTTGGATTACGTTGATCATTCCATGCTCTGGGGACATCTTCGGCTCCCCGTTTCGACCCAAATGCAAATGTTTCCTAAAGATACTTCCATGATCTACCCAAAGGTATTTTCGGCAACCAAAACTACACTGACCATGCCGATTGAAATGGATTCCTCTTCATCATCCCTACTTCCATCCAAACTTCTACCCATCACTACAACTATTCCCAAACCTAAAAACCTACCCACACTTATCTCCCCACCCGTATCTAGACCCATCACTACTTTGGGTGTTATGCCGACATCAAGCCTTACTCACCCACCTATCAAATTGGACTTAGCCACATCTTCCAAAGTCTGCAACAACATTATCCTCCCGCCTAAAAATAAAACCCAACCCTCTAGGCCACGCACACCGGTCTCGCCTACTACACCCTTGTCACCTTCCCCCTTCATCCATCCTAGGGCCTCATCCATCAACCTTGACCAAACAATCTCATACCCAAGACCGATCAAAATATAAACAACTTGCTTTACTACATCATGAGCCTTTGTTACACCTCATTCACCCAAAAACCAAACTCCCTCACCCTCACCCATGCACTTCTTTCCACCTATACCTCCACTAGTTACTATAACCCCAACCTTGCCTATACAACTCCAACCAATGCCACCTACCCCACCTCTACCAACCACCTCCACCACAACTCGGTTTCCCCCATGGGTACCCATCCTCTTCCACCATTTTTTTCCCTTCTTCATCCCATACTCCCGTGTCACCTTTACCCAAGAAGGTGCAACTCAAAGCTAAGAATCCGCTACCCTCCACTAAGGTAGTCAAACCAACCAAACCTTCCATTGCCATCTCTTCTACCCCACCTTTACCCAAATAGATGCCAACAAGACCTAATACCACTCCACATACCAAACTAGTAGACCAACCCATTCCCCCTCCTGTAAAGCCTCTTCCTTCACAATCAGCCACACATGTACCCAAACCCACACTCACCTCCCATTGCGATCTGTTAGCGGGGTCCTACACCAACATTTTAACCAATCTCTTGGAGATTTCCATCATCACATTACCACTGCTTCGACCTTACAATCCTCTCAAACCCAAACCAAAATTGTTTTATGAAACCAAGATTTGTGCCTATCATTGTGTGCCAGGATATGATGTTGAAAATTGTAAGGCTCTAAAGATCATTCTTCTTCAAATTTTTCCTCCTGAACAAAATTTTGATGACGATGACCTTCTTGATGAGGACCATGCTCCATCGTCACTTGTCACCATACATCATCATCCTTTACCCATTCGGTGATCAATATCTCCACCCCACAACCATTTTTCCCAACTCCAAAATTTGAGATAAACATGGTCTATATTAGAGAGTTGGCCAAACCAGCACCCAAATGTCAATGTGCCCTACTCATTTCACAAGGATATTATCCACCACTATAATTTTTCCCCTCATGCCATTATAGCTTTCATGACACACCCTCTCCATCCACTTCCCTCGATTAACATGGTTCATGTTGCTTACTACCGCCCTCAAAAAGACAAAGGCAAAGAAAAACAACCATCCCATCAACCAACCCTATACCCAATATACCATTTACATCTTCTCCCAAAATCACCATCCACTTGACGTACATACCCTATCTCTGATGGGGTCACTCATCATGTAATGATAAAATAATTACATCAGTCTCCTCCAAAGATGTCTTTGTATGATCTCATTCAGACTTTTGAATCCCATAGACAAGCCCTTATCGAGGTTTTACAATCCATTGAAGTTCTACCCAATGACCCCACACCAATAGCCTCATTATCACACCTCACCGGGTGGCCTCGCTAACCAAATCAGCTCCTCCTTCTACCCCCATGATCACTCCTCACATTGTCACCCTCGGCTTCTCTTATGAGGAGATCATACCTCTCTAGTCGGATGATGACCACACGATACCGCCATATTCATTTATGTTTATATCGATAACATACGTGTACGACGTGTCATGATTGATGGTGGTGCTAGCATTAACATCATCTCCTCCCACGCATACAATCAAATGTGTATTCCTTCTAACTGTATGTATAATAACCTAGTTATGCTTTATGCTCCTTCAACGACGCCATCACCTCCACCCTTGGCACTATTATCCTTCATGTTCACATAGGCCCGTCGTCCCGTCTGGAACTATTCTACGTCTTAGAGGGGAATTCTAGTATAACCTATTGCTCAGAAGACCTTGGATTCACGTCATGGGTTATGTCCCTTCAACTTTACACCACTATGTAAAATTTGAGCATGAGGGACATAACTACACCATCCCCATCAATCAAGTCGCATTCAGACCAGTAACATATTGTACCAACCCAACGATGTGCTTGTACCATTCAAGGCATTTTCCACTACCCCCACTTCACCTTCACCCAAAACCCCTCCACCAATGCTACCACCACCTCTCCCACACCTAACCTTGCTATCCCTACTACTGCCGCCGCATGACCTCTACAATTGACTCATCTGCTTCCCAATCATCTAGCAAGTCATTTATCCCCGCTACCCATATATCAACTATTGATCCCTTAGAAGGTGTTTTTCAATGCCTCACTCTAGGGAGTACCACTTATACAATATTGACACATTCCTCACTCCTCAAGAGTATAGGAACCTGCACCAACACCCTAGTTATGACTCTCTGCGTGGCGGGTTTTCCTTATGGTCCTTCTAGCGTTTGCACAAATCTAACGTATGGGGGAGTTGATATTTCCACTTATTCTCCCGAACCTCCATCCCAAACATGACCATTTTCATCCGAGCTACAACCCTTACTAACAGTCGCTTTACTTACACTTTCCTCCACCATTGTGCATGGAAAGGCTTTGGCTTCGTTTTTACTGAACAGGGCCATCATACTATCATTTCCTATGCCACACGTAAACACAATGACTGTAGTGGCATTGGATTTTCCACACCACCTCCCAAGAAGGCCCATGTCGACCTCATTGAGGAAGACAAACCTTCTCCAACATCTTCACACATGGATTCCATAGATCCTGAATCTATTCCTCTTAACTTTTTTTCGTAAAAACAATTTCCTGGGACGTCGACCTATCAACACGATGGCGAGACTCCTCTCTCTCTCCCTTCCTATATCCTAACATGATCAATGATGATACACCTTCTATTAATGTCATTCAATGTCAAGACGATGAGTCCATCCTCACCTACCTTGGTGCGGAAGACTCATGTATTCACTAGTCGTTACCCTATGAGACACAAACCATGTTGAACGAATCGATTATCGAAATCAACATTAATACTTAGGATGACCCGCACATTCTAAAGATAGGCCAATATTTAGATGCTACTAATCGGAAGCTTTTACCTCTTTCCTTCGGGAGCATAGCAATGCTTTTGCCAGTCTATATCGATATTGACCCAAAAATTGTGGTCCACAATATTGTAACCATTCATAATGCCAAACCCATCAAACAAAAGTTACGGAAAATGCATCCTCGCATTGCTCTTCTGGTCAAAGAATAACTTCAATGCCTTCTCTCGGTTTCCTTCATCCTACCCATTGACTACCCCCAATGGATTTCTAACATTGTTCCTGTCACAAATGTGACAGGGGGACTTTGCATTTGCACGGACTTCTATGACCTCAACCTAGCTTGTCCCAAAGATGATTTTCCTCTACTAGGCATTGACCAACTAGTTGATCTCACCGTCGGCCATGAAATGCTATCACTCATGGATGGTTTCTCGGGTTATAATCAAATATTACTTACTCCAAAAGATCAACACAAAACTACCTTCATCACTCCTTGGGGACCTTTTGCTATCGAGTCATGCCTTTTGGCCTTAAAAATGTTAGTGCTACATATCAATGAGCCATGACTTACATCTTCCATGACATCATGCATCACATATTGGAAGATTATGTAGATGATCTTCTTGCCAAATCCAAACATCGATTCGAACACTGACCATCCTTAAGGTCATCTTTGACCACCTCATCAAGTATTGTGTTCATCTTCAACCAAATAAGTGCATCTTTGCAGTACTTTCAAGAAAACTCCTTGGTTTCATCGTTTCTTTGTGTGGCATAGAAGTTGATCTTGCTAAAGTAAAGGCTATTCTAGAAATGCCTCCGCCTACTAATCTTCGTCAACTTCAAATCCTACAAGGTAAGTTGCAATCCATTCGTCATTTTATCTCATAACTTTTCGACCATTGTCAACCATTTCATCATCTTCTCAAGAAGGACGTTTCATTCAAATGGGATGATGAATGCCATAAATCCTTTAAAGCCTTAAAACAATACCTTCTTCAACCACCAGTGCTCATTCCTCCTAAGGATGACCAACCCTTTTACCTATATATTTTTGCCACTGACCATTCTTTAGGTGTCGCGATCGCTCATCGTGACGAGCAACATAGAGAGCGAGTGGTTTATTACATAAGTCATACCCTTATGGACTATGAAATTAGATACACCCACGAAAAACTCTACTTAGCCTTAGTTTTCATCACCATCAAACTCCACCATTACCTCCTCAACCACAAAACCTTCGTTGTTACCAATACTAACCCCTTACACTATATGTACACCAAACCCTATCAACATCAACATACCGCACTTTGGCTTATGCTTCTTGCCAACCTCAACCTCAAATTCACTCATCAAAATTCCATCAAGGGCCAAGATATCACTGACCAACTAGCGGACGCACCTCTTTTCGAGAATCAACCCTCTAACTTTGATTTCCTAGACGAATCCACAGCTACCCTCTCCTTAGACGATACAGCTTACCAAATGACACTCTTCTTCGATGGCTCCAAGTGTCAACGTGGAGGTGGGGCTGGTGTTATCCTCATTCCTTTTGATGGTGAACTTTATCCTTTATCTTTCATACTAGATTTTGATTGTACAAACAATATCGTTGAATATGAAGTGCTCGTATTGGATCTCTCTAGGTTGCTTATGCCTTAGATGTTAAGTCAATCAATATCTTCGGTGATTCCACTCTGGTCGTAAACCAAGTCAATGGTATACTACCAGTGTCGTAATGAGATACTTCAAAAGTATAAACATCACGTAGACATACTTTTGACCACCTTTGACCATTACGAACTTCAAACCACCCCATGTTCTACCAATAAATTTGTGGATACCATGGCTTGCTTGGCTTCTCGATACCCACTTCGCACTGCCAACTCTAAAATCTTTGTCACAATATAAAGGTTGTAATCACCCTCTTACTTACCTCATGAGGTCTACTCCGTCGGAACCGTTGCACTTTGACCCACGTGACCTTTGGTATAAGTAGTTTGTAGACTATCTTTCCCTTTCCATTCTACCCACTAATCTCACTCATAATGGACAACGTTCCTTTCTTAAAAGTGTCTCTCATTATGTCATCATGGGTGGTCTCCTTTATAAGCGTGGCTTCGATGGTATTCTCTTACGATGCCTTACAAGTTCTGAAATTCCCTACACTATCAAGGAAGTTCACGATGGAATTTGTGGAGGTCACTTTAGTGGTTTAGGCTTGTGGCAAAGCACATTTTCACCTTATATTATTGGTCAACCCTAAACCATGACTGTTGTGACTATATCAAATGTTGTATAAAATGACAGCAACATGTTAATCTTCATCACACACCTAGTCATGCCTTACAGGTCACACGAGACCTTTGGCCTTTTTCTCAATGGGGTTTAGATCTTATCGTGAGATCAATCCCCATTCTTCACAACACCATCAATGGATTATAACCACTACTGAATATTACACAAAATGGGTAGAAGCCATCCCCCTCATTTCTATAAAAGTCGAGAAAATATGTGAATTCATCAACCATCACATCATTTTTCACTTTGGTGTTCCTCGTCATCTCATCACCAATAATCAAAAGAAATTCAAAAACAAACCCCTACGTAAATTGTGTGATGCCTTTGGCATCAAACTCAATTTCTCGTCACCTTATTACCCGCAAAACTAATGGCCAAGTAGAATCAACCAATAAAACCTTGAACAAAATTCTCATGAAAATAGTTGATGATACTAGAAAGGATTGGCATTCACATAGTCCTTTCACTTTGTGGGATTATCGCACTAGTATTCACACTTTGACTTTGCCACACCTTTTCTTTGGTCTACGGTATCGAGGTTGTCTTGCCTCTCAAAGTCAGATTTCATCTCTCCACATCTCACTACTGAGACATGCTCAATGACGATGAGTTTTTCCAGGATCGTTTGGCGCAACTTGAGTTATTATATGAACGTCGTCTCAATGCTCTTGACCATCTATAAATCTACCAAAAATGTATCAAACATGCTTACTGAAAAATGTGTCCACGAACGAACCTTTTAGGTCAGTGACCTTGTCCTGAAGGAAAATCAACATGTAACCAAAGAAGAGAAAAGTAAACGGGAAAATTTTCTCCTAATTGGCTTGGACCCTATATCGTTACCCATGCCTATGGATCAGGTGCTTATAATTTGTCTTCACTAGAAGGTAAACCTAAACCTGAGCCTCTCAACGCCTTGCATCTTCGACCATTTTATTGTTGACATCAAGTCCTATATCACTTTCTATCAATTGATCGCTCACCCTTGAGCATCGTTCTTCTTCCATGTTACCCGTTTTTGAGGATCCACAACTAAACAAGAATCATGTGATTACCCGTCACCTTTCAACCCTATCTTCAATATGAGTACCATGGCTCTACTCATGGCAGGATTCTCATGGATACTTTTTCATCTTTTAAAAATATGGAATCCCATGGTCATTCATCACTCGAAACTACCTCTTTCATAGTTAACCTCTGTGTGTTATGGTTTTGTCTTCTAAATAAGAACCTAATCCTCCTCTATAGTCTTGTCCATGACTTAAAACATCCAAAAAAACACAATGGGATTCAACTCCTTGAGTCAAACTTCCCACAAAGATGACTCCCTCAAAAAGGGACATCTCTTCTCTCTATCTAGCTTATAAATATACTGCTCCCTTAAGTGATAGCCATATAAATTGATTGCCAAAATATAATAAATATTTTTAATCTTCCCACATTGATCAACTTCATGAAGACCTCAAGGATAAAATCTACTCATCCCACATAGAATTCTCGCATCGATCAGTCTATAAAAAAACACAAAATTCAAAGAAAAAAAAAAGATTAACTTTTTCGTCATGGATTTGCCTATTTTGATCTTGGGTCTCTTGCCAAATAGACATGTTGTCTCACACTAGGTTACGCTCACCCATCCACTTTTGCTTCATTGCCTTTTGCGCCCTAGTTTTCTCTATGCTCAAGGGACTTGCCGTAAATGTGACATTTCGTGATCATGTGACTTTCTTCACCTTTAGAATAGTCCATTATGCAACGCCTTTAAGGTCTTACATTCATAAGCCCATCTTGGGTATGGTAGACTCATTAGGGTTCTTATCAATTAAGCATCTCTTTTACCACCTCTTATCATTCGCCTTCCTCATTACTTATTGATTATCCTATACAGGACCAGATCATCGACACCTAAATTTTAAAATGACTCAACCATGCCTATGACCTAAACTCAACCATGCCTATGACCTAAACTCAACCATGCCTATGACCTAAACTCAACCATGCCTATGACCTACATTCAATCATGCCTAAGATCTACCAACCCATTCCTCATATTCTTCCCTAGCTTATGGGAGAACTACATCGACCTGAGGCCCCTTTTGACTGGGCTATGTAGGCAACACTTGAAGGCATGGGGCCCTTGAAGGTTAGCTCGGCCACTCTTCACCCTAACCTATTTTCCCCTTCATTTCCCTATTCACATCCTACCTTAGTTCATTTCCATTTTATATCAACAATTAGAAATTAAACCAAACAAGAAACAATTGAAGAACATTTTTACCACATCATCACATCATTCATTTATCATTTTCACATTTCCACTATAGAAAATATTTGGAAACTTAAACCATACACACATATATACATCATCATTTATTTCCGATGTTACCAATGACTTGGTTTCATGCCTATAACCTAACTCCATCATGCCTATAACCCGACTCTATGATGCTGACTCATGACTGACTCACTCTAACACACCTAACCAACCTAACTCAACCACACCTCTGAAGACCTCGACTCAATCATGCCTAATTCACCTAGTTTCCATCACATACACAAATAATAATGGAAATTAAAACAAGTACACCATCCATACTATAAATATCATCATCTATATAAATGAGAAAGTCTATGTATACATACATATGTACACATATACAAATATCTCAAATCACTCAGATACATCCTCACCATCTTCATTTGACATGCGAGTGGTATATAATCAAAAATATTAAAACTCTCATACACACCTCACTCTCTTGACACGTAGGCAGTATATACCAAAAATACACAAAAATTGAAGTATACGTAACTATGAGGCATCCCCCCGTCGGATATCCTCCATGCATGTCTCACCTGTCTCCTCCTCCTCCTCTACTTCCATGCGGTCTTGCTAGCATCTCACCACCCTCCATGAGCCTCAATCGACCTCTCTCTGGGTACCTCACCCGGAGTTGGCCTTCGTGAACTAGTGACCTCACCACGACCTTGTCTCGAGGCTCGCCGACCCCATGTACTCTCCACACTTTGTGAGTGTGAGACCAGTCCTCTCACTCGAGGTGCTGTGTGCTCTATACTCTACATAGGTAGGGACATCTATCCCTATGGCAATTAGGTGATCCTGATAATATCTCACCTCACCTAGGACATCCCTGAACTCTGGCCATGGGTACTATCTAGTGGTGGTGCCATCGGCCTCTGACCTTGTACCTATACCATGGGACCCTGTCCTGCCCCTACCTATAAAATGGGACCTTTTCCCTGAGCCTGTGTAGGTGCATGTGCTGTGCACACAGGCCTAAAGGCCACAATATACACTGTATAATGGCCAACGTTGGCCCTATAAACTCTACTACATGCACCTATAGGGTGGCCACCTATACCCCATCTCCATCCCCACCTGTGCAATCCTGTCCCTGTGTACCTGGGCTGTGGGGGCTACTACTTACTTGTGCTTGTAGTGTGGCCACCTATGCCCTCTCGACCTGTCGATTTGCCCTGCTATCACCAATCTGTGTCACTTTAGGGTAGTCACCTACCCCACTATGGGCGTCCTCGAACTGTGATAGTGGCTAAGTTAGGCTGCCACGGCCTCGGCGGTACTACCCATAGCTTGTGTTTCCCACCACTATCTGTACTATCTCGTAAACCCGACATCATCGATCTTAGGTCTACCACCTGCTCTCCTATTTCCTGTGGGCACTGCTGCCGATATGGTAGAGGCATAGGCCTCTCCATGTCATCCCTCTGTATTGTGGAAATGGTGGAGGTACATCTTGATGCAATCAAACTTTCATCCGACCACATCAATATGTATCATCTTGTGCTCTCCTACACGGCACCCCTCTATCCATCAGAGCAACTATAGCTCCTGTAGCTCCTCACCATCTACCTATATGATGGGAAGCCCACATACGGCCTCCAAATGATGTCCACACTAGACAACCCCTCTAATGCACGCATGTAATATGCTACATATGTGTAGCCCTGACAGCTCGGCACTCTCCAATAGTAGGTACCCATCGCTTGTAGCCCACCCGAACCAAGCCCGCCTCGAATGCATCAGGTCGAGGCATGCCCACTGGATGCACACACATGATGTGCTCATATGCCTAGCAGTGTAGGAGGAACGTACAACACAAGCTGAACCTTCGTAGCCTCCCATAGGCCTATAAATTTATGTATAGCTACACCAAGAATGCTGGTGCCCATGCAAACCGGGTCTTTTCCTCCATCATGTTGTGAAGAACCCCCATTAATGCCCTTGGGAATCTCCCACCCTCTCGCATCGCGATGAAAAATAACAAATTGTCTCCATCATCAACACCACTAACCTCATCTCCTCTGAATGGGCCCAATATATATCTCCATAACTCAAGTTGGCACTACGGAACCATAACTCCACCAACCCCGCCTTGAACAACTTCAACATAAAATCCTCAAGTTCCTATAAGGAAATGGAATACACCTGCATCCCTACTATTGGCAGCTGTAGGATCCTATAAACATCCTCCAAGGTGATGGTCATCTCACCTGTCATCAAGAAGCGAAATGTGTTGGTCACTAAATCCCATATATCGATGAGGGTGACCATCAAACTCGGCTCTTGGACTACATGTTGGTAGCATCGACCCTAATCGGGATGACCTCTCGCCACATGGTGCCACTCCTCAGCTGTCACGCTCCCTTGTACCACTAATAACAAGGGCGGTACCTTATCCCACATCTGCAACTGATCCCTTTCTGCATCCAACAAATCATAACACCATTAGACCTTGACCATACCCCACTTCACCCTTACCCACCTAACCTATTCCCAAGACCTTTCCTACTCATGACCTATCTCCCCACCCCAACCCTAAAATCCTACCCTTCTCTCCCTGCTCTATTACCCATCCCTCAAACCATACCTATTCACACCTCTTACCCAAGCTATTTTCCGTCAACAATATCTTCTATCTCATGACCTATCTCCCCCACCCACCTCCTCTCCTTTGTTGGCCCATTTTCCTCTAAATGCCGACCGACATCGGTTCTTATTGACTAATAACGGTCAATAAAAACCAGCATCGTTCACTTCATATGTGGTGATGTCGGCTAACTCCCTACGATGTCGGCCAACCTTTGGCGACGCGTCAGTCACTTGCACAGTGGTGAAAAAATCCACGAAACCCTACCCGTTTTCTCTAAAAATCCCATATTCTACCCTCCCTACCTACCCTTCCCTCCTCAAATCTCCCCTCACCCCAACCCCACTCCTTCTTACCCTACATCAACCTTCCCCCATTCCTATTTCATCCATTTTCTTCCCCAATTTAAATTTAATTCCCCCAAAAAACCCATTTTACCCTAACCTGATTTCTACAAACAAATTTACCTACCACACGTAGAAGGGGATCAAATCCTACCTCATCGTGACATCATCTGCGTGGTGGCACATCGGGCCGCTACACCGGTGGTCCACCCGATCCCTCTCCTACCTCTGCCATCACCAAATTCCCTCCTCACCTCCACCCAATCAAATCAATCACACCGATCTCATGGACCCGCCTATCGAATGTTGATTACCCGCTCACGAGGGCTCATGAACTCAGCTCTCTATCTCACTCCATCACTTTCCATTTTTCCACCGCTCCTTTTTCATTTTCTACTATTGTAAAATGACAAATGATTCCATAAAAAGTGGAATTTTCCTTTTTAATCCCAATCCGCTATGACCGACGTCGGTCATATTGTGCCCTAGTCAACCGTCATCGGTCAACATGTAACCGACGTCGGTCACACTTCAAACTAGTTGCCCTTACCCCACTCCCTTTTCACCTATCGCCACTTGTGATCACCCACTTTTTATCATTCCGACCACCCATTGAACCATACCTACAAACCCAACCTACCCCTACATTTCCTTTGCTACGTCTTAGGAGTTGTTATTTTACCTATACCTTGGCCTTACCTGTGTCATGACCTATTTTCCTAACTTGACCTACTTGGTGTGACCATTGACCTTATGTACTCGTTATACCTTGTGATGTTGTTACCTATGTTGTTTTAGCCTAACAACCATACCTTGCCTATTGTCATGTCGTTTATCCCGACCAAACCTTTGGTGTACCGAAGCATACCTAAACGTTCTTGCACCTGACCTACATTGTGTTTCTCGACCATATCCTATACCTTGGATACCTAAATCACTTCACCCTTGTTTGGATAAACCTATCAACCTTGGACGATGTAGAGTTTGCAAGCTCTTCAACCTAGTACCATGTTGCAATCTATACATGTGCGTGTATTTGATTGTCATTACCCATGACCTGATTTTGACCACAACCTACTACCCATTACCCGAGTTGACCATCACCCTTTCCCATAGTACTCATACCCTTCCCCACCTATCTTCACCAACTACACATTTATCAAACCACTCACCGATTTTGTATTACACCTCATCAATGCCTGGTTTGAGGGGGATCACCTTCACCCACACATGGGGCAATCACTTCCTATTTTTGTCAGCGTCGCTTACCAATACAAGCTACGCAACAAAAAGGGGCAAAATGTAGACACCAAAATTGGGTCACACTCCCCTTGGTCCCTTTTCGAATAGCCAACTTAAACATATTCACCTAACCATGACCTTTTTACCCCACATTAATATTAGGTAAATTAATTATAATTAAAGTAATACCCATGCTCACAATATTCATTATATAATTACATTAATTAAAACTAAATTCCACCTCACCTAGAAACCTCACCCCACCACCTCACCTATAAACCTCATCATAAACCTATTCTTAGCATATTTCCATTTTACTAGGACTCAATATCCACTCACCATAACTAACTAAGACTTAGTCCTACCTACCTTAATTAACTAAGACTTAGTTCACCCTAAAATCACATTCCTATTCTTCCTCTAACCACATTCCCGAGTTATCTAAGTGCAATATCCCGTTTTGATCCACGAGAATAGACTGACCTAGCCAAGAGATTGCCAAGATCTGTCATTTTTAGTAAACCTAGGATTTCCCACCTTAAGCGTACTGGTCAACCCTAAACCGGCACCGGTCACCCTAAACCATCGTCGGTTACCATATAACCATATTGGTAACCTTTTTGAGAGGTTAAACACATTCTTGAGTTTTGGAGCAAAAGAAGATCTGCATGCAAGAAATAACCATAACTCTTTCTCACATTCAAGCAGCCATAACCAACACGGTCATTGATCAAGAGGTTTTTTCATTCACAAGAGCACTCAGAAACACCGCCATAACATTGGTTGCTTTTTTTTGATCAGCCATCACCACCACCCAGCCATTGAACCTACACAACAGTAAGTGTTTCTCTAACCTGCACCACTTCATTTCCATTCGGTTTATAAAGTTCTTCACCTTTTTTTATCAATCATCAGCTATATTTTCACCCTACCACTATTTCCTTCTTATGAACTCGACCATTCCCATCGCTCCTACCCCTTTTAATCACCTCTTTCTACCCCTAAGCACATCTGAATATTCCCATCATCTCCCCAGACCTAAACCAACTCCTTATCATCACTGATCTAGTCTCAGACAAATCCCTAAAACCATGAACTATTGAGTTATTACCAGCCCATAGTAACCTTCATTGATTCTTACTAAAATTTCGTTAGTCATAACAAACCGATGTTAGTCTCACGTATCTGGCAATCCTACCAATACCAAATCCCAATAACCCTTTTTAAGTGATTCAAGGGACCTAGAATCGACCACGACCTATTCCACCACCTTAGTTGTTTACCTTATTTCCGAGATCGATCATAGCCTAGCTTTGTTATGTTAGATTTGCTTTTTGTATTTGGACGAGATACCTAAATCATATCAACTACAGTAGGATCCTATTTACTTACGTTATTTCTTACATTAAATTTTTTTAAATAGTGGGTTGATTACCACCAAGGAAGTATCACACTTCCTAGATCTAGCACACGCTAGGCAACCCACTGACATATATTATTTAATCCTCTTTTTATGGTCTTGTTGTGTATTTCAGGTAGTTCTTCCTAGCCAAAAGGAAGCTCTCACAGTCAACATTGGATCAAGAATTTAGAATGCACGCAACAACCTCCAACCGACCATCACTACAGCTATTCCTCCTTGGCCCACACCCTTATATGTTTCATCAAAACTTAATGAAAATGGTGAAACATGTAAACAGAATGACTACAAGAACAAGTGAAGATGAAGCCACGATGGCGGCTAAACTTGCAAAATGTTAGTTTCAAAAATATAATAGCAATGATAGCATGTGATGGCATAAATCGAAATAAAATCAAAGTAAACCTCCCAAAGTCTCCACAAGTGATGCAAGACAAGCTCAAATGGACTCCAAGAAGGTTGAAATAGCTGCAAGGATGCTCAATCTTGAAGATAAGTTCACACAACACAAGAAAACTTTGATTATGCCTTGTTTTGAAGGGGGTGAAACCAGCTTTATAGGGTCGACGACGACCCAGGTGGGTCACCACCAATTGTGGGGAACCATCCCTTTGAGTGGTGGAAGGGTGATTTATTCAAGATATGGGGATTTTATGGATTAGGATGAGTGTTTTAAAGCATATAGGTAGGTTAGGGTTTCCTAGGGAAGTGTCATGGGTAAGTGGGAGATAAAGATGGATTAAATAAAGGCTAGAAAAAGCATAGGGATATGGAACTAGGTAGTTAGGGATAATAAACAACCTAGGGAGGAGAAATGAAATCTAATTAGAGGTAATTAGCTAATGAGATGAGGATTAGAAAATGATTAAATGAAGATTAATTAAAAATTAAATTTGATAGGTTAATAGATAGGAAAGGTGAGAATTAAAATATGAATTAGAATTAAAATAAATGGGGTCTAGATAAGACCATGATGAAAGAAGTGAACATGGGCAACAAGGGTAAGGATACCAAATTTTGGTGTCTACATTTGCCCCCTTTTGTTGAGTGGTTTGCACTTAACAAGCCATGAGACAAAACAATGAGAGATAAAGAGTAGGATGAAGGCTAATGAAGGATTGATGATGAGCTCCCCCTCAAATGCGAGGGATCGATAACGCAAAGGGGAATCGATGATGAGGTTGAAAGAGGTAGATGGTGAAGGGTGGGTGGGAGAAGAAAGATGGGTAAAATGATAAGGTGAGGCAAGATGCCCCAAACAAGAAGGATCTGAATCAACAAAATTAAAAATATGGTAGTGATTTTAGGAGTCATATCGTAGGAAACAAAGGTCGGGTCTTGAGGAGATGATGGTAATGTCCTACGGGTTTGTGACTCAGAAAAAATCACTACAAAATAGAGGGAATCCAATGGGAGACCACTCAAATGGATGCAATCCATGGGGACCAATAGGTCATAAGAAGGCATCGAACTATGTGCAACCAACCAAATGTGAAAATAATGTGAAATCCTTCATGTGTGAGGAATTGATTGAGAGGTATGTGTCTGCAAAGGATGAAGATGGGAGTAATGGTGCCCCTATAAAGGGCACAAAAATGGCCTAAAAGGAAAAATATAAAAAATGATGAAATAAAATTCCCCAAGGGGGAATAAATATGGCCATAAAGGTGGACTTTGAGAGCAAACATGGATAAATAAATGGTGCCCTAACAAAGGACACAACAATGGGAATAAGAAATCCAAAACAAGGGTTGCGAGGTGAGTCGTGGCGACCCAGGGGGTCAACAACGACTTGTTTTCGGTGTGGCTATATAAGCCCGAAAGTCGCCACCAATGCTCATTTTAATGCTTTGCAGTGATGATTGATAAAAAATATAAAAGGAGACAAAGAGATGGAGGTCGAAGGAGTAGCTAGAAACGCCAGAGGATGTAGGTTGGTAAGTAATGAAAACCACGCTTGTTTTTAATTTATGTTATGTTTTTATTTATTTTTTTGCATTTTTGTTTTTAGAAAAATGGATGACGCCAGGGGCGGTCGGTGGTGACTTGGAAGGGTTGTCATCGAATTAGCCCTAAAAGGTGACGATTGGCCCCTAGACGCATCGAACCAACCTAGGTCAGCGTTGATTAGCCATGATAAGTTAAATAAATGAATGATTTTGATGTTAAATGATGTTTAATGATGAAAGGACTTGATGTTTGCTTGGTTGATTGGTGATAACGAGCAGAGACCCTATACTTGAGAGAACAAGTCCCAAATTTGTTTGATTAGATTAGAGGACATATGGCCGACGCTGAGTGGGATCACTTAGCGGATGTGGGGTTAGGAGGATTTAGACATTATCATAGGATCCCACAAGATGTGGGGTTGATGATTACATTGGTTGAGAGGTGGGATATGCATATCGACACACCTTCGGTTCAAGATGGGTGAGATGACTATCACCCTGGAGGATGTATATCACATCTTGAGATTTCCTATACAAGGGGAGCAGATAGTCCCCATTATAGTTGATAGCAAATTATAGTATTGACATGACTATTTAGAGCCAATGTGCATCCCATATCAAATTCTCTTAGGGGAATTTTCATATGAGTTGAGGTACGAGACTAGGGGCTACTGAGCCGATTGATTTCTTTGATTATGATGGTGATTTCATGTTATGCGTTGCCTAACACGGGGATCCAGGTTCCCATGGACTTTAGTAGGTGTTGTAGTAGATATAGTTGAGCATCAAACAATGTTTTCATTTGGCATGACTTTGCTAACACAGGTATATCATGAGCTAGTCATGTATAGAGCGGAGAGGAGGTTGGGATTGGATGTAGGCTTCATGCTACACTGCACTCTTGGGACTATGAACACATTGTAGTTATCTAGCCATTAGGGTTACCATGGGTCACTGGGACCATATAGATCTCACACTTTGGGGTTTTTGAGATAGCCAGATGTGGCTCATGGAGATAGATGAATTAGAGATTTTGATTGGTATGTAGATATGTTTATAGAGCTTAAGGGCGAGTAGATTAAATGAAATCCCTATAGAGTTTTCTTTACATGGCACAAAGGCGAGATGTAAAGTTAGTGGGTATGAGGAGGACAAGATCGGTGTAGGGTAGAAGGCCGAGAGATGATTGAGGCCATACAGTTTAATAGATTATTATGATAATTTGGTGTCATTCGAGACTAGTACCTAGGGAGCCTACCTCATATATGCGAGAGGGATTGATAGGGAGCTTCGAGCCTGTCATGGAAGACCCATTAAAGGAGGTAGCAACACCTTGGGATGAGGGTGATGACATGGGAGTTGGATTAGGGTTTTCGATTGGATGACCACAACTTGGGAAACTTGGGTGGATGGAGAAAGAGGAGATGAGGAGGAGGAGGAGACAGAGAGGTTGATGTAGAGGCATCTCTAGGAGGTGACAAAAATGGGGATAGAGGAGAGTCTGCCTAGATGGCACGATTATGTGCGGATCTAGAGCATATACATGTTGAGAGGGACATAATTATATAACAAAGAGATGCGAGTCATACGGAGAGGGACCGAGTCACCCAGGACATGAAATGGTACCATAGGCAGAGGGAGGCCTATAGGGCTCATTTTAGAGATCTTGCTACTATACTTACCACCGAGTTAGCGAGTGGCACACATGCGAGATCACATGGTAGTAGGAGGAAGATGGCACCTCTTGGCATGATTTCCATGGATCAATATAGATCCTTAGTCGCAGAGGCTAAGTATTACAAGGGGATTATGATCAAAGATGTCGTGCGACACTATAATATTGGGAGCATCTACGAGAGGTGAGCGGCAGTGGGCTAGGCCATCAGGGAGCACATTGAATGTGGCTCGAATGTATCGAGGAGAGGGCCGAGTTGGAGGTGATGATGTCGAGAGAGAGAGAGATAGAGGGACTTGCCTCATAGGGGCAAGAGTTTAGGATATCTAATGTGAAATTTACTTGGTTTTACAAACATCTCTTCTTTGAGAGAGGACCCTTAGAGGTCGATGATGTATTGATACACTTTATTTTGGCGATATATATATGATATATGATTATTTTGTCATGGTTTAGCATGTGTGTATTGTGTGATGTTGATTATTTGATTCATGATGATGTGATTGCATGTTTTACTTTATATTTGATGATGATGGTAAAATTATAGGATGATATGTTTTATTTGATGATGATGTTTGATGTATATGATGATGATAATATGTGATATATTGATGATGGTGATGATTACTTGTTTACTTTGGATTTGATAATGATGATGAACGTATATGCATGGATAATATGTGATATTGAGAAAAAGTAATTTGAAAATAGGCGTGATGAATGATGAATATAGATGATGATAAGTAAGAATATGTAAGTAGATGGGGGACCATAGATGGGTAGAATATAGGTGATTTAGATTAAAGTAGATGTAATTGTAATATAACAAAGAAGAGGTAAATAATATATGTGGAAAGGTAGAATAAAACACAACTTAACGATGGTGACATATCGGTATGAATGATGCTATGTCATATCAAGGGGTGTGTGAAGAAAGGATTCCAACAATCACATTGGAGGTAAACAAGAAAGGGATCTAAGTAAAGCAAGGCACATGCGACCAAAACATACACTAGTATATAACCAACAATAGTTAGTTATACCAAAGATAATAAAGAAACATAAACAGAATGAACTCATAAATCTAATGTCAACACGAAAAAGGGATTTGTGATGTGACTTATACATGGAAAGAAGGTTCTCCATAAGTGGTGTTCCCTAAATCTATGCCCCATCTCTGGGTATAGGAAAGAGCAAAATGATCAATGCGGGAAGTTTGCTAGAAGAAATTTGATCAATGTGGAAAGATTTCTTAGGATGTTGATAAAATAGAAGGTTGATTAATAAGGAAGCCTTCTATGCCATGATACACAAGAGTAGCCATCCTTCGAGGGTATGGTCTACTTTAGAATATATGTTATTGATATCAAGAACGATACACATGATAGCCGTCTTTCAAGGGATCGGTCTATTGATTTTGATTTCATTTTCTTCTTTTTAAATTATTTTTTAAAATGTTTTGACATGAATAGTTGTCCTTCGAGGGAGCAATATGTTTTTGATAACTTTGATTTTTGATAAAAGCATCCATGAATTTTGATTTTTAACATGGGGAAAAGCTGGGAATAGTTAGGTAAACCACTCAGAAAGGGATGATGAATGTACAAGAGACACCCATAGACCCTTAACATGATTCCAATAGGTAAATAAGAGGGTGATGGATGTAATTATCATGGAGTTATCACCGAGAAGAAATAATATATCCATAAGGAAAATGATATGGATAGAGCTGTGGTGCCCATATTTAAGGTCATGTCTAGGAAAGTAATGGTAGACCACATAATTCCAAATCATTACAATGATAGATGGAAGAGGCTAATGATGGAGGAATGATCTAAGAATATGATTAAATGTTCATTGGTAGACATGATAACAATAGAATGGTCACAAGTGTAATACGTTAAGTGGTTCCACTTCCGATTTATCATCAAGGGAGGCCAAACGATAGGCTCCCGACACATAATTATGTGTAATAATGTATGATCCAATCCAATTGGAGGTGAAATTTCCACGTTGGCTTCTCTCCCAAGTAGTAACGTTATGATTTTATTTAAGAATGAGGTCACCAACATTAAATTCGTGTTCTTTGAGGTGCTTGTTATAAGCACACTTGATGCATTTTTTATAAATGTGATAATTCTCAAGAGTGATAAGGTGGCGTTCTTTTAACAACTCAAGTTGTGTTAGATGCTCCTGACGATAATCTTCATCAGAGATGAAGTTGTGAAGAGACACACACAAAGATGAAATTTGAACTTTAAGAGGAAGAACGTATTCATAACCATACATGAGATATAAGGGAGTAGCACTTGTCGAAGTGCGGATGTTGGTCTGATAATTCCAGAGAGCCAAAGGGATATGGAGATGCCAACTACGACTTAAGTGATCAATAGTTTTTGTAATAATGTTACGAAGAGTTTTATTAGTTACAAGAATGTCTCAATATTTTTGAAGAGTATCATTTTTACACTAATACTCACCTATGACTTGTTTGATGATAAGTTCAAAATACCCATACATTTCAAGAATTTGAACACCTAGAAAGAGTAGTTTCAAGACCTAAGATAAGGGCTTCGTACTCTACCATATTATTTGTGCACTCAAAATTGAGATTATTTGCAGGGGAATAGGAACATCCCCAAGAGGGATGAGAACGATGCCAACGCCTCCTCCTTGCTGACACATAGAACCGTTGAAGAAGAGGGTCATCTTAAGGGTGTCATACTCATGATGAAAGTGATTAGTTTATTCATCTGGGAAATGCTCATGAGGAAGATGCGAACTAGGAAGAGGGGCTTCAACTAATTGGTCTACAATAGCTTGGCCCTTAATAGATTTTGAGAAATGAACTCGAGGTCAAACTCGGTCATGAGCATGAGCCATTGAGTGATGTGATCATTGTGATATGATTTAGAATGCATCATCTTAAGAAGATGGAATCTAGTAATGACATAAGTCTTATGATTGAGGAGATAATGTCGAAGCTTAAAGGTAGAAAAGAAAAGAGTATAACAAAACTTTTTAGCTTCAGTGTAGCGAGTCTCACAGTCATGAAGGGTACAACTGATGTAATAAATGACCTTGGTCATCATAATGTGCTAACACATCCCCTAAAGCGTGATTAGTAGCGATCGATGTATAGATAAAAAGGGATCCCCCTCAGTGGAGGTGTAAGCACTAGTGGAGACAAAAGATATTGTTTAAGATCATCAAAAGCCTTTTAACATTTATGATCCCAATTGAATTATGTGTCCTTATGAAGAAGGTGATGAAAGGGTTGGAAATGATATGAAAGTTGTGAGATGAAACGAAGAACTGATTGAAGTCACCTTGAAGATTGTGAAGTTGCTTAAGATTGGAAGGAGGAATTTCAATCATTGCTTTTATTTTTGTGGGGTCAACTTCAATACCCTAATAGATACGATAAAGCCAAGGAGTTTTCTAGTTAACACTCAAATACACACACTTTCCTAGATTAAGACAAATGAATAAATGAATAAGGTACTCGAAAAAAGATTTGAGAATGACAAGATGGTCATGTCGATGTTTAGATTTACCCAAAAGATCATCGACATAATCTTCTATTTTTTTGTGGATGAGATCATGAAAGATGTAAGTCATGGCCCGCTGATAGGTGGCTCTGAATTTTTCAGACCAAAGGGCATGCCACAATAGAAAAAGGTCCCCAAGGAGTGATGAAGGAAGTCTTATGTTGGTCTCTAGTGCGAGTGATGAGAATCTAATTATAACCTAGAAAAACCATCCATAAGAGAAAGCATCTCATGACCTATGGTAAGATCCACAAGTTGATCGATGTTGGGAAGAGGGAAGTCATCTTTAGGGCAAGCAAGATTAAGATCTCAAAATTCATTACATATATAAATATTTCTAGACACTTTAGTGATATGTATGATGTTAGAAACCCATTAGGGATAGTCAATGGGGATGATGAAGTTGTCATAAAGAAGACATTGTAACTCCTCTTTGACAAGGAGGGAAACTTGAGGGTGCATGTGGCGAAGCTTCTTAACCGGTTTAACGTTGGGAAGGTGATGATATTATGGATGACAATAGAAGGATCAAGACCTGCATGTCATGAATATGACCATGTGAAGGATTGACTATGATGAGAGAGGAATGCGGTGAAAGACTCAAGCTCCTGTGGATCAAGAGATTGACCTACCTTGAGGATGTGAGGCTCTAGGGAGTCCCGATATTGATGTCGATGGTGGATTCATTGAGAAGAGTGGATGTGTCAGATGGTAAGGTATTATGAAGATAAGAATCCTCTTCCCCCATATGGGAAATAATGGTGTCATTTTCGGTGCATTGAAGAATGTCGATGGTAGAAGATTCCTCTTCTATCATCTCTCGGATGGACGAAGGGGAAGGGACCTAGTTTGATTCTCACACTAATAAGTGATCGGTCCCAAGGTGATGGTGGAGACTAAAAAAATCCATAAGAAATAGACACATTTCATCCATATCCATGGCCTCATGGGATGGAGAAGATGGAGAAGGCATGTCCATGCACATCTCAGATGGTGGGATGGGGTCGGTGGGTTGCTCTGATATCCTAACCCAAACTTTTCATGAGGCTTATGAACTTTGATCGATAATAAGGCCATGTGGCCCATGCTCATAACGTCCCATGCCAAATCCCTTCCATGTGCATGGTGGAGATAGGTGTGGGTGAAGGATGGTTTTTTGAGGAAGCCAAAACCATTGGTATAAGGTTTGGCATGTGGATGATCAATGATGTGAGAAGAAGGGGTGTCAAAACCACCATAGATGAGATTGGTTTGAAGATGTGGTGGACCGAAAGGAATGACGATATCCCCACATTGGGTTGATACATTGGAGCTTTGGTCGGTTTCCGAGATGGTGAGGAGTGGGCAAGGTGTTGAGTGTAAGAAGATGATACTCCCCAACATAAGTTTGTCCATTACTTTGTCTAGGGAGTCATCATTAGGAAGTTTGGATGAAGAAATGGATGAGCTGGTGGATGGTGTAGATGAATCATTCTTGGGAATGAGGACATCATTAGGTCGATAGGTCATGTTGCACATTTGGAAGGGAGGAGCATCCTTGGGAAGTGTCAAGATCTTCCCCTCATGCTCATACTTAAGGCAATGATGAAGTGTAAAGGGAAATGCACATAATGCATGGATCCAAGGTCATCCAAGGAGAACATTGTACTGAAATTCCCCTTCTATGATGTAGAAGACCTCATGGAGGAGCTTCTCACCAATGCAGATAGGAAGAAAAATTGTTCCCAAGGTGGGAGTGATAGCATCATTGAAGGCTCAAAGGACCAAGGTGTTTAGGTGATGGTGGATTTTGGGATCTTGAGTTGATCGAAGGTATGTGATGGGATGATATTAATGCTTGCCCCATTATCGATCATGGATCATCGAATGAAAGTATCATTGATCCTAACCATGATGAAAAGGGGAAGGTCATGTTCTTTCGGTGTGATGTCTAGAATCTCAATATCATCGAATGAGATAGTAGCAATAAGTTGTAAGTGCTCCTACAAGAGATGCAAAGGTTGAGCCTCATCACTGGATGTCAAAATACACTTCAAGGCTTCGGTGAGATCCTACTTATGGTCCGAGTGAGATTTGGATGAGCTTCAAAATGACATCTTAACTAGGGCCTGATGAATTTGTTTGATGATACTTTGTTCAATAGGTTGAGGGGAAGCTAAGATAGAAACCTTAGGTTTCGATGATGATGGGTGAACTCCTTAGGAGGAGGAATGGTGAAAAAGGTCTTGGATTTTGGTTGGGATGTTGATTTAGGATCATGTGGACCAGATCAGTGGCTATCTAAACAACATTGATGAATAAAGGGGGACCATCCTTAGAATAATCATCATTTGGAGGTGGGATGGCCACAAAATTCCATGATGAATGAGGGGACTTATGCATTTGGATGGATGAAGTAAGGTGTAGATGTTGGAATGGATGTGGAAGGAGGAGATTTTTTGCCTCAAGAAGAAGGTCATCTTCCTCAATGATGTTGTGGAAAATGGTTTGGAGTGCTTTGCAATGTTCAGTGTCATGTCCAGGGTGTGATGATAGGTGCAAATGAGGTTGGAATCAAACCACGATGGCTTCTTACTATTTGGGTCAAAGGCCTTAATAGGTGGAAGTGTGATGGTGGAAATTTGAAGTAAGTGTTGAAGGACCTCCACATATGATTCAACCAAAGTATTAGGAGGTGCCTTGTCTTTGTGAGATGTCTTGGTCTTGGAAGAAGAGGTGGATGTTTGAGATGATTTGGATGTTAATAGTGGAGTTTGGGTGGTTTGAGGTTTTGATGTCTTGGATTCGGTTTGGTGATGATTGATGTTCTAGAAGAAGAAGTGTTGATGGTTTTGGCTTGGTTGATTGTGGGTTGAAGTGTTTTTTATGAAGGGGCTGGTCCTAGAAGAGATGGATGTGGTCCTAAGATAGATGATGTGGCATTGGATTGTTTGATCTTAGGTGGGGGATGTCTATCTTTTTGTGAGGACGTGAAAGAGACCTTTGAGGAAATGTGCCAAGGGTTCTAGATTTTGTTTGTGAAGAGGCACCCTTGGGAGGAATGATGAAGATATCAACTAGAGGGTCTAAAGGTTTTGTTTGTGGTTGATACAGGTGGAGGAGTAATTTATGTTTGATGAGGTCTAAAGAAGGTGAATATTGGTTTGATGTGGAAGTGTCTGATTGTGTAGATGAGATGGGAGGATCACTTGAAGTTATTGCAAGTTGAAGTGCTTTCCAAAATTCTTCAAATGATGAGAGTGATGTGGAAGGAGAAGATGATGTAGATGTGGTCACAATAGTTGATGTGGTGGGTGCGGTAAAAGTGTGGAAAGAGGAACTAGGATTGATGTTAAGGATGGTATAATAGGTAAAGGTGGAATGGATGTAGGTGAAGTAGTTAAATCCAATGAAGTGGATGTGATAAGTGATGAAGTGGATATAGGTGAGGAAGTAGATATAGGTGTAGAATCAATGGTGGATGTAGAATTAGGTGGGGGTGGTTGTTTCATAAATGTTTCAAGGGCATCATTGATATACTTGCGAATGGGGAAGATGTGGTAGTAGGTGTGGATGTAGGAATAGATGTCATGATATAGATGTAGACATGATTGGTGTGGTTATAGGATAAGTGTTGATGGGCTTGTAGATGTAGGAACAATGTCTAAAGAGGTGGATGTGATAGTTGATGAAGGAGGTGAAGTTGTGGATGGGGTAGGATCTTGATCAATGGTGTGGATAGTGTTTATGGTATGAGCGTTGGGTGCTTGAGATGTAGAAGAAGTGGTGGTTTGACTTGTTGGTGCATGGTTAGGGAATGGTTGTTTGAAGATGTCAAGTGGTTGATTAGGAGATGCATTAGGATTGTCCACTTGAAGGTCACCTTGATCAATGAGTTTTTGGACAAGATCTTTAAAGGTTTGACATTTTCTATATCGTGTCCTCAAACTTGGTGGTATTTATAATAGTGATCTTCATGATACCACATGGTTTAGGTCTAGATTCATCAAATGGTCGAATGGGGGAAGTGTGATAAGGTTAACCACCATCAACTTGTCAAATATTGAACTATATGATTCTCCAAGGGAGTATAGTTGGGCATTGGTCTAGGGGCTTGTTGAGGCCACGTGCTAGAGGTAGGTGTGGAAGAAGACTTAACCACCACGACATTGGCCATGCACTCTTAGATTTTTCATTATGTGTAGATGGTTTGGTAAACTCGTTTTTGGTTTGTTTGATTTAAGTTTAAGTTGGCCTTGCTCAAGGGCACGAGTCTCGAGTTTATGAGCCATGGTGAAGGCTTCTTCAAATGTTTGGAATGATTGGATTTGTAAGGTAGATGAGATATGCTTCACACAAGAGCATGAGAATAATTCAATAAGCTTTGTGTGTGGAAGGAAAATGATAATTGATTTATAATCCATGCCATCGAGTGATGAAAATTTTGTGATAGACTCATCATCAAACTGTCTAATGGCGTATAAGTCCATGTGATGGTGATCTTGTCATGCAATATTGATTGAAAAGTGTTCTAAGAAGAGTTGCACAAGTTGGGTAAATGAGAATAATGAATGTTGGGGAATGCCATTATACCAATCCAATGCTTGGACTGGCCAAGGACATAGGGAAGGTGTGAAGCATGAGGTCTTGATCATGTGCAATAAGGTAACATGCATGCCTAAACACATGAAGATGTTGTTGGGGATCTTCCTTACTATTAAACTTGGTAAATTTGGGAAGCTCCCAATGAGGGGGTAAGATTTGATTGGAACCGATGGATGAATAGGTTTGTTACAAATTTGTTCATAAGATAATGTAACCTTGGGTCCCAAGGTAGTGGCCTCAAGGCTAGCCAACCTATTCATTAAGGCATGCATGGGGTCATTTGAAGTGGTTGGTTGAGAGATGAGTGGTTATGGTTGTATGACATGAGAAGTGGTCGGATAAGGTTGTTGATGAATTTTGGATGTGTGGGTGTTTGAGGAATTTCTTGATGAGGGTGAATGTAAGTCATGGGTTGAGATTGAAGAGGTTGTTGTAATGATTGTTGTTGAGAAATGGGAATGTGATGTGATTGTTGGGATTGGGTTGGTTGTTGTGGTAAATGATGAGTGGGAATGTAGGTGTGGATAGGTTGAAATTGTTGATGAAGTGGATTAGACACCATATAATGCAAAAACACTCATATGAGGAGGTTAGGAAGTGATGAATTTTCATGTATGTGTGATGTGAGAGGAAAAGAATAGGTATGTGTTATTCGGATATGGGATGTAATGTTTGGGTAGATTGGATAGGGACACTAGTGATGATAGTGGCGAAGAGGTGATAGGAATGGAAGTGGTGATTGTGGTATTGATTGGAGGTAGATTGGGAGGAATGGGTGTGACTAGCTAGGTGGTTTGATGAGGTGGAGGATTGGTAGAAGAAGATGGACCGAGCTCATGTTGGGCTATAACAAGCTTATTCATGGCTCGAGGAAAAACACCACAAGTTGTGAAGAGAGCACTTGGGTTGTTTCAGGTTGGATTGATAAGAATAGATTTGTTGAAGTGGTGGTCCATCATCAATAGGAAGTTGGGTTGACTTCCTAAGAAGGTAGTCATGAAGAGCTATGGGATTAGCATCAAGAAGCTCTTAGAACTCCACATTACCACGAGGGATAATGGGAGGTCCAAAAGCTTCAAATGATGCAATGGATGAAGGGGTTATGTCTAGATGGGATGGATTGATGATATAAGAAAGGATTGGTCTCATCTATGGTAGTGGTTTGAACAAGAGGTCCTTGATGAGGCACATTGATGATCAAAGGTTGGGTGACCATGGAAGAAGTAACCAAGGGCATGATGAGACAATGGTCATGGTAGATGTTTGTTGGGATGATACGATGGGATTTTGAGGCAAGGTTTTGTTCCATTTTCTTAGCTAAGAGAGCATGTGATAACGAGCATGAAACAAAACAAGAAAACACTAGCTATATTAATTATGGCAAAAACAAGTCAAGCACACAATGTTTTCTTTATCTTGATTAATTAAGAAAAATGTGAAAAATAAAAAGGAATGGATAACAAAGGTACCTAGGAAATGGAAATCTAGGGTTGGTTTTAGGTAGTTTTGGATGGGGAGTCCTCGATATACCCAAAGGTACGTGAGGCCAAGTCTGTGTAGGATTTATAATGTGGCGAAACACTGCGGTGGTTTTCTATTGGGTGATGAAATCCCAATCAATTCCACCTAGGTAGGAAATGTCTAGATGTGTGAATTGATTTGTGAGTTTGGTTGTGTGTGATGAAATGTGAAATGCAACCAATTAAACCCCTACTTATGCTAGATGAGACAAGTAAGATGTAAAAGGTTCATTTTAAGCCCAAAAACCAAATGTGAAAGTTTGATGAGGAAAAACACAAGGAAA
The DNA here is from genome assembly GCA_018340775.1 of Taxus wallichiana var. yunnanensis. Taxonomy (NCBI): domain Eukaryota; kingdom Viridiplantae; phylum Streptophyta; class Pinopsida; order Cupressales; family Taxaceae; genus Taxus; species Taxus wallichiana. The sequence continues at coordinate 608,040,361 of CM031243.1, forward strand.
TGGAAAATGTGATGCAAAAAGGAGAAAATAAGACAAAAAAAGAATACGTGAGAATGACTTTTCCTTTTTATCTAATTTTAAAAGCAAGCGGAGAACAAGAATCCAAGCAATCCATAATCCCAACACGAACAAGAAAAAGTGAAAATCCTCTACATGCATGTTAGTGGAAGATGGAAGAAATATAAAAATGACAAGAAATGCAAAAGACTCACCTAAAAGGTGGTCCCACCGGGCATGCCAGAATGTTGATCAAATTTTCTCTTTCTTGTTCATTAGTGAAGTAGATACTAAAGAAAACCAAACAACTCCAAAATGCAAGGGTTTAAGGTACCTTGATGTATGATGGATGCAAATGGATGGGCACAAAGTAGATGACCTCATTGTAAACTCGATGAACATGCACAACAAAGGTAACTAGAAAGAAAATGGATTAGATAGTAGATGAGGGGGCTTCCCAACAAAGTCGGTTCCAAGAAGCGTTAACTTCCTTATGCGGATGTCAACCCCATATAGATAACATAAGATAAAAGAAATGGATTGATTAATATATAGAAAATCAAGAAAATAAAATTGAAATTCAAAAATGGATGAAAAGTGCTAATTTGATCTAAATAAACACAAAATGAATTGTACTGATGGGTCGATGGTACCTGTTGGTCGACGATTCAGGAGGAGGTAGTCGATGGTGACTTGAGCAGATGAAGCCAAAAAATGATTAAAATGTAGATATGAAGGATACCAATGCAATCCGGATGATGAAAAGGACCTATAAATGCTGATAGAAACCTACGAGAAGAGAACTAAGACAAGGTGAACAAAAAGGACACAAGGAAACAGAGATTTGGATGGGCTAGATGGAAATGGGACTCGGGTCGACAGTGATTGGGATGAGTTGGCGGTGACTTGAGACAAAAAAACAAATTTGGACCGACAGAGAGAATAGGATGATGACATTTGAGAACTAGGTAAATAATAGTGAGAAAACACACAATGGGAATATGTAAATAGAATGGATGACAACACAGGGTTGAGTTGATGATGACTTGGGTGGAGCGAGACGAAGACCTAGATAGTGCAAAGAAATTCGAGGTAGATGAGTTAATGGAGAACTTGTAAACATAATGAATGGAAGAACAAGTTGAAGATGAAGCTCGATGGTAATTGAACTGTAAAACGTTAGTTCTAAAGATAATAGCAATGATAGCATGTGATAGCATAAATCAACACAAAATCAAATAAACCTCCCAAAGTCTCCACAAGTTATGCAAGACAAGCTCAAATGGATTCCAAGAAGGTCGAAACAGCTATAAGGATGCTCAAGCTCGAAGATAAGTTCACACAACACAAGAAAACTCTTATTATGCCTCATTTTGAAAGGGGGCAAAACCAACTTTATAGGGTCGATGAAAACCCGGGTGGGTCACCGCCAACTATGGGGAACCATCCCTTTGAGTGGTGGAAGGGTGATTTATTCAAGATATGGGGATTTTATGGATTAGGATGAGTGTTTTAAAGCATATAGGTGGGTTAGGTTTCATAAGGAAGTGTCATGGGTAAGTGGGAGATAAAGATGGATTAAATAAAAGGCTAGAAAAAGCATAGGGATATGGAACTAGGTAGTTAGAGATAATAAACAACCTAGGAAGGAGAAATGAAAGCTAATTAGAATAGATGTTGAAAAACCATATGCGTAGCAGAACCCAAAACAAGAAAATCACCAACAACAAAGGACAAAACACCCCACCCAATATGTTACCCGAGTGGGAATTGCCACGACAAAGGCCACCACGCCCCTCGTACATTACCACCCCGAACGAGGATTGTGCATGAGGAGCAAGACAGAAAACATAACCCAATAAACAAAAAGGATTAGATAGGCAAAAGAGGTGCCTCCGTCCAAGAGGGAAACCACACACAAACCAAAAACATCAAAATGAAAGCGGCCAACACACCAAAAACCGTCGCTTGCTCAATGCGCAAGCCTAAATAAGCCAATGAAAAACCCTAACCAAGATGATAGGCCACGAAACTACTCCAACAACACCAAGCTACCCAAAAACCATAAATATCCTCCCATGACAGCAAGCTACCAAAATAAAATCCAAGGAGAGACCAAAACATGCGAAACCCACAAACCACAAAAAATGAAGCGGAAAAAACACCCGCACTACAAGATCATTAATAAGACCAGTCATACTAAAAGAAGGCATAAAAAAACATTGGACGCTTTCTAATGCGGCACTTGGGGAACCAAGACTGGCGTGCCCTAAAAAGGAAGAAAAAAACAAACACAACAAACCCCATTACGTGCTTTGGAACCGAGGCGCTTCCACTACCTAAGACCCCTTCATTCTCTCGACCACAGCCATGAGAAATAACGTAACCCATAAGACATAGTGAATAGATAAAGTGAACTCAAAAAGCAGTCTCTCCGAACATGAAATAAACCTCTAACCATAGACGAATCATTGGGCAAAACACGGCCGGGCGAGATAAGGAGGGCCAACCTTATGTACTTGGACCGAAGAAATCATATCCTTCGGAGGATCGGGAGGCGAGAGGCTACTCCGTCGCTATCCCGGATCCTCCACTTTAGGAAGAACCCTAGAAATTTTCTTAGCCTCTTCGGGAAGGGGCTCCACAATCGGCTCAACTCCGAGAATGATGGAAACGATAATAGAACCTAACAAACGTAGATTCTCATTCCTCCACAAGAAAAGGTTTGAGAAAAACTAGACCAGGATCCCTCTTGGAAGCCAAGAAGGCCTTCACATCCTAGCTGAGGAGGTACCCAACGAGCTGTCAGCTTCCTCAAAAATCCCTTTTTCCAAGCTGGCCTCAAGCGGTCCAGAACGAAGCAACAAACCCTCCATACACCATTCCACTAGAAAATGACCGAGGAAATCCAGTTGGACCACCTCATTATACTCCTTCACCAACTCCCACCACATAGCTCCATAAACACCGCTTTCTCTCACCACCTGCTCAATCCAAAACCCTAGCTCTCCATTTTCCTCTATCTCAAGTAGAAAAAAAAACATTTAAAAATATATAATCCCATTAAAGGTGATAGGTTAATAAATAGGAGAGGTGAGAGTTAAAATATGAATTGGAATTAAAATAAAGGGGGTCTCGATAAGACCATGATGAAAGAAGTGAACATGGGCAACGGCGGGGTAAGGATACCAAATTTTGGTGTCTACGTAACTAGCTCGAGATGGACTTGGCCCATGATGCCCCCTCTTTAAGTGTTGCATGAGTCAACCATCTCTAAGGGTATGATGTTGGGGGCATCTCCTACATAATACCAAACTAATGCATCACCCTCTCATACTTGAAATAGTTTTCCCTACTAAGAAAACTAGTCCTCTAACCACATAGTCCGACGCATCTTGTGTAGCTCTACACCATCCTCTGGTCATCCCCTATATTGTCTATAGGGTCACCGTATAATATTTTCAGTTGTCGATCTATCTAAAATAGACATGTAAGTCATCATATCAAAACCCCATCGCTTGGGTAGGACCCATATCACCTCCATAATCTCTATGTAGGATCAATCTATACGTGTCCCTCGATCGGATGCACACAAGCAATGTACTCATACACTCATATATGTAACAATGTAATCATTTTCACACCACCACCATGACTCTTTGAGGTAAACCTATATAGATCCATGTACACGTAAGCTAACAAGATCCAACCCCATGCATATCGGGTCCCCTGCTCCCTTAATAGACTAGCATGTTTGCCACATAATGTAAGATATCAACACACCACCACCATCCATAACTATAAAATATGTTAACAATACATCAATATACGACTCTCCTACACCACCCCATCCTAATAAATACCTATGGGCATGTTGCATATAAAATTGTGTATCATGTGGCAATACATGTACTCTCTCTCCAACAATCGACAATCTCAATATCCAATATACATCCTCTAGAGTCACTATCATCTCCCCCCAGTGGGGAGCCAAAATGTGCATGTATCAACATTCATATGTCTCCCGCTATGGAACTCTCATGAGTGAACATCCCATTGCGAAACACAAACGCACACACAACAAACATATTAATACAACATTAATGAAAATCACGTGTGCAGGTGCGGATCGCCTCTATTACGTGCTTGATCGTGATTGAATCGCCTCCTTAACTTGTGGCATCATAACACTCTTAGATCTCTTGATCACGATCGGTAACAATTGCATATGAAAATTACATTTAGCCTTTCTTATTTATTATATATATACACAAATCAATTGTGGCATTTAATCTCAAGTTCAATATAACAACTCCCACTACATACATCCCAGTCATTCTCTATTGAACTACTATCTCCTTGACTTATTCATACTTATTCACTTTTTGTCTCAAGTTATCATGTTTTACACTCTCCTTTTCGTCGAAAGGGGGAAATATATAGGGCTAAGCATGCGAGGTCACCCTCTTCTCTTATCTTAATCTCAAATCAATAACCAAGTCTGATGGGTTAGCTATGCAAGGTTATCATCTCTTGCATAATTATCATATGAATTTAACAAGTTAGTTATGTGGGGATAAATTTTCTCACCCAATGCAATGTAATCTCAACACCTAAAGTGGTCACGTATGATTACCGAATTACACTAAGGACTAAATGCCACCGTATTCATTATAGATATAGGGGAAAATTACAAATATTCAAGTGTAATAATAAGAACCTACATTACATGTCCTATCATTATACCTGTATAATGCATGGTGGGGTAATGAGACATCATTTCCATTTCACCTTATAGGGTTTTTTAACAATTTCTGAGACTTAGATCTATCTACAGTGGTGTGGTCCCATTATTGGGAAGCGTTATTAGGGGCAAGCTAGAAGGCCCTGTGACACTCTTCCCTTGATGTTGGGAACACCCAAGTCCCACATTATCGCAAAATCAAATAATGTCCAGGGATTTTATCACCCCAAGCTCTACAAATCCGCCAAGTTTGAATATCCGTATTTACAAACACTTCTCTCCACAACTACGATATCCCCTTTTGGCACCTACAATGCACTTCTCCCTTATTTCCATGTGGACAACCGATGACCCATGTTGTTTGCCATGATTGGTTACCCTCTCTTAGCATGATTATATGTTTCTTGCTTCAACACTCTCACAAGTACGATTTTCCTTTCCTTTACACTAGTAAATTTCATTCACTAGCATAAAGGGGGGGCAAATGTAGACACTAAAAATTACACAAAATCACTATTACATTATGCTTTTGTCAAAATTATATGTACATGAGTTTTGAACAATGAAACAAGATCTTAGTGACATCAATCCTTCATTGATTCACTCTTTATTACTTGATTGAACTCAACTTGTTGTTATTTTGCTTCTTTGATTGGATTTTGAGCCTTTATACAAAGATCTCTAGCACCCTACTTTTATTATTTTGTTATTTAAGCTTGGGTCAAGACCATACAACGGGGTCATGACTCAGTACATACACAACATGGGCCCATTTATCGCTCTTATCTTTTGGGTTGGCCTTTCTCACCACTAAGGTCTTAATTTCAAAGTAAGTAACTCTCTCTCTCTCTCTCTCTCTCACACACACACACACAAGTCACACACACACACACAAGTCTAACATAAGCTCCAACATCTAGCAATCACCTATCTATCTATCACATACTGAGTTGAAAAAAAAAGGAGCGCTTCTACATATTGCATACATAACATAAGAGGGCATAACTATGGTTTTCCTCATCAACACACAAGGGTTTGATTGGGATAAAGTAGTATAGTCTACTATTAGGGGAGACATAAGGGCAACACTAGGAAAAATGATAGTTGTATGCATATCAACACAAAGTACTAGTATAACTACATGGAGTCTGAAATGTAGTGCAATGCTCAGTGAAATCACAAGGGGGTGAATGCTAAAGTCATTCCAACTCAAGCATTTACATTTGTTTTATCTAATGTTTGTTTGAGTGTGTTGTAGGATAGCTAGGGTTTGTTTTGCAGGTTCGGTGTGAATTCTAAGGTTTGATGTGACATTGAAGATTCTAAAAGGCAACAAACAATGACACATAACAACACTAGAGTTTCCGAACTCCATTTTCTACAAGATCAAAACCACACTATAGAGCCAAGTTATGGTGTATGGTCTTGACCAAGAAGGCCTAGATACCTAAAATTTGAGTCGCACAATTTCCAGGTTTGCTCCAATCCCATATCTCTCATCTAACTAAAAATAACCAATTAGTTTAATTAGGGTTAATACATGGACATTTTTAGGTGTCCACAAAACCCAATTAGATTTAAAGGAGATTTTTCAGTGAATTAAGTTTCAAACATTCTTAATTTTTGTTGATGACAAAAATAACTAGTAATTATTATTATATGCAAAAACTACCTCTAACTAGAGGATTTATAAAAGTGTAGCCCCACATTAAACCCCCTTCGTGACAATACGACGACTCATAGTTCTAATGAAAAGTACGTTATAAGATGAATTTATGTCAAATAATTGTAACTTGATTGAATATTATAATATGATGCTTGCTTACAATCTAAATAAGATGAATTTACGTCAAATCATTATAACTTGATTGCTGTTAAGATATATTACACACGACCCAAATTTAAATCATGAAACACCATTGATGTGTATGAAAAAGCGAGATCTCCATATGTGGAAAACACCACCCCGATGCTCACCTAAGATAGTGTTAAAAAATGGAGGGTAGTGTTGGGGGAGGAGGGGGTTGGGGAGGTTGAATGAAAGATTTTAATAACATCTGCGAGACCAAATAGTCTATGAGACCATTTCATCTCTATGAATGAATGAATGAAAGATTTTAATAATGTCCATGAGACCAAACAAAAAATTTGGACCATTTCTCGATTTATGCGTGTCATCCTTGCGCAGGGGCCATGCTAATCTTCTTTGTATCGTTCCAATTTTATGGTTTGAACTTTAATGGGCTCAAGTTAAACAAGTAGTTGTGGAAGCAAACCCCTCGAACCCTCCTGAAATTCCTTCCTCACTTATTGTGGGCTCGCTCCCTGACTTTCCACGGCACACACCACAAGAAACTTCTAAAGGCATTAGCTTTACCTATAAATTCACCGCCAAGATTGTATGGTATAAATTCACGAATAGACAAATTCCCGTCGACTGACGCACATGCCAAGAAAACCCGTCAGTTCGAATCTAGCAGAAGCCACAAACACTTACTATAAAACCAGACCAAACACATCTGTATTTTCGGCAAGGAAGGGTTTCAGACGAAAAACAGGCATTTGCAGACTCTGCGTTGATAAGCAGCAACCATGTCTAGCAAACAAGGTAAGTAAATTTTCCCCCTCTTCAGTTCCAAAAAAAAAAAAAAAAAAAAAGACAATTTGTAGGGTTTCATAAGTTTCCAAAAAAATAAAAATCGTTTTTCTGGTGGGGAGTTGTAGGGTTAGGATAGAGGAAACAATTTGATTTTTGTTAAATTGTTAAAATAGCTGGCCAGTGTTTCAAAAGGTTTTTAAACTCTTTCTTTTATGCTGGTTGAAAATTCTAGGGTTTCGCTGGACAATCGGCTGATTTTGTTTTGCAATTGTTTGAAATCATAATTGTAGGTTTCCATGGAATTTTTCTTTTCATTTACAACGACTTGCTTATGTTTATCGATCCGTGCCTGTAAAGTTTTGAACTTATCTAGTGTTACGGATATTGCATTTTTGTTTTGTACTTTGAATTTATAGGGTTAGGGTTTGATGAAATTTGCAGTGATGGCTCTAATTTGTCATATTTCTTAGCGTGTATGGATCTTTTATACTTTCATCTGTTTTCCTTGTGGTAAACTTTGTGTTAGATGCCACAATCGAGAGCTACCTCCTGTGAAGTCAACCTCTCTGCTACCTTGTTTCATGCTCTGTAAAAGTTAACATGCGGAGTAGTCTATGTCTTAGATGCCTCTTCTGAGGAGTATGGTATCTGGTATCTGTCCAAGTCGCGCCTGGCTTGCAATCAGCCATCTCCGTGTAAACACTGTGTCTAACCAGTTTGATGCAATAGTTTGTCCAATTCTAACTCTTTAAACATGTATCCTGAAGTTTTGAAGCTGAGGCCCTGCTATGAAGTGCAGCATGTCCCATTTGGCATCATTGGTGGCCATATTAATCCGTCCTTGTTGTAATTTGTTTTTCGGAAATTTGTGTGATTGTTTGCAGAATAAAGTATTTAGTTCTTTGCTTTTTTGGTTTAATTTTTGCTATGGTGAAAAGTTCCCAGGCCCTAAAATTGATATCGAGTGAAATTAAATATTTGTTTGTTAGTTTTGACAATTATGTTCTTTGGATAAACATTGTCAAGCCTGCCTCTTCCAGAGATAGCTCCGTCGGTATCCCCGGAGGAAGGAATATTTTCTCATGAGGAGGGGGAGGAACAGGAAGTTTCTTATCTCTTGAGGAATCTGTTATTGATGTCTGAGTATTTTTGGGCCATTATATTAGTTTCTTTTACTGATTTTGGAGTTTTTATTTCAGGTGGAAAAGCAAAGCCTCTTAAGCAGCCAAAGCAAGATAAAAAAGAGTATGACGAGGTAAGACTTTTTCCAACACTGTTCTGGATCTTTTTAGTTCTCTTTTTGAAAATTGCGACTGTATGCTTTGGAACAGAAGTTAGTGTTTGAATTTTTTTTTATCATCTTGTAATCAGTTTGCTATGGGTTTATGATAAAATAAAGCTAGGAGTATCCTTGGTTACATTCCTTAAGCATTCTGTGGAAAAATTCCTAATGACTTGTATAGGATATTATATGTAACCAGGCACAGAAAAACTGCAATGATATAACATGCTCGATATGAATGTTAGGTAAACAAGCTCATTGCTAATTCTGCATGTCACCCTGTGTAATGTTTTGTTTTCTTAAGTTGACAGACTTAATAAAGAAACTGGAAGTATTCAAACTGTACACAGAACAGAATCACTGACAAGTTGGCTAGTATAAATTTAATTGGCTTCTGCCTTGCTGGCATTAGAGCCTTGGTCCTATGCTCTTTGAGGAGATACCTCTTCTTTCTTGCTTCAATCCTTGTAATAATAATAATGAGCATATGACCCATTTTGTGTAGCAGGTAGTTCATGCGTTCCTTAAGTATGTCAATGCATCCCTCAATAGTTTTCTTTGCTTATATTCTTTGTGAACTTTCTGAGTTGGTTGATTACTATTGTTAGTAATGTCCTAGATAGCCCACAAAATTTATGGAGAAAGCCAAGGGTCTTTTGGAAAACTCATGGGAGGGATATATAGTTACTTTGACAAGAAAGCCTAGCTCAATTAAGCTCCCCTATCCTCAAATTTTAATGTCACTTGCCCTTGTTGACTGTTTTCCGACAAAATTTCATCCTATTTTCACCAAGCTTTAGTTTCTGGCTGACTTGATTCCTTATGCAGTTTATCAGTAGAGTTTATCAACTTATTTCTACCATTTTCTTTCCTTGCCTTTTCCTATTTCTACGGCGTTTGCTCTCTGTCTCTTGTTTCAAGTCACTGAGTATTGAAAACAAGGGTCCAGCACTAGGAATTGCAGGACTCTCCTGTTCTCTCCTTTTATGTCACTGAGTGTTGAAAATAAGGGTCCAGCACTAGTAATTGGAGGACTCTCCTGTTCTCTCCTTTTATGTCACTGAGTATTGAAAATAAGGGTACACCATGAGCAGTTACGGAATGAAAATACATGTAAGGCTTGTTAATTGTTGGTAGATATATGGGATACATTCTTTCCATTCTACTATTGCCAAAACAGCTATCAAGTTAAAAATTTACCCATCACATACACAAGTTTTCTATTGATCAAATTATCCAAATTCATTGTTGTTTCAGCTATAGCATCATTTAAACTGTTATCTTTTAATGTGGGTGAACAATCTATGCCAACGGTTAAATGTATAGTTTATAAGGTGGGTGAACATACTATAGCAACAGTTAACAAGGAAAAATGTCATTAGGGCAATGACTACTCAATAGGTCATCTTAAGATGATTTAAACACAGACAGGCAAAAATCCCACAAAATTAATAATTTAGTTAATATGTAGTTTGTTAGTATGCTGGTTTGTATATACTAGAGTAATCACGTTTTTTACATTCATTTAGACCATTGACATCTTTACGTTCTATACTTCATATTTCAGAATTTTCCACTAAGGGTTAAGGCTGTAAGCTATGTCTGGTCTTTGTTAGAGACTGTGCAGATTAGCTTACCTCTTTTTAGCTATGGAATAAAGAAATGAATAATGTAGAGATGGATGGTGATAAATTTTGCATCCTTAATGTGTCATTATGGCATGCTGATTATTTGTGTTTTGTTTGGCTGTAGCACGACCTTGCCAATATCCAGAAGAAAAAGGATGAGGAAAAGGTAATGTTCTTTGTTCTGGATACAAAGTTCCAACTTTTGTTAATTGTTAAAATACCATCTTAGCAGTAGCACACTTGGGAGAGGGATTTTACTCTATTCTTAATGAAGCAGGCCACTTCTATTTAAGGAATTGTAAGTTGTTTTTCCTTTCTTTTCTAGTTTTTTTAATGAATGTTTTATTCTATTTTGTTGTGGAGGCAGGCCTTGAAGGAGCTAAAAGCTAAGGCACAACAGAAAGGTTCTTTTGGCGGATCAGGGCTGAAGAAGAGTGGCAAAAATAGGCTGCGAAGGATGCTTTTGGCATCCAATATTTACTTTGAGTGTGTTTACTAAAATATTTGACATGGTTAAGATGTCTTTTGTCCTGTAGCCCTTCAGTCTAAGTAAACTTCCATCTATAGATAAATGGTGTGATATCTTTATTATTAATTAAGGATACATTTGTGAAATGAGGTTCTCTTTCTGCTATGCTGGAGTAGCCAGATGTTTTTTGTGTCTTTTTAGTGTGGTGTAATATCTTGTTACTGAAGAGGATAGATTGTAGTTGATGGCAGTTTATTTAACATAGATCCATATGTGATTGCCAAGCAACTTTTTTTTAGAGATGTTTTACCTGATCTTCAAAACTGAATTTCTGTAGTAATTTTGGTTTAACAATTTTGTTAAGGCAGGACATAATCAGCGATCGGTGATTTACTTGTTTTTTACTTGTTTTTTACATGGTCAATGCAATTTAAACCTTTGAAATGTGTTTGGTGGTAGGAAAAAGGTTTTTGTGTCATTTTAGTGTGGTGTAATATTTTGTTACTGAAGAGGAAAGATTTTAGTTGATGGCAGTTTATCTAACTTAGATCCATATGTCATTGCCAAGTAACTTTTTTTTTGGAGATGTTTTGCCTGATCTTCAAAACTGTAGCTAAGTGACTTCATTTCTGGAGTTATTTTGGTTAACAATTTTGTTAAGGCAGGTCATAATAAGCTTGAATATGTTTTTAAATGCTTGACATTTGATCAGTGATTTGCTTGTTTTTGCATGGCCAATGCAATTTAAATCCTTTGAAATGTATTTGGTAGTAGGAAAGAGAGTGCGGCGATATCTGATATTTGCTTGTTTAAATGACTTGTTTGCAACAATTATTTAAGCTGTTTCTTTTAGCATCAAAGACAGAACTTGGGCAGTTGAAAATGCCCCATTTGAAGTGTGGATTAAAATTATGGGCTCAGTTAATTAGTGTAAACTCAGTTTTTTTGTTTTTCATCATGTAATTAATCAATAGCACCTCTCATGCAGATAGAGTCTGTTGCATTGTTGTTTTAGCTTTTGCTACATACTCAGGTCAATGGTATCTTTTAAACGTACTCTCTTAACTGGGATTCATGTGTTTACTTGTAGTTCTCTTGCAACTAGGTCTATTTCTATTATGACTATTAAAGATTAGACCGATTTTTTAAATTTAAAACTGACATACATCCACTGTTACCTGCGTTTGTTTTGAATGGGCAGTTTAATCACATATTGTGGATTTGAATTTAAGTTTGTGTATTGGAGGTTGCTCGGCTACTATTCAGTCTCTTTCTGGTGACATATTGTAGTTTTTAAAATCTAAGCATGTGCCATTTATAATTATTTATAACATATGAGTTGGCTTCAGGTTCTAATCCCCAAAGCCAGAGGGGACTGGTCACCTTTGCATTTCCACAGGTGACTAGCTAAACTAGTAATCTAAAAAAATGTTATTAGTTTGCTTCAGGTAATTATTTTGTTTGCCGTCTTGTATTTAGATTCAGGGACTATAGGATAGTTGTGCTGCTAACAATAACCCCAATGACACAAGGAACATTTCTTATGATATGAGTGATCCAGCAAGTAAAAGAACTCATTCAATGTTCATTCTTGCTAAAGAAACAACTTAAAAGTACTCACCCCCCATGCTTTTGATTAATAAAAGCTTTGTAATGGGGCATGCATCTCTTCACGAGACACCCCCTAAGGTTTCAGATTGAATTAGATTTAGAATTATTGATGGATAGTATTAACTATTTAGTGGGATATTCAAATATATGGTTTGGGGGTAATTAGGTGGTTGAGTCTTGTTAGAAAACAAGGGGTTTGTGACTAACAATTGACAAAGCATAAACTCATGTAAGCCCAATGCTAAAATCAATGAAGCATATCTATGTACAAGCCGTTGAATATGATGGTTATTATTTAGGATGCTCTTCTATATTCTGCGTACCAAGTCCAAATAGTGATATCCGGGGTTATGGAAGAGATCTTGAAGAAGCCGTGCGGGCCTGTGTGATGCGAGGAATACGAGTTTTGCTTGAATGGAGATATAGATTCCAAGCTATCAGCATATCATGCAAGGCAATCTTTTTTTTTTGGAGAGTACAATCTGTCTTTGTTAGAGCGATCCACATGTCTGATAATGATTTTTTTTTTTTTTTTTTAATTGTCATTCTTGACAAATAAATATAGGTGTGGTTTCCTTGAAATAAATGATATTGTAGCGCACATATGGCTCTAGATATGATTTTACTGGAATACAAATAGTTTTGTAGAGCAATTTCTCTTCATTGGAATGGTCGAAATACCAAAATCTGCCCTGAGGTGTTAGATGTGTTACAATTGTTGTAATTCTTGTTGGAGTGTTAAAATGGCAAATTTTACCTCGAGTGGCCTGATCAGAACTAGTTGGACGTGAATATTGATAAATAAATGTTTCTTCTTCAAAGGATTAGGCGCTGATGTGGAAAGATATGGATATATAAAGAAGAGAAAAGACGAGTAAAGCAGAAACATGTAAATTAGAAAGGCATAATTTTATTTTAATCATGGATGAAAACTTATTTTTGTTGCAAGATAGAAGTTTAATCTAAAAACACTTCGTTTCTAACATTTTATTTCCATCATACACCACTTATCATTTTCAGCTTCTAAATTTATGAAATTTATATAAAATCTATAACTTCTTCAATTGAAGAGCAAGTTACTAGACTAAAATTCCAGAATATTCCATTATATCTCTTTACTAGTTTTTGCTTAGAGATGCATGTGCAACCATTTTCTCTTTAATGAAAATAAACAGCACTTTTAAAATTTTATTTCATTCACGACATCTCTACATTGTGTTTTCTACTGCAAACTTGTTATTTCCCCTTTTTCCTATTTGAACCAATAATTGTGCATTTTATATATATGAAACTTAAGAAATACCAAGTACAACCCATCAAGAACATTTTATATAATGAGCAGAGAAAACAATAAAGAAAGGGTGTGTTACGATGTTCAAGTCATGATTCATATATATATAGTTTGCCAAGGAGCGAGAAAACAATATTGAAATGGTGTGTTATGATGTTTAAGTCAAGATTGCCAAGGAATAGAGAACAATATTGAAATGGCGTGTTACGACGTTTAAGTCAAGATTATTGGTGATGGAATGTGGGTGGCGGTGGTAATTGCATTAAATGTGATGCATGCAAAAATAAATGCCCTTTAATGTTATTGATGGATTGTTTTTTTGCATTATATTATATATAATGCGGTGACCACCACCACCATCCACATTCTATCACCGATAATCGTGACTTAAACGTTGCAACATGCCATTTGATATGGTTTTCTGCTCTTTGTCAAACTATTGTTTCATTCTTATTCGATGCAAGTTCATTTCGGAGGTGGTGTTGGTTCTTTTCAATTGCATGATTGGAATACAATGTTACAAATGAGGTTTGTTTTCACACCACTAAAATTTAGAACTATGAAGTAACACTTTGGTAATGCCATCTCAATTTTAACATCATCACAACGTTTAGATATTTTCTTTGCACCTAAACAATTCTCTGTTTGTGTAAATTGATTTTTAGCATAGAATTTAAGTGAAAAAACTTGCATATCTTTAAAGTGCATGTAAGAATCGGTCAAAAACTCATACATCATATTTCTTTTTGGGTAATTGTAGTGTTTTGATTTTAAGGAATATTGGAGCATATTTGAGATGCATGATTGAAATAAATAGTTTGAAATGAAGTTTGCTCTCTAAGATAAAATCCATTATAGAGGTGTTGCTTGATGTTTTCAATTGCATGGTTAAAATAAAAGTTAGGAATGAGGGATGTTATTTCAGGATAAAACCCACAATCATGAAACAAATGCGTCGTTTTTCCATTTCAATATCACTTTCCTTTCTTATTTGCACTCACTTTGTTTTCAATCTAGGGTGGTTGGTTCATAAAGATTACAATATTTGGTTATGTTATATTAACTTGAATCGTGTAACTATGTCCATTTTACAAGTTTCCGCTTATAGATCCCACTGCAAGGATATTTCTATATTTGTTCTAAATGAATCACAAAAATCTTTCCACTTTATTAGTTTTTTCTTGTAGGTCCCATTGCAAGGATGTTTGTGGATATGTTCTAAATGAATCATGCAACTCTTTCCACTTTACCAGTTTTTGCTTATAGATCCTAGTGCAATGATGTTTCCGTATATGTTCTAAGGTATGAATATTGAGTAGGAGGTTTCTATACCTATTTTAAATGAGGAATACTGACTATTTTTGCATAGCTTGCCTATGAAATCATACATTGCATAAACTTTGAAGTGAACATTCTTACATAGCTTGCTTGTGAGATTAAACATTGCATAAACTTTGAAGTGTTCACATTCTATTAAGCATGAACTAATTGATCACCGACATATCATTTTTATAGGTGCAGGATGAGGGGTTGGAATAGGAAGTCACAATTTGGTAGGAGAAGGCCTCATGCAACAATGAAAAATAGAGGTGTGAAGTTGGATTGTGTTGATGAAAAAATGTGGTTGAGGAGGACATAAGTCCCATTACAAAAGAAAGTCAACCAAGTGTTGAAGTGAGGCAAAATGATGATGTGACAACAAATGGTGCAAACGGTATAGGGTGAATAAATCCAATTTGGAAAATGCCATTAAAGATGAAAAGATAATGGACACCCCATTAAAACTATAATAAATAAGTGGGGCATGCAACCCAACACTCTGGCCAACTGGATGAAAGGGGTTACAAAAACAAATATAAGGGGGCTACCTACTATTCTATCGTAACAAGAGGAATTATATCTTGTGTAATGGGCCAAGGACTTAGCCAACATGGGGCATGGGCTTGACATCTCACATATGAAAGCGACAATTTTCATATATGCAAAATAAGGGACACCCCTTTCAAAAATGGAGTTCCCTGGCAAGTCATGGTGGAAAGGCTTTAAGAACATATGGATTTATCAATCAAAAAAATCGAAGGCTTGGATAGAGATAGGGTAATAATGCTTAGGCCTTCTATTGTTGGCGTTTTCTACAAAAATTTGAAAAACGTTTTCACCAAAACCAATATGGCCTTTATAAAAATTTGGAATTGTGATGAAATTGGATTGTAAACTGGCGGGAATTGTGGAATGCAGTGATTGTAAAAAGGGATAAAGGAGTGTGCCATATATGATGTCTAAGAGCATAGAATGAATAACTATCTTAGCACATGTCAACACATATGGGCAACGTATCCTAGGATTCTACCTTTTCAAAGCAAATAGGCAATTGTAAAATTTTATATTATGGTGCAAATCGAGAGGCATGTATGGTTATACATCCCCATGCATGGATGAAAAATATTCGTTTATGAATTGGCTTCATCATTGTGCTAGATCTATATTGGGTGGAGTTTCACAAAAAATTTGACATCTTCTCATATTTGATGGTTATGACAACCATACAAAACTTCCAACAATTGAAGAGCTAGGGTTTGGGGATTGAATTCATTATGTTCACGTACAAACAAGCCACAAATTGCACCCATTGGATGTAATTGTCTTTGGTTCCTTTAAGGCCCACTTCAAGGTTGAGATAAAAACATGGATGAATAAACATCATGGGTTGGATGTTACCAAACAGGAATTGGCCACGTTGGGCAACTTAGTAGTCAAGAGTGTGCTAACAACTTACATTATTAAGGTTGGGTTTAGAAGAACTGGAATATGCCCCTCAACCAAGAAGCACTAACAAATGACATGATTCCAAGTCATGCATTCAATGTATAAGAAGAAGAAAATGAATTGGATGCTATAGAAAATATCATGAGGTTGACATGGTTTATTGATGTAGAAATTGAAGTTGCCATAAAGGTGATGCAACAAGATTCACAACAAAGGAATGAAATAATTGTTCTTGAAGGAGAAAAACCAATAAATGTACAAGATGTTTGCAACCAAGTTGTACAAGAAAGTCATTGAACTCTTGATTATCAACTATGAGAAGAACCAACAAATGATGGTGTAATTTTTAGTTTCTCACATCAAGGTTTAAGTATGCCTACCCAAGTAAGCAAACTGATTGGGTAAAGGAGGTTGAAGTAAACCTTGCATGAATTTTGAATCCGACCAAGCGGATGTGTCAACGTTAGTTCCGTCACCGCTACCACCTCTCCCGACTCATTTGGTTCATTACTACACAAATTTGGATTCAATTGAAGTACTAGATATAATACCATGCAATACATCAAATTTGGGTGTAAATGAGAATGTTGTTCTGAACACGAGATGAAAATATAGATTTTAGTCAAGTTGAAATCAACATGAAATCATCAATATCAACTTTTCTTAAATTTCCAATTGAGAGGGTTTAAAAAAAAAAAAGTGGAAATAATGCACTAAGGTTGGGAAGACAATCTCAAATTCTCACTTCAAATGAATACATGTAGATATTTAAAGAACAAGAGCCCCACAAGAAGGAGAATGAAGAAAACAAGGCAAATAAAAGATAACAAACCGAAGAGAGAAAAGTAGCGAGGAACATTAATAAGGAAAAAAAGGGAACAATTGAAGTTGGAAAATGAAATGAAAAGGTAGAGGAAGGAGCATGAAAAAAATCAACAATGGTAGAAAATGAAGTAGAAGAAGGAACATGATAGAAGAGAAAGGGAATTTGAAGGCTCAAAGAGAATTAGAGAGGAAAAGACGTCAAGCAAATAAAATGAACCCCGCTTTTCGAAGGACATCATATTTTAAAAGATATGGTTAATGTTCTTTTCCCAATTGCTTCCTCCACATTCAACAATCCTTGTGGCAGTCCATCTTTAGTGAACATGGTTGCAAATTCCAATAACGAACAAATGCAATTTCTTCGAATGTAGGGAATCAAGTGCATTGTTTAGTATTTCCATCTTGGATGCTCTAGGTTTCTAATCTAAGGTTTAGTAAAATTATAAGTTAAATTTTTGTGCAGTTGATTGAAATGGACAATTCTATAATGTAAATCCATCATCATATATGTAATGCAATGTTTATGTTTATGAATATGTTCCATTACTATAATATATGATTATGATTATGATATTAAGGATCATCAACTTAATGAATTGTGATTATATCATCCTTAATGAAGGTATAATAACCTCACTTACAAGTTGTTTCTACTTTGTTCTATCTTTGTTGTCTAATATCACCCACTGCCATATCTTCAAACAATCCAATAGTACTACACTCTACAAAATATACATAAATCACATTCAATAATAATATTAAAACTTGATCCTAAAACACAAATGCAACATAGGCAGGTTTGGACAAGGATATAAAAGCTCAAACATGTTACAAATGAGGTGCATGACTGAAATAAAATGTTACAAGTGAGGTTTGTTTTCATTCAACAAAAACATGGTTGCATTGGGATCTATAAGGAAAAGCTAGTAAAGTGTAAGGAAATGCAATTCAATAGTACTCTAATAACTTGCTCCTCAATTGGAGAAGGTACATATTATATATAAATCTCATGAATCTAGAAGCTAAAAATGGAAAGAGGTGCATGATTGAAATAAAATGTTAGAAGTGAGGTCTGTTTACATTCAAATTTTATCTTGTAATGTAAATAAGTTGTCTTGATCAATGGTGTCTTGTCAATTTACTAGTTTTTGCTTTTACATTATAATGCAACATGTTTCTATTTCATAATTCTCTTTCCACTTTAGTAGTTTCAGCCTATACATTTGCATTACATGATTTCCTTCCACCTTAGTAGTTTCAACTTATAGATCTCAATGCAACCTTGCAAGTTGAAACTACTAAAGTGGAAGGAATTGCAAGAGTTTCAATCAAACAACTTAAAAGAACCAACAAAACCTCCATGGTGTACCAACAACAAATAAGAATGGAAAGGAAGTGGGTGCATAATTAATAGCCAATACAAAGCTTCTAGTACATTATGAATTTTATAATATTTATAGTAAACCTTAAACCGTAGTTACAATATTAAAGCATTATAGTAAACCTTAAAACAACCACCTACACCTTCAAAATGAACCAACATCGGGTAAAAATGAAGTAAAATTTGATGCGAAGGAGTAGGTAATTTTTTTGAAATGATAAATTATGACATTTGAATCAAAATTATTGGTGATGGAATGTGGCGATTAGTGGAGGCACAAACACATCCTCATACTAGGATCTATAAGCATAAACTAGTAAAGTGGAAAGAGTTACATGATTCATTTAGAACATATACAAAAACATCCTTGCATTAGGATCTATAAGTAGAAACTAGTAAAGTGGAAATAGTTCAAAGATTCAACTTAATATAACGTATTCAAACATCGTTGCAATATTTATGCACCAACAACTTCAGATTAAAAATAAAGTGGGTGCAAAGAAGAAATGAAAGCAATATTGAAATGGAAGAACAATGCATTGCTTCATAGTTGTGGGTTTTATCCTAAGACAACATGACTCATTTTTAGTTTTTATTTTAAGCATGCAACTAGAAACAAAAAGAAACACCTCTAGAATGGGTTTTATCCCAGAGATAACAGACCTCATTTCAAACTATTTATTTCAATCATGCATCTCAAATATGCTCCAATATTCTAGAAAACTAAAACAACGCAATGAACCGTAAAATAAATATGATATATGATATATGGGTTTTTAACTAATTCTTGCATGTGCACACTTCAATGTTTATGCAATGTATAAACTTATAAGAAAGATACACAATGTCGTCCAATTTAAATTTTATGTAAAGCATAAGTTCATTGGTAAGCTATGCAAGAATGTTGACCTCAAAGTTTATGCAACGTATGATTTCACATGCAAGTATGCAAAACAACTAATATTCCCCATTTAAAACATGTACATAAACCTCCTAGTAATTATTACTCACTTAGAACATATACGAAACATCCTTGCACTAGGATCTATAAGAAAAAACTAGTAAATTGAGAAAAGTTTCAAGATTCAAGTTAATATAACATGTTCAAAGGTTACAATATTTATGAACCAACATCTTTGGATCGAAAACAAAATGGGTGCAAGGAAGAAATAAAAGCAATACTAAAACGGAAGGACAATGCATTTGCTTCATAGTTTGCGGTCTTATCCTCGATATAACATGTCTCATTTGTAAATTTTTATTTCAATGACACAATTCAAACATGCCCCAAAATTCCAAAAAACTGAAAGACTACAAAAACCCAGGAAAGAAATATGATATATGGATTTTTAACTAATTCATTCTTTGCAAAATGTGCACACTCCAATGTTTATCCAATGCATAAGCATATAAACAAGCTAATGCAAGATTGTTCACTTAAAATCTATGTCAAAAAAATAATTTACACAAACAAAGAACAATCAGGTGCAAAGTAAAACATTTAAACAATGTGATGGTGCAAAAAAAAGCTGTGAGTTTTATCCTTGTAATAACATACCTCATTTACAACATTATATTCTAATTATGTAACTAAAATATGACCCCATTATTCTAGAAAACCCTAAGAACCAAATACTGTTAGGAAATTATATAGTGCTTACATTGTTGTAATAAATAATTACGGGAGTAATTATTATGTGTAATTAGTTGTGTAACTAAGTTGTTGAATACACAACTTAGTTTAGTATTAATAGTGGTTAATAACCACTCACGTATATGGGAGAAGTTAAACAACCTCCTCGATAATAGGAATTATTATTCCTATATATTTGTAATGTATCCCGTATGAAATATGATGATAGAATTATTGATTATTGTGTTAAAGCCTCCATTGTATTCTACTGCTCTGTTATTATTTGGTATCAGAGCGAATGTGATTCTTGCGAGTTTTCAATATGGAGTGATAATTTTTAGGGGAACCGTTCAAATAAATTGCCCCTATGGATGAGTATATGTTGATTTCCTGAGTGTCCTTGCATTTCTATTTGCAGCGACCCGTCAGACGTTGCCCAGAGAAATAGATTCATACACATACGTATAAAGTTTTTTTATTTGATCTCAGTGAGAGGAAGAGATCAGGTGATGCTGGTAAAATAGTACATCGGATTCTCCTGGGTTGGACATTGCTTGGAATTCTAGATCGGTTGATTTGGCACGTTTGGCTCTCGATCCATGCAAGATTCATTGAATCCACGTTTCACTTGCAAACCTGTGCACTGGTCTCTAAGCATATAGACGCGTGCATTCAAGCTCCATCAACGAACATAAAAACTGTGGAAAAACATTTATTACAGTCCTAAGCGCATGTGTATCTCTCAGTCAGGTATTCTTCCATATTGAAGGACACCTCTCAATCTTGTCAAAGCTGGAACAAGTCTTTCAAATTGTCAAATGTTCAATCAGTTCAGTGTGATCTCCTACACAATCCATGCAAAAGAATTGTTTTCTCCATATGTTGGTTAACAATGTGTCAAAATGTCGAGATTCCAACAATATTATATCAGGTAAAAGTTTGATCATTGCAAGATTGTTCTTCTATCGCTACCCACGTGTGCCTCGACAATTAATCATCTTGGAATTTATCTTCGAATCTCCTACACAAGAATTTCCTTGAGATCATATCAACTGCGTTTAATGCTTCTTGAGATCTTCTTAATTCTTTTCATCGCTTTTGGTATTTGGTTGTCGAAGTCTAAATCCATGTAATATATGAGTCTGTTTATGTCCTCGTGTTGTAGGTCTATTGTTAATCGTCTTGTCAAAAATCTTAGTTGTCGTGCTAAGGTAATTTAAAAGTCACGTGACTTAAATGTTATTTATAGTCAAATGTTATTAAGTCATTTAGAGAATTGAGATTTCAAAATTTTAAGTTACAAGTGTTCTCTTCTTTTTAGTCTTATGTTTTAGGTTTATAACTTTCGGTCTAGTTGTTTAGGTTCTATTTGTGTCATTTCATAGTTGTCTTGTAATAATTTGAGTTAATATCGAGTCATTTTTATTATTGATTCTATTATGTATATATCAAGTTATAAGTAAGTTGTTGTTCTTATTGAGTCATTTTCTGTCAAAAATGTCACTCTAAAAAGTTGTAAAAATAAAAAAATTGCCTTACGAATGCATTTTCGGTGTTACTTGACATCCTGACAACCATTGATCCTTAAAAGATAAATTTTTTGAGCTAGCAACATCACACCGGAGGACGGAGGCATCGAGAGGTTGGAGGTCGATCAACGACCTCTTGTCAGTCATTAACGATGGGACCGCCTATCTGTTATGGTGACATATGTGTGGTGTGATTTTTACTTTATTTTCTATGTTTTAGTGCCGCTTTCTTCCGTTTTCAGTGTTCTTGTGTGATTCTAAATGTCGGGAATGATTCTCTTGTGAATACGTTCACTTACAATGGTGACCATGTGCAACAAGATCTAACTAGCAAGATCCATTCAGTAGTATGTACTTTGATACAATTTGCTTCTTAGTGTTCGTGTGTGGAAATTTCACATTGTGGGGGGGAACATGACACCAATGTTCCATTTCCATTTTGAGCCTAAAATGACTAAATTCAAGGGCAACTTCCAGTGGTAGTGGCAGTTTCCTTTGTTGTTTGAGATCGAGTGGCAACAATCGAAAGCGATGTTCTGACTAAGAACATTGCGATTCTTAGAGGTAGTAATGTGAGAATTTTCTAGTATGTGTTCTATTGTTTAGTTTGGTGCGTTGTGTATTCATTATAGTGAGATATTGATGAGGGCTAAAAATAGTACTTGGCACATCATGATGTGGTTTGTGGTAAACCACTTGAAAACCACCAGTATTGGTTTGTGGTCAACCGTTGTAAAACCATCTGTCGGGTTTGTGATTGTCCTGTGAAAATCACCTAATCATGAAAGCAGGTGCAAGTACAAAGATAGGTTTTCCCCATGTTTGCACTAAGGGGGATGTTAGGAAATTATATAGTGCTTACATTGTTGTAATTAATAATTACAGGAGTAATTATTATGTGTAATTAGTTGTGTAACTAAGTTGTTGAATAAAAAACTTAGTTTAGTATTAGTAGTGGTTAATAACCACTCACGTATATGGGAGAAGTTGTTAAACAACCTCCTCGATAATAGGAATTATTATTCCTATATATTTGTAATGTATCCCGTATGAAATATGATGATAGAATTATCAATTATTGTGTTAAAGCCTCCATTGCATTCTGTTGCTCTATTATTAGATACCCAAAAAACCAAACTCTTGAGTGTAAAACAAAGCATCTACACATAGTGATGGTTTGAAAACACATAATTTCCATCAATGACATCACTTGGCACCGATGATAACACCTCCTCCATCCGTATGGCTTCAAACGAAGCGAGCTAGCATCAAGTAAGAATGAAGCATAGTAAATGCCAAAGAGCAAGGAAAACAATATTGAAATGACATGTTACATCCTTTGAGTCACAATAACAAGTGATGGAATGTGGATGGGTGGTGGTGGCAGCCACATTAAATGCAATACATGCAAAAAAAAAGGATCTTTATTATTCGATGGGTTGTTTATGCATTTTTAAGTGTCGATTGTATATATATATGAAAAATAGGAAAAATGAAGATCTTGTGAGAAAATTTAATTTATAGTGATACGCCTCGTTTAAGAAGGTGCAAAAACACCTCTACGGGTTGAGAACGCGTTGAGAACTTAATGAACCACGAGGCTTTTTTGTTGTTGCGAAAAACACATTTTAATTGGTGCTCCATGCCCTAAAATTAGGAGTGTCAACTATTGATCCCCTTTCTTTAATTTATTTGTCGAAGACTATAATTAAAAGGTTAAAATATAACCAAATCTTGCCTAATAATTATTAAGGGGCTTAACATTGTCTACCCTATGTCCATACCACGAAGGCATATATCATTATTATTTTGATTGTGTTCGATTAAAAATCTTGAAAGCCACAAAAGTTAGAAACAATTTTGGTTCTCCATATAAGTAGTTTCATATATTTACTTTTTAAACTTATAATCAGTATCATTATAATATTATACATATTTTATTTGCCGAAGGCATTCCCCCTATGAAAAAGGCCTTCCCGGTCGTTCACGCCACTATGTTAAATTTGGCGGCCATTTAGACGTTTTTTAAAGCGATTAAATTTGACGGGCATTTTGATGTTTTCACTTTTAAAAGTTGTTTTTACTTGTTTTGATCAACAATTGCATGTTTGGTGTCCTTAGCAAAGTTGCATGTTTAAATTCAATCGCTTGCCATTTTTTCCCTATGGGAAAGGCCTTCCCGATCGTTCATGCCACTATGTTAAATTTGACGACCATTTGGATGTTTTTCAAAGCGATTAAATTTGATGGGCGTTTTAACGTTTTCACTTTTTAAATCTATTTTTCCCTATTTTGATTGGCAATTGCATGTTTCATGTGACCTTAGCGATGTTGCATGTTTAAATTCTATTGCTTGGCATTTATTTTTACCCGCAGCTAATGTCAATTCATTCTCCTAGTGTTGAAGTTCCGCGTTCGTGGAGTCCATTGCTTGCATTGTAGGATATGCGCGGGAAGGCTAGGAACCGAAGCTCTTCAAATTTACTTGTGCAATGGTAATAACGAGATATGGAGCTGTCTGTTTTCCTTTGGGAGAGCTGTGAGAGCATGTGCCTCACTTTAAGTACTTGGATTGGATGTGGGTAAACAACTTCATAACCATATTGTCAAAACAATTTATTATTCAGATGGTTGTCAGCAACGCTCTGGTTCATATGTATGCAAATTGTGGTACTATGGTAGATGCCCCAAGTGTTTAACAAAATGTCTCAACGGAATTCAATTACATGGAACACCATGATCTAGGTAAGTTCACAACATGATCATAACGATGTTGCTTTGAAACTATGTGCTGAAATGCAATAACTGGGTATGGAGCCAAACTAGTTTACCTTTGCAAGTGTCATCACAACAGTTGAACAATCTGCCAATCTCGGCCATTTGTGTCATAGTCCGTGTAACAGTTGAGACAATCAATGGTCTGTAATTGGTCCTTACATGGGCAAGCCGCAACACCATCAGAAAAACAAGGCATTGACATAGGAACTTTAACATGAAACAGGTCTTGTATAAACATTCAATTAAGGAAACCCATACCTCATTACCTACATACAGGTGTGTACATAGTATGAGAAACGCACTGGAGAAGAAGCAAGAAGAGAACCTCACAAAACTTAGCTTACCAAACTATTGATGATATAGATACAAAATTTAACCTGCATTTTCCTCCTGATGATGTTGAGGTAGAAGAAGGTGAGTTCAAGACGCCAAAATACAAATCCATGTACAACATGTTGCAAGTCTGGATTAGTAGTGGTATCAAATTTTGGTATCGCTTATGAGCAACGGGACAAGAATCGATTAGCTATGTTTAAGGTAACTGGTTGTCTCTATTGTATATTTCCATGTCTAAAACTGTCCCTAATAGGAAGAGTCGGGTTACTTTTCAGTCAATGAATTAAGGGCTCTGCTATAGTTATTATTGTGCAGAGGCATGAAGTTGAAGATGCAAGTAATACCCACAGTCCATGCTCAAAGGTGTCAGGCATATGGTATGCATTGTTTTTAAAATTGTGTGCTCATATTTCTTGATTCATGTAGGGTATACTTTAAGCAGCTAATGGCATATTGATGCTTTTTCCAATTCCGTGGCCTGAACCGGTTCTATAGCGAAGGCAAGTCTTAGGCTAAGTTAGGTCGATCTGTATGTTGAAATTGAAGGAGATTTATGTATCCTTTGGCGGTAGTATTTGGGATGGGAATTTATAAATTCTAATCAGGGAAAATAAAGGGTTAGAGAAAATTAATCTGCAGTGTTGCTCGGGCCTCTCTGTTAGAGGCTTCTCTGTAATTTCTTCTGTTAAAACTTGCAATATCTGGATATAAGTTTCACAAATATTGACGATGCCAGCTTAGTTTCCATAGAAAATAGTGCAAGTTTTCTCCGTCATCTGAGCTTAGTGAAATGCGAGTCTATCAAGGATATGAGTCTGTAAGTGAATGTTAGATGACAATATGTAGGTTCATAGAGCTATGTTTGCTTGATAAGCTTGCAACCTGGACTCATCAAAGCACCCCACTTTTCTTGTTTCAAACTCGAGCTATTGAAATACAATGTATCAATCATGAGAAAATTTAATTGAGACATCAAGAGATCAAAAAAAATGATTTAACAAACATTTGTACCTTGATGTTCTTTTTCTTACATTGGTGGGCCTCTCTCTAATAAGTAAACCGTGTGCAAGTGATTTCGGCCTTGCAAATTGCTCAAAGCAGATGACCTCACTTCCTTGGTAAGGTCTTTGTAATTCCTCCTTGAGTGATAGCTCCTCGGGATCTTTGAATTAATTACACATAGTGTTATATTTTCTTCTAACCTAGCTTATTTTGTGTTTTCTTGGGTAGGTTTTCAAAACTCAAACCATTCTATTAACTCCGAAAAATACCAACGGAAAACATGTATTCTAATTTCTCATGATATGGTTTAATTATCTAAATGGTTTTATTTCTATCACGAATTGGCAAGAAACTTCAACACATTGTTTTTCAAGTACAAGTTTTCCGAATGTTAAATTACATAATAAAAATACAATATTAACAAAGGTGGTGTTTACAAATTTTACGAAAAGGTCAAGTTGAGTTGTCTTTTAGGAAATTCATAAAGTTGATGATAAAATAGACTAGGAAGTGTGCATAATTATATATCGATTTGTGTGCATCTTGCATTCATCAAGCTTCCAGGTTTGAATTCACTACCTAATTGACATAGTTAATTTTCCATAAAAAGTGTAGAAGAAATGGACTTTACACGTGTACCATATTGCAATGCAAGAGCTTTTCAAGACATGTATTGTCACACAATTGCTCAAACACAAATGCTTATGATATAATTTTTACTCGTACTAGGGCCTCTGCTTATATAAACTCAAAACTCAAACTAACATAAATTGTGTTTAATCATAGAAAAATATCGAAGACAACTCTAGAAATTTTGTTATGTTATGTCCTTATAAATATAACTAATGACAGATTTTTTTAACTCGAGAATTCGTTAGATCAAATTTAAGAAAAAATGGTAAAGGTTATATCAACATGAAGCATTATTTTCTGATTTAATGAATTTCTGATCAGTAATTTGACCATGCAGGTAGTTGGCACACCAAACTACATGCGTCTGAACTTCTTGTAGATATTCCCTACGGCTTCAAATAAGATATTTGGTCATTAGGTTTGATGTTGTTTATTCTTGTTTACTTCTCAAGAATGCACACAACCTAAGTTGTGTTTATATTCTTTGATAAATGCTAGGCAATTCAAGTTACCTACATTTTTACAAATTTACTATTTTCCAAGTTGTATCATTGAGATGACTTCGCCATCGACTCCGCATTCAAAGCATTTGTAAGGTCATATCTATATATTTTTATGTACTTAGAATGATTTCAATGTAAAACTGGAAGTTATAAGTGATCGTAAGAGCTATTTCCTAGCTACAAATTGTGTTTTGAGATTAATGATTGTGTCAATGCCTTTAAAGTAACAATAATTCTTGATTAACATGTGTATGTCAACATTATATGTTTTAGACATGTTGAGTGTTGGAGCTAATTGCGGTGTATTTTGGTCACTTATTTTGAAATTGAAGTTCAAGTTTAACAATAACCTTACTTCGTCCCGTTTTCATCTTTAAGGATATGGCAGACTTATAAGAAAGATAAACCGTTCAACTATTGGTCCATTACCTAACATGTACTCTTCTCCTTGTAAGTGCTAATTCTTTTATTTTAAAGACCAATTTTAGTCTATAAATTGTGTTGTTGAAACATAGTACTAAGTGAACTAATGTTTAAACAACAAATGCTAAATTGGTTAATCATTACTTTTTAGGACTTTCTTCAATATTTTGCACCTTAGGCTGTGATTTAGTAAATGTTTCTATTATAACATTAGCCTAATGTATGGGTAGAAATTTTGTACCATATTCAATGCAAGAGCTTTTCAAGACATGTATTGTCACACAATTGCTCAAAGCACACGAATGCACATGATCTAATTTTCTCGTACTAGGGACCGATTTACTATAAATCAAAACTCAAACCACATAAATTGTGTTTAATTATAAAAATATTGAAGACAACTTTGGAAATTTTGTTATGTTCTGTCGTTATAAATATAATCGATGGATTTTTTTAATTCAAAAATTCGTTAGATCAAATTTAAGAAAAATGGTAAAGGTTATATCAACATGAAGCATTATTTCTAGATTTAGTGAATTTCGATCGAATTTGACCATGCGGTAGTTGGCACACCAAACTACACATGTCTAACTTCTTGCAAATATTCCCTATGGATTCAAATAAGATATTTGGTCGTTAGGTCGATGTTGTTTATTCCGTTTACTTCTCAAGAATGCACACAACCTAAGTTGTGTTTATATTCTTTGATAAATGATAGGCTATTTAGTTACTTGCATTTTTACAAATTTATTGTTTTCCAAGTTGTTGTATGTTTGAGATGACTTTCCCATCGACTCCGCATTGAACATTTCTAAGCTCATATATGTATATTTTTGTGTACTTCAAACGATTTCAATGTAAAAATGAAGTTATAAGTGATTGTAAGAGCCGTTTCATGGCTACAAATTGTGTTTGAGATTTAATGAATTGTGTCAATGCTTGAAAAGTAATGTGATAATTCTTGATTAACATGTGTATGTCAACATTATATGTTTTAGACATGTTGAGTGTTGGAGCTAATTGCATGTATTTTGGTCACTTATTTTGAAATCTAAGTTCAAGTTTAATAATAACCTTACTTTGTCATGTTTTCATTTTTAAGGATATGGCAAGACTTATAAGAAAGATAAACCATTCACTATTGGTCCATTACTTAGCATGTACTATTCTCCTTTGTAAGTGTAAATTCTTTTATTTTAAAGACCAATTTCATCTATAAATTGTGTTGTTGAAACATAGTACTAAGTGAACTAATGTTTAAACAACAAATGCTAAAATTGGTTAATCATTACTTTTTAGGAGTTTCCTCAATATTTTGCAGGCCTTGGGTCATGATTTAGTAAATGTTTCTAATTATAGCATTAGCCTAATGTATGGGTAGAAATTCTTGGTTAACCATTGCGATTCCTTCGCTTCAAAACATGATTTTAAGTGGTTACAAAAGAATATAAATGAAGCAAAGGATTTTACATGGTAGTAGACCAAGCAATTCGATGGATTTTACTTCTAATTCATGGATTAACATGGAATGCATGAAGTGTCTAATAAAATGCATGCTTTGATAAAGAACCCGAGCATCGGCCCACCGTTAAGTCTCTGGTTTCAATTGTGTTTCTCTATAATAGATACCATTTGTCTTGTTACGTAACCTTGAATTGTTAGTTTTATGTTTTTATACTAATACCGAGTCATAAACGTATCTATGCATCCCAAGTTGTTGAACTATTGAGTGATCCTTTCCTACTACCATACATCTCTCAATGTCGTGCACAAACTAATTTCACGGTTTGTGCTTCACCATCTAGACATATTAATAAAATGTATGATGTTTAGGAAAGTATGGAAGAAAGTCAAAATAGTAGCCATTCAAGCACGATAGGAATAGCTTTGCTTCAATTGGGAAAGCAAGCCAAAGCGTGGTATGTGAATATGGAGGCGATATGTGGTAGAGATATGTTGTCCAAAGATAATCTAAATGGTTTTGTGGAGGATGTTGGCCAAACATGGCCTTCTCTTCGATAGCTCGGGACAGGAAATAATTGCAGTCCCTAGAGTCACGAAAAAGATCATTCTGAAGAAAATGGATATAAATCATCTCCATGACCCTCCATAAATGAGAAGAAATTAAAAATTTATAGACAACCTACAAATGAAAAATATGTAGCAGTGAATTTGAATGAAGAAAATGGATATAAATCATCTCCATTACCTTCCATAGATGAAAAGAAATTAATAATCTACAGGCAACATAAGGATGAAAAAGATGTAGCAGTTAATTTGAATGAAAATAAAAAACATCCACATGAAAAAGTAAAGTAATCCGGATACCTGCTTCTGCAGCCCAACTGGTAATTTATTCACCACACCAAAATAAAAAACCCACGTGACTAAAATAACACCCCTAACTTCTCCTCCAAAACACCCCATGGGTTATCCTATCCCTACTCCCATTTTTTTTTTTTCTATAACTTACAATTTAAGGATGGAATGTACTTATCTTTTTATAAGACATACAATTCTTCACTCTAAATTATCTTTTGGGTGTAGTACTTTGCTCTCTGTTGCTTCTTCGAGAAAATATTTACCCCCTATTCCTTCCAAACCTTCAAGGTCATTAAGGAATTCGGCACCAGTGGGTGTTTGTGATTCTGAGCCATCAACATCCCGCGCAAAGAACAATTTCAAGGGAATTGCCACGACTTTGCTCTCTAATTCGTCTATCTATTAAGGCAGATAACAAAAATAATGTTGATGATGAGATAATAAATGTTTCCATAGCAAACAAAATTTTGAAAGAATTTACGTTTTTAATTTGTCTGCACCCCCAGGAGAGGTTGTCGCTATGGCTGTTATAAATAACTGTAAAACCCTAGAAAAGTTATGTATAGAAGCTTCCAATATGAGTGAATCAACAATATTGTGTCTGATAGACTGTAAAAATCTGAATTTCGTGGCCCTGAACCAGTTCTATAGCGAAGGCAAGTCTTAGGCTAAGTTAGGTCAGTCTGGTATGTTGAAATTGAAGGAGATTTCTGTAGCATTTGGCAGTGGTATTTGGCATGGGAATTTAGAAATTCTAATTAGGAAAATAAAGGGTTAGAGAAAATTAATCTGCAATGTTGCTCGGGCCTCTCTATTAGAGGCTTCTCTGCAATTGCTTCCTATAAAAACTTGCAGTATCTGGATATAAGTTTCACAAATATTGACAATGCCAGCTTAGTTGCCATAGAAAATAGTGCAAGTTTTCTCCGTCATCTGAGCTTAGTGAAATGCGAGTCTGTCAGGGATATGAAGGTTTTGTCAAATTTCAAGGCTCTGGAGTACCTGAATCTTGATCAACGGTTGTCTGATTTGAGCTTGGCATCAACAAGGATTACAGACACTGGTGTATCATACCTTGCGAGCTGTAGCCTGTTAAGGTCATTGAAGATCCCTTATTGCAGAGGAGTTCAAGGTCCTGGTCTGGTAGCGATCACAAAGTTCGTTGTTGGCTGCAGTACTTGGTCATTAGTCACCATTTCAGGGATAATGAAGCTTTGGTGGAGTTGAAGAAACAGTGTTGCTGGTGCGGCTTGAAATCGATGACTTGGCATTAGTCCCATTTGGTTTCTATGCTCTATTGTAAGGTCATTGCTTTAGACCATCACATGTGTTTAAGCGTGGAGTAAGAAATCATGCCAGTCTCTGATAAATTAAATTGTGTCTAAGTATATATGATGAAAAATATTATACGATAGGATGCATAGTCTATGCATGTATTCTGCTATTCAAAATACCAAAATAGTATACTATAAGTTCCATCAAGCCTATTCATGTATTATTTTGCTTCTAAATATATTGCATTATGGAGTCGGTTTCCAGGCTAGATTAGAGATCTAAGGCTTTCGGAGTCAAACATATGCTAGAAGAGACTTTTTTAAGACCCTGTCATATTGACGTTTGGATTTCAAGGTCCAAGTCCGCAGTAGCAATCGCAAAGTTCGTTCTTGGCTACGATACTTGGTCATTAGTCACCGTTTTAGGGACAATGAAGCTTTGGTGGAGTTGAAGAAATAGTGTTGCCTGGTGCGGCTTGAAATCGATGACTTGGCATTAGTCCCATTTGGTTTCTATGCTCTATTGTAAGGTCATTGCTTTAGACCATTATGTGTGTTTAAGCGTGGAGTAAGAAATCATGTCTGTCTCCTAATAAATTAAATTGTGTCTAAGTATATATGGTGAAAAATATTAGATGATAGAATGCATAGTCTATGCATGTATTCTGCTATTCAAAATACCAAAATAGTATACTGTAAGTTCCATCAAGCCTATTCATGTATTATTTTGCTTCTGAACATATTACATTATGGAGTCGGTTTCAAGGTGGTTTCCAGGGCTAGATTAGAGATCTAAGGTTTTCAAAGTCCACCATATGCTAGAAGAGACATTTTTTTGAGACCCTGTCATATTGATGTTTGGATTTCAAGGTCCTAGTCTGGTAGCGATCGCAAAGTTCGTTCTTGGGTGCGGTACTTGGTCATTAGTCACCATTTTACAATGAAGCTTTGGTGGAGTTGAAGAAACAATGTTGTATGGTGCCGCTTGGAATCGATGACTTGACATTAATCCCATTTGGTTTCTATGCTCTATTGTAAGGTCATTGCTTTAGACCATTATGTGTGTTTGCAGCGCGGAGTAAGAAATCATATGCGTCTCCTAATAAATTAAACTCTGTCCAAGTATATATGGTGAAAAATATTAGATGATAGAATGCATGGTCTATGCATGTATTCTGCTATTCAAAATACCAAAATAGTATACTGTAAGTTCCATCAAGCCTATTCATGTATTATTTTTCTTTTGAATATATTGCATTATGGAGTCAATTTCCAGGCTAGATTAGAGATCTAAGGCTTTGAGTCCACCATATGCTAGAAGAGACGTTTTTTGAGACCCTATCTTGTCATGTATCTATATTCTTGTAATTGTTAGAATTGTAATTATGGCATTGGAGAAATGAATTTGGTTTTCTGAAATTGCTTTTCACGCGGGGATGGGGATTATGTTGCTTTATAAGTTTTGTTGAAGTATTTGAGTTCGCTAGACCGCCCATCAAATCAAAGTCTGCAAAAAGGCTTCGTCTTTGCAGATTGGGATTTTCTACTCGACTCTGTATCTTCAAGCTTTGGACGTAGGAGGATCCAAACCGAATGTCTTTACTTTCGGTGCAGATCAATTAGATGATTTTCATCCCAAGGAAAAGTTACAAAAGAGCTCTTTTTTCAATTGGTGGTTTTTGTGTTTTTGGTGGAGGTTTGTTTGGTTAGACATTTATTGTGTATGTGGAAGACCATATCAGTTGGGCAGTGGCCTCTGCAATTATCATTGCAGACTGATAATCTCTATGTTGTGTTCATGATTGGAACTCCATTTTATAGATATATTGCAAATTGCTCCTATTTTTCAAAAGAAAAGCACTTGGCGGTGAGAGTGCAAGCCCTTACTGCGGTGTGTGGTGAGACCATGGGCCACCGTATCCCAACATACCCACATGAGTGAAACAACTATATAAAACTACATGTAGATCATTTGATACAGAGTATCCTTAGGACGACAATTACAAGCATGTAAATACAGAGCGTCGGCTAAGAAATATAAAGGAAAACTCTTCAATTTCCCCAAAGCTTTTGTTCATGCTCCAAAATACCAGATTTTATCTTCATATGTAGACTGGTTGCCTAACTTGGGGCCTAATGATCCCTTGGGGGCTAATGATGGGGCCTAATGCTTCATCTATATTCCTACACTTACAAAATCAATCACACCACTTATCAACATCAACTACAAAAGTAATAAATATCCCTCTAAATCAAATAACATATACCGTTTGGCGTTCACATTGCATGGTAGCCTTTTAGGATCCCCTGCTTGTCATTCACACAGGCATGTCGATGACAGTCTCCTGGTTGAGGAGCTTGTCATGCTTGGTTTCCACCTGTTTGCCACCTCCTGCTTCAGCTCTCAGTCGGTGGTTGTATCAGTGGCATGCTCTGCTGTTGCGGTGCCTCTCCTAGGCAAGGTTTTTAAAGATGAAATTTGCTATTTTTTTGGGTAATTTTGTTTCTGTCTTCTATTTTCCTGTGGATTTTCACCTGCCGTTTCTTCCTGTTTGCGCTACCTGTCTGCCCAGTTTTTGTTGTTTTGTTCTTCCTGCTCTGCTCTCGACTTCAAAGGTTTGTCTTCTTCTCTGCATTTTTATCCCTGATTTGTGTAAATGCTTCTTTTCTATTTACCATTGTGATGGGTTAAATGCGGATAGGGACTGCATGGTTCAACAACCTGTAACATAGTCCATGCACAACATCTGTCTGTGCCACTATTTGATATTTTCTGTGCCAACTCTTTGATAAAATAACAAGTAAAGAAAATATTTTCCAGATTCCACTTACAAATACAGTTAGGTTTTGAGCTCGAGGTCAGTACTAAAACTTCCAAATCAGAATAGAAAGACACCAAAACAAATCGAAAGGGATTGAGCCCTCAAATTCTGTGTGTATGAGCATGTGATTCAAGTAATTAAAAAACATACAACAAAATCCCTCATTCAGAGTAGCTGTGTCTTTTTAAGGTGTTTTTGCCAAGTGCACGTCGGCTTGGCAGTCAGTATTGCCGAATCTCAGCTGAGTCCAAGTCTGGCTATTATAGATCAGGCAAAAAGAAAGGGCGCTTCTCACAATGATAGCCCGGGTTCAAACCCCAACAGGTATGCTCCCCACATAAAGCGATTATGGAAATTTCCATGTCTTCTCTGACTCACTTAGAGAAAGTAATATGATACCTTCTTCCTCAATTCCTGGCTCCAGAAGGCTCCCATCTATTCTTCAAACCTATATCCTTTGTACAAAGCAGGATGTTCCTTATCCACTATGGATTCTGCAGAAACAATGAAGGCATCCATTGAAGGCCCATAGAAGGTAGGAATAGACATTCATACACTGGACGTATTAGTTACAACCTGGTGCTCTGCACTCTTGAATCTCCCATTGCTCACAACCTAATCAAAATCCACAAAAAGACAGAGGAATAAATCCTCTGAAAACATTTTACAGATGGAATATTTGACCGTATTTTATTTAGTAAAGACCTGCAGTTGATCTACCAAATTCACCACAAAGGCATTGGGTATAGGTTCTACTGAAACCCATTTATCATTCTTGAGCACTTGCAGGCCGCTCACATCTCCTTGCATTAGGACAGTGATGCCATATGGGTCTGCATGTGGTGGTAAGCCAAAGGTAAGATCTGGATTTGGCCACGAAGGATAGTAATTTACGAGCAACACCTAACTATGTTTCCCAAACATTCTATTCAAATAATCATAATCCTGCCCCACAGCTTCAGAAATGGCAGCTAGAAGCATTGCTCTCATCTCCGTAGCATACTTCTTTGCAACCTCTCTGTACAAAAAATTTAAGAGGGGTTACACTAAGCTAAAGAGGATGCAATAAATAAGTCTATAAATGTCCCCAGATAAACAGAGTAGGTGAATAGGGCCGGACAAGTACAAACAGCTTAGGATTAACATGAGGAGTTTGTATTAGCACTTGTAGGCTGCAGGTTTTGGGGCCAACAAGGGACGGCGTCCTCCAGAGGATGAGAGTAGAGACAGACCCTGTCTTCTACAGGCATTTCGAAAAACTCCTTGGCAATATCCATCATGCTTTTCATAATTTCTGTTATGTATTGAGGGGTTCTGTCCTGTGTGGTTTCCAAGAAAACTGCAGAGAAAAGGCATACACTTATTGTCAGGGAAGGGATCTATCCATCTATGTCTCTATAGCTAGGGGTCTATCTATGCATATAGGATGTTAGCATTACATTTATATGTTATGGTCGAGTTTCAACCATCATGTTACGTATACAAAATTTCTATATGAATTTTAGTTTACCAAAACTAGGACTGTGTTTTTTTGCAATAATGGTTTTCCCATGTGTCTTAGAGAAGGTGCATTTCCCCATTTTATCATACAATTTGTGAAAGATGGTCATTAACATGGTATTATATTTAGTACAGAGCATTATGGTAGACCTCAAATAAAGAAAACAACGGTCTGCAAACCAAACACAATATACAAATCTACAGAGCTACCAGGAAAATGTAATGCTTTTTTTTGTGGGATGGGGGACATTTTAGTAGATAGGAACAACTTTAAAACAATTAAAATACAAAGTAAAATTATATTCAAGACTGATATTTATTTGATTTTACAACGAGGGACTCTTCAAATTGGGGCTGGGTAAAAAACACAAATCTGTACTGAACCATCAATAAATAGTGTCGTCTTGACAAGGAAAATAATGGAGGAGGATTCATTATGTTGGTTGAAGAAAGCATTAAGGTGTTAGGTAGTAGAAGCGAACTCGACAATTAAAAACTGATTTGCATGCTAAAAGAAGGCCATGCCAAAAACAACCAAAGAATGAGGCCTTGCCTTCCAATGAGTAGAGCGAGCCATCCATCCAAGAGCAAGTCCATAAATAGGAATAAGTTGCTCAAATATGTAGGTAAGAAAAAACAAGTCACTCACAATAGATAAAAACATATATTTGCAAAATCCCATTTCAAGTTTCCCAAACTTAAATTGTGTTTATCTGATTCTCAGTCGCTAATATTTGATTCCATAGGAAAGGGATTCCTCCTGACCGACCTCCTTGTCGAATCAATCAGTTGGCCGGGATCACCGACGATTCATGTCCCTGGGGCAACGCGGTAGAGTAATGTCAAACCCTGTTTAGATTTCTTAATAGTGTTCACCTGTCGACAAGAATGATTTCCATGCTAATGCATGGGAGAATTGTTGGAAGAAAGATATTTTTAAAACCCAAACCCGCTGTAAATTCGTCATAAGGTTTTAAGGATGGAAGGAAATATAACTGGCATGGAAGGTTGTAGTTGGTTCCCAATGCCCTCGCCTCATATAGAAGTTTTTCTCCTATGTTTGATTTATTTTGTAGATGTTGGTCAGATAATCGCCCAAATGTCTATGTCGACAAGGTTTGACACTTGAATTATAAAGTCAAAATTAAATATGAGGGAGAGTTTCACAAATCCATCTAGCTTTGTTGAAACCTTTCTTGGATATCCATCTACCTAAGCTTAGAAATGTCGTTGTATTCAATAGCATTATACCTGGCCGATTCTGCAAGTACTAGGTAAGTACATAATATAGCTGATGTAGAAGAGGAAAATTTGAACGTTTATCATTTTTTTGTTCCCTTTAGTTGTACTCTTCTGTTGTTTTATGAACTTCTTCTAAACATGTCACTCTTTATATTTGCACCGTAAGCACAAATTTTGTTAACCAAAATATTTTAACATCTTTCCCAACATATTTTGAAAAGTATTGTTGAAATTGTTTTTCCCTCATGTTTTTAGGAGAGCAATATATTTGGGATAGTTATTGAACATGCCCAAAGTTTTATCTGGATTCCTTAGGCAAATATTTAGAAAGCAACAATATTTTGATGACTGGAAGAAATGATTGCTACACTGTAATCTTGGAAAAAGTAATGAATTTTGTTTCCCACGCTGTACAGTTAACATTTTGGACATCTACCAAATTGACACATTATAGAATTAAAATAACTACATTAATCAAACGCAAAAGCTAGGAATGTCCATTTGACTTGCTGCCTCCTTAGATGAATTACCATACGCTGTTCTATCAACTTGGTATATAGAGATATAAACACTTTTGCAGTTTAATAATCTAGGATACAATTTTTTTGTGGACCATGTAGGTGCAAACTATTAGGTGACTATAGTAAGCCTGGTTTAGGAAGAATTGTTTATCATATTTTTTTTTCCGTAAATCTTACTAATTTACTTCTATAGTTTTTGTTTTTTTAATGTATTGCCTGTTTCCAGCATGTTCTTCCATCAGTTCAGCTTGGTTTCAAACGTCAACTGCTTTCTTACATGCCATTCCCCATTGTTTTGACATATTTAATCATTTTACATCCATTTCAGGTGTTTACCTAACTCTACTTGTTGCTGTAAAGCTTTCTTCAGTGCTTCTTTGTTGTACGCTGTATAATCATCAGTTACATGTTACTTTCCACCGCATCCCACATCCTTCATGCCTTACACCTGCATATTTGAACTCTATTTAGTTTATAGGCACAATTTACCTTTAGCCAAAGCATATGCAGGCTTTATTTTGTATCTGTATGTTGACGTAGAGATTGTGTACATGATTATATAGCTGTTCTGAGCTGCCTTCCGACATTTTGATTTTGGATTTGACATATAAATTAAAAGGCTTATCGGGTATGTCTTATTCTCTTTGATAATGCCACCGTAGTTTCACTTTTAATTACTTGAATTACTTTGTAAGAAATGAGGGTTACTTTATTGGAATGTAAATGTTAGTATTTCCCATTGCTTATATTCTTGTATACCATCCATTTCCCATTTTACCCAATGCCATACTGCCGTTATAACTATGCGTACACTGCAGTTCCTAGCTTCATTTCGCACCAACTGACATCAATGACAACAAGTGTTGAGGCAATACACCTTGGTCCGACAACAAGCATTAGTAAATTGCATCCATACCATATGTCATGGGTGCTTGAGGGCAGGGTCATTCGCAGAGGAAAATACATGCCTACAACAATGAAAAAGGTGTGGGGTTGGTTTTCAATTTCAATGTCATTGATGCTCTTGTTGGTGATGACATGAACGTAACATGCTTCGGGAACGCTGCTACATATTACTATAGCAAAGTTTAGGTAGCCATAACTTATGCAATATCCAAAGGTACCCTGAAGTATGTGAAGCCGACGTACAAGGCTCTAGCAGCCTATGGGAGGTGATTCTTAGTATGGATTCTATTTTGCAACTATGTTACTACCACGGGGCCACTTAGTAAAAGTATGGTATAACACTGCGTTCAAGGGTATTAAAGAATACCCTTAATTCTAGTTTCTACCTCTAATTATTCAATTGATAATACCCCCTGTTATATTATTAGAATGAAAATACCCCCTATTTTTTCCATGTACCTTACTTACCCATTTTCAATTACAATTTTATTTACCAGCTTTTATTTCTACCCCAATATATTAGACAAAAATATATTATATTTCTCACTCAATTTTTTTAATATGCATTTCCTTTGAAAGATAGTTCGAAGCCATTGAATACATATTACAAGTCACCTTATATATGTTAAGCTTTATGCATTTATCAATAGTTCTTCAAATAATTAAGATGGTGAAATAATATCACTTGTGTTGAAAAGCATACATTCAAAGATGCAATTCTATTTTTCTACCATCTTATTATTTCTTGGTTTGGTTAAGAAACAACTAGCTTTATTTATTAAAAGAGATTATAATTTAATTTATGACCACACTCCTTTTGCAATTTTAAGGTATTTACGTTTAAAAACTAGGGTTCAAACGTTTTAGTTTTATATTAAAAGTAAACCTCTATTTCCTTTGGCCCATCTCTCTAACCTACCCCCAATACTTTCAAAACATTAATAAATTAAACCCTTTCACCCCCTCATGTCTACCGGTATATTGAGTTTAATTTTATTAATTTTAATTACCTCAATATGAACCCACGTCTTTAGGATATTGCCTAGCTAATAAACCCCTTGGTTACTACCTAGCCCTCCTATACCAAACTATGCTTTCCGGTTCACTAGTATCAGTGCAATACAACAGGTTCTGTTGGGGCTATATAATAGATGTTATTGGTGTGGTTAGCTCTTCATTTGCTTCCTCTATGATCAACCATAAAGATGGCAACATTACTCAACGGTCTACTATCATCATAAAGGACCCAACAAGGCATTCCATAGTTATTACCTTGTGGGGAGAACTATGTAACAAAGCCGTCAATATCAACTACAACCAGATACAACCGCACTTCACATGCCTATTGTAGCTATCAGGAAAGCCAAGGCGACAACATTCGAGAACGAGCACCTACCACAAAACCTAATTTGCAATTGTTCCTTTCACATGCAAAAGTGCAGAGGTGGAAGCACTTCAGGTTTGGTTAACCACCCCAGAGGCAACAACTATCCTGGATGCACTCCCTACGGAGGTCAAAGTGGAAAAGACTATTAGTGAGATCCATGCATGTGCCACCCCCAACCCCAATCACCAAGTGGCAACTGTTGGTACCATTATACACCTCAACATGGATAACTATTGTTATCCTGCTTGTTCCCGTATGGTAAATGGTAAGCAGTGCCATAAAAAACTAACCACCAATGTAGCCTCTCCCTAGCATTGTAGCAAATGCAACTTGGATTCATTGCATTTGAGTATAAGTATGCATTGCACATGATGATTTAAGACCGTATTGGTACTGTATGGGCACAACTTTTGATGATGTGACAAAAAAATCTTCTCGGCTTATTTGCAAATGCCTTCAAAGAACAACACAAAACCACTAATGATGTGTGACCCATTATCAAACGGGTTCTTTTCCACATGTATTAACCATATCTTCTCCATTGGACAAACTACTATAATGGCAGTGGACCAACTATCTTGTACCTTACACAATACAACACCCGCCAATCAAGATTTGGACCATGCAACCAGTTTCTGAACTTTTATGGAATCCTCTGAATAGGACCCCACATTGTAATTATGAGATCTATGTACATGTTAAAGAGAGGCTCCCTTGTAATATGTTGTACACATGATAAAAAATGCTACATTTCCTTGTAATACATTGTACAAATCTATTTCACTTCTTTGTCAATAGTAAACTACTTGCCATCAAGGGGAAAAACCTTAATATTTATGTGGATCCTCTTTCATATTTGTCACTTTTTTAAAATGTCATAAAACATGTGCACCAAATATTTGCAACCACCAACTAGCAGTGGGGCAATAATGAAAACCACACAACGACGATTGGCTTACAACCAAAGCAAAGACACAGTATATGCCAAGCGCCTGGTGATTTCTGATGGAGTTTGTTCCTAGCATTAACCATATTTGTTTGGATTGAATTGTAGTCTCATTGGCGGTGAAGGACCGTAAAATCCTTCCACTCCGATCTCCAACAAATGTTTTCAATCGATGGGATTTACGTACACCGCCATTTCTAGAACCCAATCCTCACCATCATACAAACAGAAAGTCACACGTTTTTTAAAATATGCTAGCATGCTCTATCACTGAGTTATTGGTCCCTTTGCGGTCCCACATGTTAAAACAATTCTTGGTCATTAAAAAAATTCTAGGTCTTTAAAAAATCCAACGCCATTACAGAAATTCTACACACAAAGCAAACAAATTCTAAAAAAATTAAAGAGCTCATGTTCTTAAGCTCTGAAAACAAAATTCCCACCTCAAAAGTGGACAAACATATTCTGAAATTTTGAAGAGCTTGCATTATTAAGGACTAAAAAAACTTAATGCAAGTTAGAACACAAAAACTTTTATAATTGCTCTCCTGCGAAAGGAAGGCCCACCGTTTTCCTTGCTAACAAGCACTAATAAATTGCATCCATACCATATGTCATGCGTCCTTAATGGAAGGGTCGTTTGTGAAGGAAAAAAACATGGTTATAGCAATGAAAAAGGTGAGGGATGGTTTTCAATTTGAAAGTGAGTGCCGCTCTTGCCGATGACGTGAATGTAACGTGGTTCGACATCATTGTTACTTACTACCATAACAAAGTCCACGTAGCTACAACTTATTCAATATCCAAGGGTACGCTGAAGTATATGCTCTGTTTGAATCGCCTTTTATTTTAGTTCTACGAATAATGCAGAGATTTGAATCCCAACTTACTTATTTATTAAAAACCCTTTTATTTGCTTTTCTGTTATGTTAACTTACTTTCTAATTATGGAAATTCATTTATCTAATTTTGTAATTGTAAATTTTGTTGTGATTTTCAAATGAATGCATGATGATTTTTTCTATATATTATAAGATTAAAACTTAACTATGGACTCTTTCACTTATTTTGAAGAAGAAATCAGAACTATACCATCACATGTTAGTAAGCATAACATACAACATAGCTTTTGAAAACATTGTACGCACTACATACCATAACCTAATTTCTAAAACAATTGCTGATTGAGATATCCGTACATAGGGACCATGACATATGTTACTAAAAAAATCATTGTCAGTATGTAGCCGGAATTTCCTAATCCTAAGTGTATACAAAAACACTACAAACACATCCCACTGATCTAACTACTACTAGGAATCTTAGCAACCACTACAATTGCTACAATTAGTAAACATTTCTCACAAGAATGTACCATTCTAAACTGATGAAACCAAACCTAAATCTAGGCACCAACACTACTCCCATCACATACCCTGACCGTAAGCACAAATTTAGTTAACCTAAATATTTTAACATATTTACCAACATATTTTGAAAAGAATTTTTGAAAATGTTTTCCCCCATGTTTTTAGGGAAGCAATATATTTGGTATAGAAATTGAACATGCCTTGTATAATGACCAACCTGCTACTAAATAACTAAAACTTGCTACCAAATTACTAAAACTTTCTTATGCAGGTGATGCACATCCATTGCTATTTACATACAATGTTGTTGCTTATATTGGTCTGTTGTTTACTCTGATTTTTACTACTCATATTGTTGTATTTTCTTTGCCCTTTGATCCACGTTTTCCACATATAAAATACATGCCTATCTAGCTTGGAAAGTACTTGTTATACTTTGACAGCAGTGTCTTTTCTCCCAACACCGTATGCTTCTAATATACAATTTCTTTCCAATCCCCATGCAGCACTCTAAAGATGGCGAGCAATTTTGACAACATAGCAATGTGTATTAACAATGATTGTAGCCACATACAACACCTGTTATCAGAATGTGTAGAAGACCACTACAAAGGAGGCACACATGTAGATGACGAAACAATTTACAAAATTCTAATCACACAGAAAAAATTAGACCACGCACAACATGTAATGTAGCAAACATCCATTGTGAGCGAAATAACATTCAAATCCTTAGGGGAACAAGGCTATACACAATACTATAACACTAGGCCCTAAAAAATCAGCTGCAAGCAACATACAAGCCTTCAAGCTTTCACATGTACATACCAAAATTTTATGCAAGATAATATATGTAACCATTGTAATAACTTATGTGAAACAAAGTTCATTTTGTAAATAACACTCATATGGCTTTGTTCACAAACCATATATAAAATGAATATATTTGTGAATAATAGAGTAACAAAGAAAAGTTGTTCATCCTATATTGCTTATAATGGAAAACTTATTAAAATTTGAAAATGTTTTACCTAACAAATACCAACTTCAAATTTCATGGAAAACTTACTTTAGTGGGTTTTCACTAAAACTAGATCTTTGAATAAACGCACACCTTGATGGCTACCTACCCCTTTTACATCCCATTACTGAGAACTTGCCCAACTAGATTCGGGATCAATTTACTATCACGTAATTACTCTTTCTTAT
This sequence comes from Taxus wallichiana var. yunnanensis, assembly GCA_018340775.1. Classification (NCBI taxonomy): domain Eukaryota; kingdom Viridiplantae; phylum Streptophyta; class Pinopsida; order Cupressales; family Taxaceae; genus Taxus; species Taxus wallichiana. Next base: position 608,083,290 of record CM031243.1, read on the forward strand.
GCATATATGCAGCCCAACCTCTGCGCTCAATGCTCGTGACATAATCACACAAACAATTGTACCCCTTTCGATTTTAACCCTTTACCCATTATCAAAATGAAGACCATACAAACTCCACAACAAGAAAACACAAATTCTGCCACAAAAAAACTCAACACCTATGCCATTATACCCACATGCCTATAAAGTAGTGTACGCTTTGGAAAAAAGCAATTTTGCCTTTATAGATGATTCCATTACCACAGGTCTATCAACAATAACAGGAAACCAAATCTGACCACAATTAGAGTTTGGAAACTAAATAAGGCACCCCACAACCATCAGCGTACACCTACTTCTTCCAGCAACAAGACAAACAACAAACACCATTCCAAACCCCAACATAGCATTATAACATACCCATTACTTACCTTACCAATCCCAATCCTTCCCGCTCCAACACACCACCACCCGACCCAACTTACACACAAAAAAACAAACCTCCAAGATACCCACCAGCACCAAACACAACCGCAACCCCCGACCAACAAGACTACCCCCACCTCCACCACAGTCGTCGTAGACTTGAACCTACTTTGTTGAAAAGCTATGTTTGCTACATAATCATCGAAAAAATTATCAAACTACAAAACTACCGCTAACCGCTTTTACGTAACAAACCTAAAACATATCCACCAACAATGTACACAACTACAAACCCCAAACTACAAGCCTACCCCCAACTGCACCACTACGACGTAGACTTTCTCCCCTAGGAGCAACCAATAGTTAAAATTTGTTTACATTATTTTTATGTATTTATTTTGTTTTGCACGTTTTTGTCATCCTGAAGAAATGGACACCCGAATTCCAGTCGCCCTCTTTCTTATTTACGTTGAAGGCATTTCTTCTGACTAGAAACTTGGGTGGGCTCTAATATCCATAACGATGAGCGATAATCTCGACCATCCACCTTGCGGGAAGTATCGACGACCTCCCACCGATTGTGGCCATCCATGTGTTTCGGTTTTGGTGTATGAAAGACTTTGAAGTTCGTTTACAAATGACTTGGCAAAATCACATCATTAAATCGAAAAGGTTTAAATCACGGGAAGATATAAAAATGTACTCATACATTTAAAGTGATTTATTAAACAAAATAGGTCCAGCTAATGTGGAGTCGTTGTGGTTTTGAGATTATTGCGGGGACTCAAACCAGATATCCTCAACTAAATCCAACTTTAATCTTGATAAACAAATAAATTACGACTGTCTAATTCATATGAAGGCATCAATTTATCACTCTAAGTTATGTATTTATCGCACGTTAAAAATAAAATACTTACACGTTTAAAGAAACTTTGGTACTAGCCATTCCACGAAAGCCGAGAAATATCCAACCTTGCACACTTAATCAGTATGCTTCTTTTTCTCCGTAGCAATTTCAACCTGCTTATCACGATCTTCACCAGAGCTTTGTTACATTTCAACATTATCAACCGCCAAAATCAAAATCCAAATGCCAAAACTAACTAATACTCGCTAAAACAACTATAGTCCCACTAAAATTAGTGAAGTTATACTAAAATTGTGATGAAATTGCATATCATTTGGAGGCTTTGCTCTGCCAAACAATCTCTCCAGCGTGGCAGCTCATGGAAAACATAACCAAAGGTCTACAGAGCTCTGAGAGATTCAAAAATATTGACTATATTTTCAAGGGCAATAACGAAGCATAATTAAGAGAAGGCTAAGAAGCAATGAATCCTTATGTAGGTAGGGATGTATAAGTATAATTTGATTTCGTTATTATGACGAAGACTTTTTTACAAGGTAGAAACCTAGGCGATCTCTAACGTCTCAGTACCAATGAGCGATAATCTCGACCATCCATCTTGTAGGCCGTATTAATGACCTCTAGATGATCGCGACTATCCATGTGCCTCACTCATAAATTCACCAAAATGTGCAAAATTGTGGCCGTCCATGTGTTTCGTTCAGAAATTCATCAAAAACGCCCAAAACCCTATAACTTTATCTTGATTTCTGTAGTGATAGAATTGTGATTCACAATGAGAAACAATTACACAAAAGACTCAACACATCGAAAGCCATTTGTATTACAAGCTGATTTGGATTTCCAAAGGAGGGTTGGATATTCCTCAAAATTCCACTAAAGAGAAATGTTTTTCGGCATCTTTGAAATGGACAACAAATTCATCGGACCACAAAACTAGGGTCTGTAATAAAATGGTTTTTTTATGCCAAAGGTGTTACACATGTAGAAACCCAAATGCCTTATGACATTCTGTAAGTATTCCATTTCATCATGTTCATCCACACCCTAGCCCGTATCAATGACCTTGAATTAATCTCCGTCATCCACGTGTTCTTAGTAGGGTTTTCTGTAGGGCCTGATCCAAAATTAGTTGCATGACCGAAACTGCTTGTCTCCATGTGGGTATTTCTCAAGTTCACACGTCTCCTCCATAGTGTCATGCCACTTTCTCCAATTCAATTTTCCGCAACATTATCTTCTAAAACAATATATTCTAAGCAATTTTTTGAGCAAACCCTATCTCGGGTTGATACTCCATATCGAAATAGAGATCATCCAATAAAGTCCAAGAAGATTAGATTTTGAATGGTTTGTTCGCCATTGGAAGGGATTTAAACTCTTGGTGGGTTTCGATCTTATAGTGGTGGCTAGGGCCAATGTCTCGTTCCCAAGGCCGTAATCCCGGTTTTCTAACAAGACTCGGCGTGCCGAGGTTGAGGCAACACATGACAAGCTTCTAAATCGTCACTCGCTACCAGGCCCAACTCTTCCAACTTACTTTGGTAGGCCGTGCGCATGGCTTGCAAAAATTCTCCTATGACATTTAGGGATCTCCAAGATACACTTTTTTTTCCCAGCAGTTGTTCGTATTAATGAGATGAATTTTTCATACACAAACTATTTATTTTCCATATATCGAGGACCATCTTCGAGCTTTAAAAAGGTATTGATTAGAATGTCCTCTAAAATTGTTGTAAACACAACCATTCCTTCTTCAAGATATTCTTCCATGTAACAAGAAAAGGCTTACCTAGGTTTCTTGTTTAGGAAAGTTTGAATGAAATGAATTACTGAGACATATGGGAAGATAAACACCTGCCCTATAAGGATAATTACATGCTTCACCAAAAGTTGGTTTGTGGGTCTCATGGCCATTGGCCATGATCTGTGGTTGATAAAGGTAGTTGTTGTGCCTCACCTTAAATGGAAGGCCCTCACCGAATATGAACTACACAATAAAAAACAAAACAAAATATTAGCAAAGCCCATTTTCCCATATTTTTTCAAAATATTTTATTTCTTTTTGTAGTGTTTGGGCCAATTGTTAGTTCCCAACAACTGATGGACAATTTTATTGCATTGACTAAGTGAACCCTCCATATGGCTTAACATAGATGCAATACAATGTTATTCTTAAGCTCACTACTATTTTTGATATAGTCGACTTGTGTTACTCAATACTTATTTCATCATGTCCCACACTTGTTCCATAGATCAATATGGATGTTGATGAGGGGAAACCCTAATCACTATCTTATTAGCTAAAAAGAAACCCTACATCAAAGCATAAAGGATAGATGAATTTTTTTCGGATGTTGTTATGCAAATGCTCTATTCAACATGACATGTATGCACAATGTCAAACCTTTCACAAGGCATGTGAACCATTTTACCATTCACCGCCATCTTCAACTTTTGTTTGACTTGATTGATTGCGACATCTTGTGCTTAAAAACAATTCCGAAGGATTGACACCATAGAAATAAATAAACAAGGGATTCCATGAATGGTTTGTTCTAGATGTGATCCTGAATCTTAGCAGATTTAGTTTTCTTTGTTTCCTTATTTATTATGACAACATTCTTAGCCTGCAAATTGTCCAGGAATGCGTTGTTTAAAATTTGCTTCACAAAAGGGCTTGGAAGCCGTTTAGTAGATGTTACTATTAGGCTTTTCCTAGACGAGCATAACTTTATAAGTGTTGGTTTTGCCATGTGGCATCTGTCCACATTTTGTGACTTCAAAGTGGCATTTAAAATGTTTAAGATAACACCATTGTAATTGTTGGTCAAACTTCCCGTTGTGAAAGTGTGGAAGGTTTTTGGAATATCTTGATTTTCACACTAAAGTTTTATATATTAAAACTCTTTGGGCATTAGTTATGTTTGTTTTTCCATGTTGTTCATAACATATCAAAGTCTCATAAGACCCTACTATTAGATTCAAGTGCCTAAAATAAAAGCTTGTAACTTTTAATTGTATCAACCCTACTAACAAAAACTAAGCGTCTGAGAATTGACCCAGAGCCATTCGTCCTACTACATCATTCCCATGAAACACTCATATGACTAATTGATGGAGGGCCTCAATTCTCGCTTCTTTACTTCTAATTAATTGAGTTTAAAATCGAAAAATTATGGTGTAAAGTGTGACAAGAAGTTAGCATTGAAGTAGATTTTCCTATATTTTGTCTTTTCTAAGGGTGATTTGCATTCACGTAAGTAATGTAAGTGAAATTGAGATGATAAATTACAACACAATATGCAAACATTGTTTGGGTGGGAACAATATGAACCGTGGAATAGATGTGGGCCATGCAAGTATTTAATTATCCCCTTTCTCTTTCCAACAATTGACAAAAAATACACATGTTACATATGTGCCTCGTCGTAAGAAAGATGGCTTCCACAAAATGGTTCCACCCAATATTATCCTCTCTTGATTGCTTCTCCTCCCTCTAACCCCCTCTTTTGCACCCCTTTTCCTCCTTTTATGTTTTGCTCCCTCAAAATCAACCTCATCATAGATCCCCTTCGGCATTAACATTGCACACTTCACATGTGATTGCTCATTAATTACGCCAAAGGCGTTCCCCCTATGGGAAAGGCCTTTGCGGACGTTTCTGCGACTGTGTTAAATTTGACGGTTTGACGGCCGTCTGGACGTTTTCGTATTTTCGGTTATTTTTAACGGTGTTTTAATCCTTACATGCTCGCTTCGTTCGTGGTATGTTTGGCCTGGTTGGCGTGGTATGTTCGTTATCGATGAAAGTGGAAAGAAAATCCGTGCGAAGCAAATCGGAGGTCGAAATTCCGCCTGACTCGGTGCTTTTGACCCTGGAGATGGTGGACAGATTCATGGCGTTGTCTCCGTGCGTGGGAAGCACTAAAGATGATCCGATAATGAATCCCATGGGACCTCAAGCTCCCCCTCTCAACACGCTCAGTTTTCCTCCCTTTTTGTGGGCATCTGCGGACAAAGACCTGATCCGTGATACAAAGATGGAATATTACCCAGAAATGATTTGCTCGGGTCACGAATCAGAGAATGTGGGTCACTGTTTTTATCTTAACCTGATTGCTATCCAATTCGATGCTCACGTTGCTAAAGAGACCGCTAAACTGTTGGAGGCGATCGATGGCTTCATCAATCGTTGTTTCCAAATCTAATATGACTACTATGATTGTGGTATGTTTGGCCTGTACCTCTGTACACCATCTTGAACCCTCCCTCGCTGATGAGATTCAGTCGGAGAAATTTGGCAAATTTTAAATTCGCGTATCATTGCATAATTTATGTTACAATGTAACATAAATTATGCATTAACCTTGTATTCCTCCAGAACAAAATGCACAAGAAACCAAAGAAAAGGATTCGAAAACTATACGGATACTTTTAAAGACTGGTGTTATAGTATATTAATTGCATTGAGATTCTGCCAGGAACTCACATTATGTTATCATTCACAGGAAATTTACTTTGGCTATAGTTGAAAAAATACTGTTCTCATCAGCCCACAATATGCACCCTAGATTGGAATCTCTCATCCCTTCAACCTTCAGCAGTTGGCTACATTTTTGTAACAAACAATTTCCTGCAAGTAGTGAACACAGCTTGTTCTTTCTTTAAATTGCAGCAAATCGGTGATTATTTCATCAGATCCTCATGGGCATAGGCCAACAGAACACTCTTTCACATATTGGGCACAAATAACAAAATGATCCATCGAAACATTATTGACAGATTATTATCCAACATTGCCTTGCAAGTCAATGAATTTTGAAATTTGAGAATGCACATTCTACTTATCACTCTTGAATTCATGTTAGTTACTGTCGAAAAGTACAACATTATACGTATCCCACCGCATGCCCCATAACTGAGGTAGGACTTTGATGATCACTGTTTTGTCGGCAAGAAATTGGTCATTTGCAAAAGCTAGAAAATTGACTTAGGAGTTAAATTTATTAACAATCTCCTATTTATTCATTATATAGTTCAAATATGTGGTGAATATAAATGACAGACGATGCCATTTTGCTCCTGCACAGTACATATCTACTGAAAGCTCCATCATATAGACTGAAAGCTCCATCAAAGCTGGAGATAAAAACAAACCTTCAAACTGTAGAAAAAAAATATCGTCCCTTTGCTTGCCAAGCTATTTGGAACGATATTAGAAAAGAAAATCAGTCAATGGGTAGAAACACTCCAGAATTGATTACATTCTCATATTCAGGAATATTATTGAAAATTGTTGTAAGTTGTAACAACAAAGAAGATCTAATTGCTTGTTTCCTTCATTCTCACATTCAGAAATAACGTTGAAACTTGTTGCAAACATGCAACAACAAAGAATAGCTAATCACTTGTTTCCTTGACTTCAGAAAAAGCCTTTGCGACTATCCCCAGGGGAATCCTTTGGAAATATATGGAAGACAGAGAATTTCCCTTGATCTTAGAATAGGGGTCTATAGATTGGATTTGAGAGGGATGATTTTGGGTAGTGCTTGTGCTTGGAAGGAGGAATTCATGGGGCTTTTGGATAAACTTTGGGATGATACAGTGGCAATCTATCTGTGGATAACTCTGATGTCCCTTCTTCTCCTTCAGCTTCCAGCCCTCCTGTTTCGCCATATTCATGTGAGTATAGATTTGCAAGAATAAAGTTTTTTTTTCGGTTGGAAAAGAAAAATGTCAAAAAGTATAATAGATTGAAACAAAAGGGAATTACAGTAATACCCTTTTTATGTTCTGTCTATACCCACATGGATCCCTTTCCATCTTTTACTTATACTCACATGGATCCTTTAAGCTTTAGGTTGAGTAAATCAAATTTATATTTGGATAAATTTTAAACAGTTGGTATTGTGCATCTCTTTGCATTTTTGGTTTTAAGTTATGTCTCTAAACAGTGGTTCTGAAAGGTGGGTTTGTGTTGAGTATAGTTGACTGCTATCAGATTCATGACTACAAAACTTGAGGGGTTGCCCTTTGGCTAAATATATATGCAGGGCCGTCTTAAATCTAGGGGATATGAAAGTAAATTACTGGTACAGATCATCTGGGTGGGTCTTAAGACAAAAAAATTAGATTATTAGACCGCCATGAGTCAAATTTGTAGAGGTGATGGAAAGCATTACAGTTAAACTTATTCATACTGTGTTGGTTGTGCTATAATAAGGGCTTTTCTTTAGCCAAATATATGTGGCAGAAACTATTGATCAATTTAGCAACAAAACTAACTATGGAGAATTTTTCCATCTTTGATGTGCAACTACTTTAAGGCAAGGTCAATTGATACAAAACTAAATCTGAGGTAGACATTAGCAAGGAACAAAATTGCCTTTAATATGAGGTGTATTAAAAAGACAATTCTTATCCCTCCATCTTTTCCATTGACTGCAATGGCATTTATGCTACTAATGAATGCTGGCCATATGTTTGGTTTCTTTTTAACTTTTTGAGACCCTTGGGGAAGGGTTTCCATACCTTTTTGTTTTTCTTTATTTTGACCTCACAAATGGGCTTCCAAACTGTTTTGTGCTCTTTATTAAAGACCGTTTTACTATACAGCCATACAAAACTCTGGTCCTCCTTTCCATGAAAATAATCTCCGAGTCTTGATTATGTTGTTGTTTGTCAAAATCAGTTGTATGATTGTATCTCCAATCCACTTCTATGTAAGCACATAAAAAAACTCTAAATAAAGTATGGCATTGTTTATATTGCATCTCCACTCCATTTCTATTTAAACATATAAATATATACACTTGTTAAGTATGGCATTACAGAGGTATTTGCCCTATTAAGAATGTTGTACATCTTGAGAAATGGCCTTAGCAACCGGCATTATTGGCTATGACATCCCTTACCAACTCTCTGTTCCGTTCAAGAGATATGATTTATTTATTCTTCTTCTTTTAGGTTAATGAGGTCAGCTAAAACTGACATTTCTTTGTAAGAATTATCATACATTTATTGATGGGATTTCCTTAAAATCATATTTACAAGTGAGTTTTGATTTTATAAAGTTTGACTGAACAACAACTACTTCCCTGCAACTGCTCTTGCTCTACTTGGGCATCGTATTATATATATACTACTACTACGTTTGCTCTGCTTGGGCAGAGTATTATATATCTATAGATCTTATAGGGTCTCATTTAATTTCCTTATCATTGCAATGTGTATCAGTGACTCCACGAGAGCGAGAAAATCCATGGAGAACCCCAAGAACTCCCACAAAAATGGGATCTGGAAAGCGAGAGAAAGCAGAATCGAGAAGCCCAACTCTGTATGACTGGTTAGTCTTGAAAATCAATATATTTGTACTAATTACATTCAAGATTGCAGCCTAATAAGGCTAATCTAAATGCTAATGATCTGGTTCTGCCAAATACAGGGTGGTGATCAGTGCTTTGGACAGATGAAATGATTAAAACTATCGATGGCCCTCGTAGCTTCTGCTTTATTGCTTCTTTGCTTTCTTTGCACTTGTACCCTCGCTTAACTATGACTACAATTAAGGTGATATTAACCAGGGATATATCTATATGTACAGAGTTTGTAGTTTGTGGTATTTCCAAATGGTTTATATAGTTTTTCAGTAAATAAGCTACTTTTTTCAACTGAGGAAAAGCACACCCACAATAGGAAAGAGATTTAGAAGCATAAAAGAATCTCCTGTTGAGATTTTTTGTTCAGCTGGGCTTGAATGAGGTGGAGAGAATAAAACAATTATTAGAATGTCACTTTGGGATAAAGAGATTAGTAGGGTACAATTTTAGAATCCCAGAAACATGGAAATGTGGCACAAGTAATGATGTATTATCACTCTTCATGTATATAAACTTTTGATGAGGAGGTTCTACCTATGTACTTTCAGCTTTGTAAATAAAACGCCTCTTAGCATAAAAACATGTATAGCTCTATTCTAACTATGCTGCAATACATGAATAAAAATGTCCCAATGCTGATTTTGATGATACTATGTGGAGAGCATGAACCAATGAGTAGTTAACTACCTCAATGTGACCATTAGTTTGGGGATGAAAAGATGTAGTGAACCTCAACTGAAAACCCAAAAGTTTCCACAACCTCAGTGACTTAGCAGGTTTCGAACCTTTTCATATTATAAATCAAGATATGAGCACTTCATAAGGTCAATCCTTGTATGACAGTAAATGTTTGAAATTTGAAATTAAGTATCACCGAGATATGATTTTTTATGTGATCCAGTTGATTACAAAGACAATTTATGACATGGAAAATGCTTCTTAGAGTTTTGACCTAGATGTTGTCGAAATACTATACAATACAAACAGGAGATGTATCTTGTTTTAAAATGCCAAGAAATAACCATGCAATTTATAGTAGTCTACTTCCAAAGTTTTGAATTGTTTTAAGGGTTAGGCATCATGTTTGTGCTTTTTAAATGAAGTGGTCCATCTATATTTCTACACTTACAAAATCAATCACCCATAGTTTAAACAAAATCAACTACAAAAATAAAAACTATCCCTCTAAATCAAATAACATATACCGTTCGGCGTTCACATTGCATTGTACACATGCGATTGCTAGTAGAAATTCTATTATCTTCTGCAATTTGTTTTTTTATAATTGATTGATAAACTTCATTATATCACCTGGAATTTATTACCAATTCCAGACTAAAAATACAAGACATGGGACACCCTAATTACCAAAGGCACCTCAGAACGTATATAACAAAATGGAACAGATAATTATCTTCATCCAGCAGATCATCTGCAACAAAACGCTCCGAAATATGATTTGGAGGAAGCAAATGGCTCTCATACAGCATAGTAGTCATGGCAGCAGCTGGTCTCCGAATTAAGGTACCCAACAATCTGCAGAGAGACCTCAGCAACACAGGAAAAAGAATCTAAAAGAGGGGAAAAAAAACAGTACTATTCAATAATCAACCAAAATAATTCTCTGAAAAACCTAAAGATAAATCACAAATTCCCAACAAATCAAAACAAAGAAACAAATAACGAATACCAACCATAATGAGAGAAAACCAGAGGCAAAAATATAGTCCCATCAGATTCCATTATCCTCTGCTTTAACTGGAAAAACACTGCATTAAACAGATGCGACTGAAAAACAGTACGAGCAGACACAAACTGCTTTCAATTTTGAAATTTTCTTTGTCGTTGTTGGGTCTGAGTGAATCAAGCGCAAATTGCGGTTGATTGAGGTAGTGTTTGAGCTTTTGACATTTTTGCTCGTGGACCCAATAATCATGGAAAATTAATATGATTTTCCTACCGTACCAGGAGGAGTTGTCCATTTCCCTTTTTGACTGTTTGGCCATATGCAAATCTATGAGGGACGTATGACTCTATGAGCCTTAGGCTTAACTAGTGGATAATCATATTAACAATCTTACATGAAATGTGCGATGAAGAGAGGAAGATGGACAATGAAGAAGGGGATTGAAGGAGGAGAAGACTTGGGGTGGAGAAAATGCTAGGGAGAAACAATGTGAAACTCTTCTTTCATACGACCAAACACATATGAAGTACGTGACATTTTTGTCAATCGTCAACAATAAAAACGTTTGCTTTGTGCAATGTATTGAGGCATTGCACTTTTCGAGATACCTCAAAAATCAAGGTGTGGTCAATGAATGCTTCAAGGGAAACATGCATATGTTTGAATCTCGCACTCTACATATGTTTTAGATATGGAAACTTTGCGTTGAGGGTGGCTTATATCAAAGACTCCATGCACATTTGAGAGTAGGGTTTCTTTGTAATGATTAAGTTAGCACAAAACATTTCCTTTCCATTTTTGTGATGTGTGTTAGGCACAACCATCAAGACTCCCATTTAGAAGTTCCTATCAGCACAATCAATGTTTGAGGCATTGAAAAAAGAGAACAATTATTGTTTGCTTGTGTGCCTTGATCCTTATATGATCCTCCAACTTATCAAAGGTTATAAATAGGGAATGTTGTAGTTTGAATATTATAATTCAATTGATTGGTTTGAAGATTGTAATTCAATCGATAAGTTTAAAGGTTATATTTTTTGATGAGCCAACAAATTTGAATGCATGGAATCTATTAAATGCATGAATTTCAATCGAGGATAGATGTAAGAGATATCAACATGTACAAAGCAACATGAAGCAAAGATACAATCTCACGCTTACTATTTCATGTTGTTATATTACATGATTCCATCTACACTTGCGTTATTTGAACACATAACAATATAAATTCAAGTATTCCCTAAAAGTTACAAAAATTATTTGAGCGCATAACAATATGAATCCAATAATCCCTAAAAGTTACAAAACATTATTTGAACACATAACAATATGAATCTAGTAATCCCTAAAAGTTACAAATCTAATCAAAAGAAAGAATTTTCAAGTTGGCGGCTATTAAGAGGTCCATATGTGACTTCAAATTTAACTTCTTCAATGCCTCCCTAATGGCATCTCCAGTCCATCGCTTGGGTGTCTCATGTATAACCGTTGAGACTCCCATTTGGAAACATATATAGGTGTAATCAATGTTTGCAATATTGGTAAAAGAGAAACATTATTTGTTTTGTGTGCCCAAAGGCTCTCCTTCAATCCTCTAGCTCATCCAAGGTTATAAAAAGGGAACTTTTCAGTTAGAAGATTATAATTCGGTTCATCGGGTATCAATATTTAATTGCATCGGTTTAGTTTAGAAAAGCAACGTCAACATAATTGCTTGTTACCATTACAAAATCAACGTGTAATATCGTGTAATATTGCTTGTGGATAATTCATTGTTGGCCTATCTTTTTTTGTGTGTATATATAAATGATGGTGTCTAATTTTACAATCTGCATTTTGTAGGCACAATAGATGGTTTGTGAATTGGAGGTCCGAAAAGGACCGAGATGAAATCATGTAATAAAACAAGAAGAAGTGGGGATCTTTGTCCCATAAAACAGTTGGAGGACCTCAAATAGATTCGCATGATGTTGTGAATGAGCTCACCAAAATTGGGACAAGAAAGTATAACTATTCACACAATGTACATGCCTAATAGAGGGGGCAACACAGTCTTAAAATGTCTAATACGATTCCAAATCCAAGCTCTTCACATGCTTCCAAGGTAACACAATGACCAATGCCTAAGCGGGCAAGCCTTAACTTTATGACATTGACCTTGAATCCGACACGCTTATGCCCTTTCCCACCGTGCCCTCCATCTCATCCTTGTTGTCCAACTTATCATCTCCATTAAAAGGCAACATAGCATCAAGAAAACCAATCAACATTGTTGTTGGAGTTATGGATGTCCAAGACTTCAGTCAATGCTCTTACTTGGAGTATATACCTGTTTATCTTGTGTTTACCTTACATATTTATGCTATTAAAACACAATATATCCAATAATAAACATGGATTTTCAAGTTGGCTGCTTTGAAGAGGTCTATATGTGACTTCAACTATAATTTCTTCAATGCTTCCCTATTGTTGTCATAATTACACCATTCGGGTGCGATTACTAGGTACAATAAAAATTAGACTTCTCTTTTGAGAAGAAGAGGGGCAATGAAGAAGAAGTTTGAGGGAGGAGAAGACTTGGGGTAGGGGAAATGCTAAGGAGAATCAATGTGAAACTCTTCTTTCATATGAACGGGCATATATGAACCATGTACCATTTTTTTCAATCATAAGAAATAGAAACGATTGCTTTGTACAATGTGTTAAGAGCATCGTAATTTTCGAGATATCTCAAAAACTAAGGCATGGTCAATAAATACTTTAAAGGGAGACATTCATATGCTTGAAATCTGCACTCTACCTATGTTTTAGATATGGAAACTATGTGTTGAGGGTGGCTTATATCATAGATTCCATGCAATTTTTGGAGTAGGGTTTCTCTTTAACGATTAAGGTAGCACAAAATCATGGCTTTCCTTTTTTGTGATGGGTGTCGGACACAATCATCAAGGCTCCCATTTAGAAGTTCCAATCAACGTAATCAATGTTTGAAGCATTGGAAAAAGAGGACAATCATTGTTTGCATACATACCTTGATCCTCTTATGATCCTCTAACTTATCAAAGATTATCAATAGGGAATTTTTCATCTGAATATTATAATTTAATTGATTGGTTTGAAAATTATAATTCAGTCGATAAGTTTGATGGTTATCATTATTTTATGAGCCAACATATTTGAATGCATGGAATCTATTGAATGCATGGATTTCAATCGAGGATAGATGTAAGAGATGCTAACTTGTAATATGTAAACATGAAGCGAAGATACTATCTCATGTTGTTATATTACATGATTCCATCCACACTTGCATTTTTGAACACATAAAAATATGAATCCCGTAATCCCTAAAAGTTACAAAATGTTATTTGAACACATAACAATATGAATCCAATAATCCCTAAAAATTACAAACCTAATCAAAAGTAGTAATTTTCAAGTTAGTGGCTATTAAGAGGTCCATATGTGACTTCATCTTTAACTTCTTCAATGCCTCCCTATTGGCATTTTTCGATGCATCGCTTTGGTGTCTTTGTACAACCGCTGAGACTCCCATTTTGAAATGTCTATCGATGTAATTAATGTTTGAGGAATTGGTTAAAGAGAAAAACTATTTGTTTTGAGTGCCCAAAGGCCCTCCTTTGATCCTCTAGCTCATCCAAGGTTATAAAAGGGAAATTTTCAATTATAAGATTATAATTTAGTTCATCGACTATCAAAATTTTCTTGCATCGGTCTAGTTTGGAAAAGAAATGGTCAATGTAATTACTTGTTAACATTACAAGTTCAAATCGATTATTGTGTAATATTACTTGTGGATAATTCATTAGTGGCATATCTTATTTTGTGTATATATAAGTGATGGTGTCTACTTTTACAATTTGCATTTTGTAGGCACAATGGATGATTTGTGAATTGGAGGTCCGAAAAGGACAAGATGGAATCATGTAATAGAACAACATGAAGTAGAGATACTATCCCATAAGAAATTTGGAGGACCTCGAGATAGATTCACGTGATGTTGTGAATGATCTCACCAACATTGGGACAAGAAAGTATCATTGTTCACACAATGTACATGCCTACTAACAGAGGAGGCAACACAATCTTGAAATGCCTAACATGATTCCGAATCCAAGATCTTCGCAGCTTCCGAGGTAACACAATGACCAAGGCCTAAGTGGGAAGCCTCAACCTTATGACATTGAGCCTAACTATGACATGCTTTGACCCTTTCCCGTCGTGCCCTCCATCTCATCCTTGTTGTCCAACTTATCCTCTCCATTAAAAGGCAACATAATGTAAAAAAACCAATCAACATTGTTATTGGAGAATTTTGGATGCCTTTGAGTCGATTGCTCTTATGCGGAGTATATAACATGTTTTCTTTTGTGTTTACCTTCCACAGGTTATTAAAACACAATAATGTAATTACAATAATATATATGAGTACAAATCCAATAACAAGTAGGGATTTTCAAGTTGGTAGATTTTAAGAGGTCCATATGTGACTTTAACTATACTTTCTTCAACACCTCCCTATTGTTGTCTTAAGTGCACCATTTGGGTGCGATTACTAGGTACAATAAAAATTAGACCTACCTTTTTGGTCATGGTAAATTGGAGCAGAGTATATTTCCCTAGTATGAAATCCTTTACTCGATCAAAAGTCAAGTCATCATAAACCATCATTTTTTAATTGAAAAATAATCCCCGAAACAAGGAAATTTTATTTCTATATTCTTCAAAAGTTGTTAGGTGTATACATACACATCAACGATAACACACTATGGTAGAACGATAACACACTATGGTAGTCCACTTACATGCAATATTTTGGGGAGTTGTATTTTTATTTTATTTTTGAGAGGTGAAAAATGCGAAAATATATTTTGACATATATCTACAAGGTTTGATTAAAATAAATCGAGGAGCAAACATTGAGATAATAACACAAGTCAACTTAAACAAAATAATGTCAAACTTAAGAATTATTGTGCTATGGTTTTTTTATTTTATTTTTACCATACGAGAGGGTCTCTTATTCGCAGTCAGTATCGATAACTTGTTAGGGTGCCGACACTTGGCCCTCACACAACTGAAAGAAATAAAAACTTGAGAAAATATGGGAAAATGGGTTTTGCTATTATTACGCGAAAGGCGTTTCACTATTGGTGAGGCTTCCGCCCTCGACAGCAGACACGACAACATTGAATAGAATGCAAGCCATGTGCGTAAATCGACATATTTACACGGAGGTGTTCCTTTGAAGATGACTATCTTTGGAAAGAGTCAAACTCGGCATAACTCTTCACGGAATTATTTCGGCACCAGGAAAAAACATCTTGTTCTTTACTCACGTCACACGGTGGATGTATGTCGTCCCACGGAGAAAGGGTTTCTGCCACTTTTGCAGTTAAATCTGCAATACCTGCGATGATCACTTTTGCTCCGTGTTTTGTGAAGAGGCGAATAGTGGCTTCTCCAATACCTGCAGCTCCGCTTTGTGATTATTGCAACTTGCCGTGCAATCTGGATTAAACAGAGGCGCTAGATTAAAAATTGTAAACCAAACCCCTTGGAAAAAACAATGATCCCTCCAAACATGGTTTTTCTTAACCACTGCTAATCAATTAAGAAAACCCTAGGGATAGAACGAATTGAAGCAATTACCTTCCTGTAAAGGCGATGCTGGCTCTCCCGAGACATTGTTTTCTTCAGATTTACGAAAGGAAAAATATGATGAAGTTGTCCTGCGAGAATACGCGAGGGAAGTTCGGAGAATCGAAAAACAGAGCCGGATTACTTAAACCGTAATGCCAATACGTTTAGGTATTATACACGCGTGATGCCACGTTAGATCGGGGTTTAGAACACAACCATTCGTCACTTATCCTTGTTGGAGATAATTAGTTTATTGTCATGAATATGTTAATATAATAAATATATATAATTTTAATTACACCGGAGGTGTTCCTTTGAAGATGACTATGCTGGAACGAGTCAAACTCCGGCATAACTCTTCACGGAATTATTTCCGGCACCAGGAAAAAACATTTTCAAATTAAATTGGGTTTCTTATCCACGCAATGACAATATACAGATTACGGATGCCTGGTGAATGTCATCGCTGCAGAAACGAAGGCAATGGCAGCGGATACCATTGCATTTGCGATATGTGCGACTATTTTGCACACCTTCATCACCTTCTTCGTATTCTTATGACTATAAGTAATATTTTCGATGGCCATAACTCTGTAACAACACCAACACCACCCCCATTGACAAGAAAAAACTTAGTGCGTTTGTCACCACAAATATCTTGAATTCCATGCTTTCCATGGCTTCTGTCGCGCCTACGAAGCCAAGCTCCGTCTCGAGCCCCATTGGGCCATTGGGAGTGTAAACATGCTGAGAAATCCGAAGCAGAGAAGAATCATAGCCACCGCTATAACTTCATCATCGCGGCTCATGTCTGTGCAGACTTCCTCAGCCTCGAAACCATTGCAGTTTAGTAACAACTGTTCTTCCATGTCGTCTGGAATGGTCTTGTGGAAGGCATTACTATTCTTGAAAAATAGAAATGTACGAGGCATTGTGGGAGAAAATTATACATGTGAGTTGGTGCAATGGCATTACCATTGACAGGAGAGACAAGGTTGTTTGCGTATCATAACAAATAATTTCATGTCAGTCATATCTCGTGAAGAGCAAGTTGCGTGTGGCTTTCCGAGATGATAAAAAGTGGTAATTACGCACATTCCACGCAATTGTATACGTTGCGGAGCATCGCATCAAGGCGGTCTTCTGTGAAGTCCGCCTATCAAATATCAAAAAGTGATGTCGGTCGTATTTGTTGTCTTAAAAATGCTTTACTAATTTTCTTTCTCCTATTGATGATCGTCGTCGTTTTTGGAGGTGTCTATTGGTAAAAGGGGCCATGCCTAACGATCACTTACGTTAGCACGGGCCCAAGCAAAATCGAGCCTAGCCCCTGCGTGGGCCGTGACACCACCACATACGCCATCCTCTGCGCCACACATCATTTCAAGAAAATGTTTTGAAAAAGTCAAATTTATTCACATATGAGAACATACGTGAGACTTAGGCATAAAGGGTAAAAGGTACTTCTCTTTTGCACCGTATTTTTCCAGAATCTTTCTCTATAATTTTGTTGAAAGGTGGACTCTCATTTGTGATATTTTTACTTTTTAGTTTATCTGGTCTTTCACATAAAAATTTCATATCATACATATTTTACTTTCAATGACATCTATTTACATTGGCAATAATTGACATAGTAACTTGGTCAATTGCCTTTTGGTTTTGCCATCTCTTGTTGCATTTATATAAAATTTCACATTGCTTCACCTTCCCTTTGTATTCTTCGTTGTCACTGCAAAGAATTATCAGATGAATGAATAACATACACTCAATGATAAATTTAGGCTCTTTCTCATCATCCTTATAAATGGAACTATGTAAGCAAATAATTAAATTCACCACCGCTAAAACTTTAGCCTTTCTAGGTGCCATTTTAACATAACTTCTTCCTTCCAATGTCGCATCGGAGACTTGGGCGGATTGAATGGATTAGATGTGTCAGATAGACAATTTATATAGGGTAGATCAAATGCATCACACATCATAAGGAAGGTGTGAACAGGGGATGTGGGACAACTAATTAAGGTGCATTATTTTCAACAGACGCAATTGTTATTTACTACCTACATTGTATTCTTCCCCTTTGTTCGCAATCTCTATTTTCTTGATTCGTTTCGATGGTTGTTTGTATACTAATGTGGATTCATTATCGTAAGTGACTGTCTCGGGTAGGCAATGTCTCATAATCCTCCTTTCCTTGGTATAGAAAAAATCACCGAGTGCGAAAATGAAATGAGCGTTGATTGATTCAATCCAAGAAAATAAAAAAACGCATGACGACTACGATCTATCTTGCACTTGCATGAGTTGGCATAGTCTTGCCGCACTCAATGCACATCGGAAATCTACAACTATAGGGTGTAATTAATATTAATATGGTGAACAAGTTCATAGATAATTTTTGTGATTGGCATGTCTATGTCATGCAAGTCTAAAAACCTATGCTTAAGAGAGGTTATCATATGTCATGAAAATTTATACGTGCTTTGTCAAGTACCCTGATTTGGTGTTTTGGTGTCAATTTACATTTACAAGTTAATTGACCCGAGATCAAATTATTTATAAAAAAAATCATGATATTCTCTACATTATTTCTTGTTGCAAGCTTTGTTTAGTTCTATCGGATGTTAATCTTTGTTTTCTTCATTCATTGTTGTACTTGATGCAGATTTGTTAGGTGTAGATTTTGGAAGCTGAAAAAAAAAACTTTATTATCTCCTCTTCCTGTTTCATTAAACCAAAAAAATATAGATGAACAAAACATTGGTTCATTTGGAATTTATCTAAAGCATGTCTGAAACATTTACTCTACTTAATCTCTAGGTGGTGGCAAGATAAGAGTTTTGGAGCAGGGTATGGACATCTTTTACGATAAAATATATTTCACTCAAAATTACAATTTCAACAAATTTACCATTGTTATCCTCTCCGGTGTAATTTGCAACTCATGTGCAATTGCTAGTAATATTTTAATATGATATATTTTAACATTTTCGGATTTCCCGCTGCTCTGACTTCCCACCACCGCCACCTGAGGGAGATCGATCACGATGATTGTCTTGCAATTTGTTTATAGCAGTTTACTTCTATAGCATTTTCGGATTGATTGCCCTAAACCCGGATTCCTTGGCCATCAATGCGTCCCGGGTTCGAATCCCACCGTTGTGATGATAAGAAAACGACCGGGTGTGATTGTTGAGAGCAGCATCTGTTAAGAATTATACTCTCGAACATCGATCAATTCGTTCGACTTGGCCTTCGTTACCAGTAATGGAAAACAGATTCATGTCAATGCTTTTCCTGTGTGGGGTCGACGACAATATCACGGAGACCTGGGAAGATCGCTGCTCAATTAATCCGGCACCAGGGTTTCGAATTCGGATTAAAGAAGTAACGAGTTTTACAACTACAAAAAGCTACACATCTCCAAAAAAATATCGCCGAGAAATACTTAGCAAAGCCTTCTTTGTAAAATGCATGCGTGAGAATTATAATGGGACTCATGGTGTAATTAAAGATCCACAACCCACAACACAACGTATGTCAACTAGGTGTAAAAATTTACTATTGGAATGTGTTTTTATATTTACGCCGAAGGCGTTTCACTATGGGGCTGAGGCTTCCGCCCTCTGACAGCAGACACGACAACATCGAATAGAATGCAAGCCGTACGTCGTCGACATATTGATATTTTAATATGATCCATTGATATTTCAACATTTTCGGCTCTTCTTTATTAATGTTTAGTGGGGTTTATTATCCACGTCTGAGTTGTCATTCTTGCTTATCTCATCCGTCTTTGGAACGTGAGTGATCAAACGGAAAGCCCGCGTCACGTTTTCCCATTTAGATCAACGAAATTTCCTTTTTCCTTCCATCTACAGAGCAGCTCTATTTTATATATAAACAGAGAGAGAGGGGGGTCATGGGTGTCATTAACAGGTTATGAGGATGGGTTTCTGGTAGAAGACGAAGCAGAAGAAGGTGAAGATCATCTTCCCTAACGGAGAATCACTCCGTTTCCACACCCCCATCACAGTGCGTGAACTAATCCTGCAATATCCCCACCACTACTACGTCCCCTACATCCCCGGATCGAGTCTCTCCATGAACGATGAGCTACAGGGAGGGAAAACCTACCTTCTCTTACCACGGCCCAGCCCCTCATTTCAATTATTCCCCCGACCTCGAACTCGCGACCGTCAAATGGGATGGATCTGAGCTTAAAACGCGTGAGGACATGGACGCCCTCGTTGCAGATCATTGCAAAAAATGAAAACTCTGGTCTTCTGCAAAGAATAGCTCGACAATGAGCACAAATCCGTCAAGAAACAGGACACCAAGCTCGTCAAATCCACTTCAGTCAGACCCAAATCCACGTTAAATAAGAACTCCTAGTAATTTATTTATTTATTTTTCATTTTTCATTGAGCTCTCGATTAAGTTGTTTGGTTCCAATTGAGATCTGAGATTTGTTTGAATTAATATATTTTGTGATAGGCATAGGGAGACGGGGATGAATTTGTGTATGATGCCTATGGGATCTCCTGGTTTTTTATTCTGACCGAAGTTTCCAGCATGTTCTGCATTCGATCAGCCAAGCACAAATTATCATACGACTATGTATGTTTGTATATATATATATATATATATATATATATATATATATATATATCTGTGGCTGATACCACTGTGTTGTAATATAATTTTTTCTTGAAAATTTGACTTTAATATGGATAGGAGTGTCGGTTTTTATCGATAGAACTATTGTTGTTGTAGTTGTTGGCTTTACTGTTCCAATTATTTAATTGGATAGTTGTTAATTTGTAAATGAAAAAAAAATTCAAATCACAAATTTTATGGAATTATCGTTTAGAAATAATTTCCAATTTCTAATTAATTATGCAAACATATATAATTACGCCGAAGGCGTTTCACTATGGGGCTGAGGCTTCCGCCCTCTGACAGCAGACACGACATCATCGGATAGGATGAAAGTCGTACGTCGTCGACGTATTGATATTTTAATATGATCCAAGCACCTCTACCGTACACGTGGCAAGCGATAGTTGGAGAGTTCCCATGGCCAGTTTAACCTAATCGATAAAGATGATGTTTTGGAAATTTTGGCTTGTGCTTTGTGGCGGCCACCATTCCCAGAGGCGGCAAGGTTGGCGTGATGGCGTGATGACAGTTTAGGCCTGCACTCTCTGACACGTGAAAGAAATATTATTTTAATGTTAAATACCAACAACAATACCCAAAATCACCCCTGCCCTTCGCCTCATGAAAAATCACAGGAAAATTTGATTTCTGCATCTTAAACTAGAACGAAAGGTTGGGAACATGGAAATACTCTGTCATCCCCTTCCACATCCTTTCGTTGCGTGTAGTTGAACTAATGCATCACAAACATCCAGATGTGTGAAAACCAGTATCATTAAGCATGAATTTTGAGCATGAATCGTGAACCTAGCTCGTAAACATGTCGCTTATTAAGTACATCGGAGGAGAGGAGACGAAGAAAATTCATTTTCAATTCGACTATCTGTGTTTTTCATCTGTAGCTCGATCCATTGTTTCAACTTCATCGCTAGCTTGTGAGAAGACTTCACAAGAATTCCATTCATATGCGGTAGAATATTAAAATTATTTAGTGTTGGAAACAATTTAAAGATGTCGAACGAAAAGATTTACAGAAAAAAACTTCGCACCCGTTCGTGAATTTTTCCTCCGTTGAGAACTTAAAAGTTAGAACAAATAATAAAGATGATCCGGCTGGTGCTGTGGACGATGGGGTAAAGAAATACGACAGGAGTTCTTTACATTTCGATGTTCGACTTTTACGTGTATATAATATTTTGGAGTTTTAAAAAGTACGGTAAGAGTTTTAAATTTCATGTTAGTTTTATTCAAAATTGGAATTTAATTTATAAAAATTAAATAAAGATTAGGAATTTTTAATAAATTACTAGTGTTTGAATTATTTTAAGTTTTTTTAATGAATAGTCAACAACTAAACGTTTTAATATTTAAAAAATAACATTTAAAGTTATTGATTTTGTTGAGACTTTATAATATATGTCGATGTTTATTTTTAATATATTATGTTTTTTATTGCGAAGTATTTTTATGTTGATAACCGTTTATTAAATGTGATAAGGTGGTTGTTAGTGCAAATAGGACGGTTTGAAACTATCTTTTGGGATGTGTTGATGTTCGGCAATTTCGATGTCATGGATTTCCTCAACATTTTTACTATGCATTCAATGAATATAAAGCGGTTGGTTATTTACCACATATTAGAGGAACATTGAACAATTGCAATTTTTTCCTAAATAGCATTGGTGTGACTTTAGTTGCCGACACTTTTGTGAATGGTTGAAAAACAAGGGTTCTAATTTCCTGATGTAATAGATCGAGGCCATTCATTTCCATTGTGCAAGTTAGCAATTGTAAGAAATGTTTTTACAATTTATAGTGAAGAAGTGTCGATGACAATGGCATGTGGATTGACATTTGACCCGGACAAACATATATCCACGAGTCAAGCACTAGATCATTTCCATAATTACCATTCTTTTCTTTTTGGTAATAGGACGGTAAGAAAAGAAAGAAAATCTAGAGTAGGAGGGGTGGTTGCGATAACATGGGGGATATCGAGGTCAATCCCATGGATGTGAGGATATGCCTTCACTATCTCCCCTAGTGTTGTTCCTTTTACCCCACCCAAATCTACTACGCTCTTTAATTCTTTCAAAACCTCGTAGCAATTCACAATCTTATCAATTGTTGTCATGGTAGTGGACACCAAGAAATTATTGATGAACATCTAAGTATTTATTTTTTGTTAAATTAGTGAGACTTAGATTATTTCTATTTTTGACGATTGTTAATCTAAATGGAGCTTTGGCACATGATATGATAGTGTTCAATAAGACTTTACGTTTTCATAAAAAGATGAGCCTTAACATTTCCATTCCACGTCTCTCACGACAGTAAACTTGATAGAGATGCACCAAAATCAATTCAAAAAGAAATGGTGGGATTGGAATTACATGACAAAATGAGGTGCAAAAGTTACTGTGAATTGAAAAAAACCCTTATTATAATAACCAATAATTAACATAAAAGTTAAAAATAAAGTAAGATACTTTAGTTTAATATGACTGCTACCATAATTTGTAGCTCATGTGCAATTGCTAATTAGTTTAATATGTCTTCGTGTATGTAATTGTGTTGGCAACAACCAAAGTTGAGCTTTACTTATGCATGCTCAAGATTTATTTAAACATATATCTCTAAATGTTTCAAAACTGAGGCCCGGCCAAATTAGTACACCTCACTATGGGATGGATGTATTACTATTAATATATATTCAATTACTATAAATACAATTGATTACTCAGACTGAAGATTCAATGGCGGAAATATATATGGTATTTTGGTCATAGAACCTGGAGCACAACATGACTCCTGCACAGTTACAGGTGGCGGACTTGTTCTGAGGTAGGACAGTGGAGGTGAACATTTTAGCAGGAATAAAACCATCTTCTATGGAATACAGAAGGCCTGAGAAGAAACCCTGATCAGAGCAGTTGTTACAAAAGTGGTCCTTTGTTTTCATGCATTCAAGAGATTGGAAGTGTGCCCATCCATGTACTCACATTGCACGTTGTTGTAAAACTGGCTCCATATGTAGTTGAACACCCACGTATGCAAGACCATCCCTTGAGAGTTATCTAGGTATGGGAATTGCGTAGTAGTGCTAAGATACACTTTTGCAGAGGAGTAGAGAGCAGAGATGGCCTTGACGAGATCGTCATAGTGCTTCGTCGTCACCTTGATATCAAAATCGATGCCATCAAGAATGACCTCTCCACTAATCTTGTCTTTGAATTAATAAGTGATGTCGACACATGTTAGAGATCCATACCCATAATCTACTTATCAATATAAATGAATCACTTCTTAAACAATAGCTATCTAGCATTGTTTTCCATGTGTTTCATGACACATCAACAAAGCAAAAGTGATGCCAAGGGTTTTGAGAGTTTCAAAAGGGGATATAATGTGGACAAACATGAAGTTGCATCCTTAAGCAGCCTACCAAATTTTCAATCCTACATTTTTATAACCATTGACAAAAGGTCCTACAGGATTACACTTGTTATTGTGGATTATTTGTGGTATCATAATAAAAAAATATAGTAGGGCTTTAACTCACAATGGACAAAAAGAAAAGAATGGTAATTATGGAAATGATCTAGTGCTTGACTCGTGGATATATGTTTGTCCGGTCAAATGTCAATCCACATGCCATTGTCATCGACACTTCTTCACTATAAATTGTAAAAACATTTCTTACAATTGCTAACTTGCACAATGGAAATGAATGGCCTCGATCTATTACATCATAGAAAATGTTGAGGAAATCCATGACATCGAAATTGCCGAACCCTTGTTTTTCAACCATTCACAAAAAGTGTTTATTTATTATGCTAACTAAAGTCACACCAATGCTATTTAGGAAAAAATTGCAATTGTTCAATGTTCCTCTAATATGTGGTAAATAACCAACCGCTTTATATTCATTGAATGCATAGTAAAAATGTTGAGGAAATCCATGACATCGAAATTGCCGAACATCAACACATCCCAAAAGATAGTTTCAAACCATCCTATTACCATTCTTTTCTTTTTGTCCATTGTGAGTTAAAGCCCTACTATATTTTTTTATTATGATACCACAAATAATCCACAATAACAAGTGTAATCCTGTAGGACCTTTTGTCAATGGTTATAAAAAATGTAGGATTGAAAATTTGGTTGGGCTGCTACTCTAATATGTGGTAAATAACCAACCACTTTATATTCATTGAATGCATAGTAAAAATGTTGAGGAAATCCATGACATCGAAATTGCATTTGACGAACATCAACATATCCCAAAAGATAGTTTCAAACATCCTATTACCATTCTTTTCTTTTTGTCCATTGTGAGTTAAAGCCCTACTATATATTTTTATTATGATACCACAAATAATCCACAATAACAAGTGTAATCCTGTAGGACCTTTTGTCAATGGTTATAAAAAATGTAGGATTGAAAATTTGGTTGGGCTGCTAAGGATGCAACTTCATGTTTGTCCACATTATATCCCCTTTTGAAACTCTCAAAACCCTTGGCATCACTTCTGCTTTGTTGATGTGTTGCAAACACATGGAAAACAATGCTAGATAGCTATTGTTTAAGAAGTGATTCATTTATATTGATAAGTAGATTATGGGTATGGATCTCTAACATGTGTCGACATCACTTATTAATTCAAAGACAAGATTAGTGGAGAGGTCATTCTTGATGGCATCGATTTTGATATCAAGGTGATGACGAAGCACTACGACGATCTCGTCAAGGCCATCTCTGCTCTCTACTCCTCTGCAAAAGTGTATCTTAGCACTACTACAATTCCCATACCTAGATAACTCTCAAGGGATGGTCTTGCATACGTGGGTGTTCAACTACATATGGAGCCAGTTTTACAACAACGTGCAATGTGAGTACACGGATGGGCACACTTCCAATCTCTTGAATGCATGAAAACAAAGGACCACTTTTGTAACAACTGCTCTGATCCAGGGTTTTTCTCAGGCCTTCTGTATTCCATAGAAGATGGTTTTATTCCTACTAAAATGTTCACCTCCACTGTCCTACCTCAGAACAAGTCCGCCACATGTAACTGTGCAGGAGTCATGTTGTGCTCCAGGTTCTATGACCAAAATACCATATATAGTTCCGCCATTGAATCTTCAGTCTGAGTAATCAATTGTATTTATAGTAATTGAATATATATTAATAGTAATACATCCATCCCATAGTGAGGTGTACTAATTTGGCCGGGCCTCAGTTTCGAAACATTTAGAGATATATGTTTAAATAAATCTTGAGCATGCATAAGTAAAGCTCAACTTTGGTTGTTGCCAACACAATTACGTACACGATGACATATTAAACTAATTAGCAATTGCACATGAGTTACAAATTATGGTAGCAGTCATATTAAACTAAAGTATCTTACTTTATTTTTAACTTTTATGTTAATTATTGGTTATTATAATAAGGGTTTTTTTCAATTCACAGTAACTTTTGCACCTTATTTTGTCATGTAATTCCAATCCCACCATTTCTTTTTGAATTGATTTTGGTGCATCTCTATCGAGTTTATTGTCGTGAGAGACGTGGAATGGAAATGTTAAGGCTCATCTTTTTATGAAAACGTAAAGTCTTATTGAACACTATCATATCATGTGCCAAAGCTCCATTTAGATTAACAATCGTCAAAAATAGAAATAATCTAAGTCTCACTAATTTAACAAAAAATAAATACTTAGATGTTCATCAATAATTTCTTGGTGTCCACTACCATGACAACAATTGATAAGATTGTGAATTGCTACGAGGTTTTGAAAGAATTAAAGAGTGGGCGGTAACATGTTCCAGAACATACTACGTGTAGACGTCGTATTTTTCAAGGTACTAACTCGTTGTTTTATGCACAATGTCTTTGATTTTGGAAAAGAAAAATATATAACACGTTAGAAAATTATTGTGATGATTTGGTGAAACATAATGTAATTGTGACTAGGGACGACGAAAGGTCCACTAAAATACTGGCCGATTGTCACACGACGTTGGGGTAGTTGGACGGTTCTGTTTCAAATTGTTTCACCTTTCCATGAAATTCACATTATTCCCCCTTTCCTTTTTTGCCACCCTCACACTTCTCCACACTTTAACCCGACCAAGTCAAATAACCTAACCCTCAATTCATTGGGAAACACCTTCGGTATAATTTACGAGTGATGTAATTGTGAAATATTGTATCCCATAGCTTTCAACATTATTTTAATGTATTAACTAATCATGATGCATGAATAAAACTAGCAATCATACACAACACGTGGGATGTAAATGTTGTAGGGGCATAAATATCAACGAGAGGAAGAAGGGAGAAGAATAAAGGGTTTGAGGGAGGAGTAGTCGAAGGGTGGGGAAAATGATGCAGTGGAACCTATGCAAAACGCTTTCTTGGGAACCTATGCAAAACTTTTCTTTCCTAAAACACTAGCTATTTTTTACGAGTGTCAATGATTTCGTTTGGGTGAAATTTAGTATGTTAGATAAGATGAAGAAATGAATGTCAACAATTAAATACCTACATGCCCAATCGTTTCCATCTCACTTACATTTTTCACATGAGTGGAATTTACGTTTAAAGGGCTCAAAATAAAAATACGGAAAATCTAATGGGTTTGAGGCAACACAACGACCACCATAAAATGGGCCTTTTTACCTAAAGAGGCCAAAATAAGAAATGGGGAAAATCCAAAAGGTTTATAGTTCAAAATCCAACTGGAATGCTTGATTCTTGTAGCACTTTGTAGCCTCCTTTTCAATCAGTAAGTGTAAACGTTAGTGTAAGTTATTATTTAACACTTTATTTGTGTATTAGGATAATTTTTGCACTTGGGTTATCCCTACAGGTTGTTGGGTTAGATTTCTTAGGTGTACTAACTGTGAAGTTAGCTTACTAGTTGTGTTGAGTTAGCTTGCTAGTCTTGTGGAGTTAACTTAACCGCTTGTATCGATTAGTGGGAGTTCTTCACTAATGATCTCTAGGTAGTTGTTGTACTTCCCTCCTCCTATATGTACATCTTGATTATTGAGCTAATCAATGACATTATAATGGATTTCTATATATGATATTATAACTCTTTGTTTGTAAATCCTTTTGTAAGGTTATTCTGGTGAATTCCTTCAACTTATCAAATGTGGTGTGTTATTATCATATGAATTTTCATGACTCAAACAATCTTCTTATTGTTCATTTCATGGTATTAGAGTGGTAAATAATGTAGACATCCATTTGTAAGTTTATTTTTGTAAATAGGGGTTTACTTGTTTTCATATAGTTGGAATTTTTAGCACTTTTTTGCAGCGTCCATTTTTATGAAAAATGGAGGGGTCTGTTGATTCGTAAGGTGGAAAACCACGAAATGACCGTAAACTTGGCCATTGAAAGAGACAATTTGTTTTATTTTTGCAGAGGCGTATATAGCTAAGTATAGATCCACTTTTAAATCCGTGCTAGGGATGAAATCTACGCCGTGGAGGCTGAAATTTTAGAAAATTGGTTTATGGGGTTTTCACGTTCGTAATGATTTTTTCTTCCTCTTTGCAAAGTTCTTTGTTTGGTGAAGATCTGAAATCTTAGAAATCCATGCGGCGAGGTAGGGAGATAGAGGCATAAAGTATGGAAAAATGGTTTATGCGTTTTTCGTGTTTTGTATTGGGGTTTTTCTTCCACTTTGCAAAGTACTTGTTTGGTGAGAATATGAGAATCTTAAAAATCCGTGCCGGTGAAGTAGCTAGGTAGAAATTGAAAGTCGGGAAAATCAATTTTGGGTTTTACCCATTTGGTTCTGGGTTTTTTTCTTCTGATTTGTAAAGTCCCCGGTTGGCGAGGATCTGAAGATTTTACAAATTTGTTCCGAGGTCTTGGAAAGCCATGTCGAGATGTAAGGGAAAGAAAATCTATTTTTGGGTTTTTTTCTCGGGTTTTACGTGTTTGATTTTTAGTTTTTCTTTTTTTTCAAAATTCATATTTTGTGAGGATTTAGATATCTTGAAAATTTGTGTTGAGCTTAGAGGATCTTAAAAATCAGTGGGGCAAGGTAGAAGGTGCAGAAAAATGGTTTTGGGGTTTTTGGGTTTTTCACGTTCGGTATTGAGTTTTTTTATCTTCTTCCATTTTACAGATCCAAAATTGGAAAGTTTTTTTAGAAAAGGTAAATTGAGGAAGAGTGAAGGAAAAAGACATTTTATGTTTTTAAGTAAATATTGAAGAACAAAGAATTTTTTTGTAACATTTTAAAGACAACTCGAAATTGTGTTGTTTTTTCAAAAGTTCTTATTTTTCGTGTTTGTTCCATTGGAACTATTTATTTTGAGAAACACACTAAAATTATAAAATGTCATTATTGTAACACACACTCAATTATAAAGTGCCAACATTTGGAGGGTGTTGTACTCATATGTGTACGTATTTTCGCTAAGCCCGATGTCCTAAATTTTTAGTATTGATATCTTGTATCTATCATGGATATTGAGAACTAGATGATTTTCTCTAAAGTATGTGGACTTCAGGAGGATATGGTCAAATTTTTGGAACAAAATAGATCACTTAAAAAGTAAAACTCTCTTCTTCATAACCTCATTTATGACAAAGATAAACTAATACACTCCTACAACAAATACTTGCTTACTTACAACATCATCCTCACATTGTGGAATTTCAAACCCCTACTCATGTTCCTAGTCCACTTACGAGATTATTGCATCATGCCCCACTGACCTTGTTTTGTTAGTTTATGAGCCTTCTCCTCCATCCGATGCTCCTAAGCCTATTTTTCTTATTACTGCATGTTCTTCTTCCACACATATGCCTATTATAGTAACACATTATGTGTATTCAACTTCAGTGCCTTTTGCTCACGTACATGGCTCTTTTGAGAAACATACCACTACATTCGGTTCTTGCATGCTCCATTATATGGGTTGCACTGATGGATTTATTAGTAGAAATTCAAATGGTATTAATTCCCTTATTTATCCTGTTAAGTGACATTCTCGCCTCGACATTGGTTTTCAAGTAGGTACTTAGTTAGGATCACACATTGACAAAGCTCATATTTTTGTTCGCTCAACTCTTTCCAAGGATCTTGAGATACACATGAGTTCTTCACTTTCACTCATACTTGAGAAACATGAGATTTCAGCTGTCAAACATGATTGACCTAATACATATTATGATGTTCCTTTGCATGACCTCGTTGTACATTTCACATCAATCATATGCACACATCTTCTTCATCTATCTGTGTTGATTTGGGGTGGATTTATGATCACTCATGACAGTGACATATGAATTCATTGGGAGGAATCTATAGGCGTGGATCCTTCACCATTCGACTTCTTGTTCCACTTTATATAACATCTGTATTGTAATGTTCTTTTTTGAGAATTTTTCTTTATTATGTGTAGTATATTTATATTTTTTTTGAGATATTTTAGATCTATATTTTGACACTTTTAAGCATGTTGATGATCTTTCGTATGTGGGAGCTATTATTCGATGAAGCCCAATGTTAGTTTTTCTTTATTTGAGTAGTTATTTTGATAACTCATACATATTTGTAGCCTCACTCTAGCCATTCAATAATATGGGAGGGTGTGGGTTGGTTGTTCTTGGATCACGACACTCCTATTACTTTGGATCTTGTGTCCTTGGTTATTGTTCTTGGATTGTGGCATACCTATTTGTAGTAGTTGATCGAATTATGTTTGGTGTTTTTTTTTACACTTTCGACATCACTCCATTGACAGTCTTCTTGTATGGAACTATTTTGGTGAAACACAATGTCAGTTGTTTTTGAGTTTTGTAATCGAGTAGTTGATTCAGACCATAGTGTACACCAAACTTCTTCAACATTGTATGATTTTTTTGAGCCGAGCTTCTTGAGATGCCTTACAGTGGGTTTTTTCTCTTTCTACTTTGTTATTACTAGTTTTGGGTACCTTGCGGTGTGCCTTTTTCCCCAGTTATTGTGCGTGGATACCTCATCAGGCCTTATTACCGAGACCCACCTTTTTACACCCACCTAAGATATGCTTATGAGGGGTGTTAATGTAGGCTATTAGTTATAATTCTATTTGTTTATTAGGATAATAATTGCATTTGGGTTATCCCTACACTTGTTGGGTTAGCATGCTTAAGTGCACTAGTTGTGTGGAGTTAGCTTACTAGTTGTGTTGAGTTAGTTTACCAATTATGTGGAGTTAGCTTGCTAGTCTTGTGGAGTTAACTTGATGTCATCAGTATCGATTAGGGAAAATTTTAAGGAACCCCTCCAAAAAAATATTATAGAAATCGTGGTGGATATACTTGTAACCTTGATTTCATGATTTTGGTGAATATACCTGTAACCAATTTCATGGTTTTGGTGAATATCCCTTTAACTTGTTTCGTTCTTTCGAAAAAATGGTAAAAATATTAAAAATAGTTAGAAATTGAATGGTGAATCTCCTGTAACTTGTTTGGCGAGTACCCTCTGTCAAATTTGACTATAATGAGGCCCAAAATTTTTCATTTCTTTTGCATGCCTTACCTTTACGCTCAAGTTCCTAGAATGTGTGACACTTGGCCACTCGGAGGAACAAGAAAATGACATGTGGTATCTTTTGATTACTCACTACCACTTTGCCTTGCCTCACCGACACTGCAGACCCGAAACTTTATTGAATCGGTTCATTCCGTGGGCTTGGAGTACCTGGGAATGCCTTTGACTTGGGGAGGCCCAAAATCCTACCATGTGTCTATCTGATGGGCAGGGAAGGATTAATAACTTTAATAATAAGGAAAAAATAAATTATATTTAATAATCAAGGATACTTTCTTGGTTTCTATTAATTTTTATGTCAGGTATATGCAATAGTAAGAATGTGTTTTTTTAACAAGGCCATGATATGGAAAATCCTCATTGAAGCTATTGTCTTTTGATAAATAATGAAAAATAGTATGGGGGCCTAATTACTATGTCTAAAATTAAAAATCACATGTATTTACAGGTCTTGGCACATTCTCATCGTTAATCACAACAACAACAAATCATTCAATAATCGATGATCGAATCGAATAAAGATGCCAAATGGTCATATTCGAATGCACAGTTAGCGCCGCATGCATGGGAATAGGGATAAAGATGAGTGTCAGTATGCCTTTGCATGCAACTATGGAAAGCAATAGAATTCAAAAATTCTAAAAACATGCCAAAAACACACGAACTGAAAATCATGCCACTAAAAGAGAAAAATTAGTTTCCAATAGAGAATAATCGTGCCTTAAATATAGAAATTTCCATTTTTTGGATGCTTGGATTTTAGAAGATAGACCATAACAGTAAAAAAAAGAAAAAATGCTACAAATCTGTAAGTTTTTTTAAGAAAAAAATATGTGGTTGTCTTAAATCAACCTAGGCTCAAAGACAATGCCACCATTATAACATATGCTAGTTGTGTTTATATATTCTAGCAGCCACGACCAAGACCATTGCTTTAAATGAAAAAAAAAGATGAGGATATTTCTAGAAAACACCCTTCTAAAACACAAGAACTCTCCCACCACAGTGTAACTAAATAAGAATATCCTTTTCCTCACAAAAATACACTGGCACATTACATGGGGCATCCTTGCAATTTCTTTCCAAGACCAAACATTGCCTCTCCTCCTTCTAAACTCAAGCTCGAGCTCAAACAAAATTATGTCCTTCAAATGGTCCCCATCTACAATTGGTGCTGCAAGTAGCACCCTCTCTTCAGATACAACCAACCTTGGTCTGTAGTGAGGGAAATGGTCTCTGTCATATCTTACAGGTAATAACACAAAATGCACAATAACATAATCTTGAGTGTTATAAATTCTCACACCCAACATAGGTTCATATGACATTAAGAAGAAAAAATTGTTGCTAAAGACAACGGGTCCATAGAAGAAACAATCTCTCAATCGTGCCACAATCCTCCAAGTCCCTGAAAAGAATCATAAATTTATATAGTACCATTGCCTATATCAACTCCAAATCTATTAAAGACCTTCTTGGACCACTTTTTACCCCTTGTTATCATCCGCAACTAGAATGCCCCGCATTAAATATAAAAGTGTCAGGATAATTTTAGCGGCGAATATTCGTAATATGGCGAAAATTTCATTTTAGGAAAATTTGAAAAGGCGAATTATTCGGAGTGGGTCGGTGTCTGTTACGCCTAAAATATAAAGTATATTTTTTTGGGGGTTCGGCTTAAACCGCCTTCATTTGAAAACATCTCCTATAAAAACCTATTTGATTAATAGGGTAGTATACCTCAAGTAGCTTACCAAATTACCAATCTTGTGAAATTTGAACTCGCATACCCCTTTGCACTGAGAGATTCGTATTCTTGTTATCCTGTGATTGTTGGCCACGACAAATGCATTATTGTGCGCGACAAGAGAAATCTTGACGCGCGACTTGGGCTAAGGCTTGACGCGCGGCGAGAGAAGGCTTGACGCGCGAGAGAGGAAGGCTTGGCGCGGCGAGAGGAAGGCTTGGCGCGAGCGGCAGAGGAAGGCTTGCGCGCGGCGAGGAAGGCTTTGGCGCTTGCGAGGAGGAAGGCTTGACGCGCGGCAGATGAAGGCTTGGCGCGCGGCACACAGCGATTGGCGCGCGACATCGGCGGTTCACGCAGCGACAAGACCTCGAGAGCTATCTGAGTCGCTTCTTGGTTCTTTTCTTTGGCCTTGCGACTCTTTTGAAATAATGGAAGGTGCCACCTCAAAGAATACGAATAACCTAAAAGTAAGTAAGAAATCTCAGAAATCACTCTTCAAGTATTTTGGAAACTCTGCGGATACAGATAATGTAAATACCAATCATATAGATGCCACCAAAAAGAATCAGAATACTGACTGTGTGGAAGGCATTATTGAGGTGGACATGCATTCTGCACAGTATCACAGTCAAACAAATGAAACCTACGATAATATGCCAGATCTTGAAGATATTGTTCCTGTTGGGGTGCAACCAGAAGTGCAGCTAGATATCACAGATACAAACACTCAGCAAAATGGAAGACAGAAATCAATATCAAACTCTGGTCCAAGAAAGAGGAAACCAGGTGATTGCGATATTGCTCAAAATTCTACTCAAAAAAGTAAAGCATTGAAAACAAACAAGAATATGTGGACCATTGGCAGGACATACAAGTTTGATTGGGCAGCTAAATTTCCATTTATTGAACCTGTACAATCATCAAATTCTGAAGAAATCCCATGTGAATGTACATGTACAATATGTACGTGGAAATTGGGAAAGCAACAAAAAATGCAACTGAAGCTGGACACAATAGAAAAACATTGTGGAAAACAATATTTAACTGTAACAGGGGCGGATGGCCAGAAAATCAAAACACATAGGTGGAAAACTGAAAAGGAGTGCATGCATGTCAGATATGCAGCGGAATATGAGGCAGAGCAGAAAAAACACAGACATCTGTTGGAAAAGGGAGGAACAATCACATCACATATTGGTAAGATGAAAGAAACAAATCTACATGCAAAATTCATACAATTCTCTACTCTTTTTCAAATACTTAAAAAAGGAAGGGCGATGTCAGATTTCCTTGATTTCAAAGTTTTGTATCAATTTAACGGAATGCTGAATGTACCTCAGTCTCATTGGTCTGAGAGTAGTGGATGGGAAATGGCAAAATGCCTCTCGATGATAGAGAAGGAAGATTTGAAAGAGAATGTAAAAAAAGCAAACTTTATCTCTGTTTGAATTGATGAAGTGACAATGATCGACAACACCGCATGGGTATGTATCCACATCTATACATTAGAAAATCATATAAGGACACCTCATCTGTTGGGTGTTATGAAAATGGTTGAAAACTGCAATGCTGAAAACCTATACAAAATAGTTGTTTCTCATTTGAAAGATGTTCTTTGGTATGACTGATTATGAAATTGCTACGAAGTTGGTATGCGTTGGAGCGAGATGGTGCATCTGTCATGCGGGGTCACCGAAACAGGGCTCTGTGTTAGATTACAAACAACGGTGGCCCCATATATGCTACCAATTCAACTGCGCATGGCTCACGAGAATGAATTTAGCGTATAAAATGGTAAGCAACCATGAAAATGTTGCTAAATTAGAAGACATAATAAGAGAACTCCATGCCTATATGTCAAGCAGCCCAAAACGTTTTACTGAGTTCCAAAATTTGCAATTGGAATTACAGACGGCAAAAACTTCGAAGGATGTGGAGACTAGATGGATCTCTTTGTATGAACCACATGCGAGTTCGTGAGGAGTATCCTTCATTGGTTGGTTTCATGCACAAATACCGTCATGAAGTTGATAGGGCAAGGGACTGTTGTTCCGCTTAAGCGATTTGGAGACTTTGCTTACATTGCTTGGTATTCTTCCAATGTTAAAGGAGATCAATACAATGATGAAGCATGCACAGGGCGGATTGATCTATATTGTGGATTTTATAAGGATGAGGAAAATGGTATGTCAAAGTCTTGATATATTGTATTGTTCGCAGGATAGTTTTGATGCACTGTTTTTTTAAAAATTGGAGAGATTTATTAGATCTTAAAAATCCTAACACCTATTTGAGATTTAATATTCACGATCACCTATGCATCTCTGTTAATGGGAAGGAAATACCTATGCACATTTTGCAAAGACGTCAAGATATTACAGGTTCGGAGCGAGAAGATGTTCCTGTAACACGTAATTTGTTTGAGTCTGTGATAGTTGAAACCAGAATAAAGCTTAAAAAATTTGAAAACCTTGTCGTCAGAAATTAGGGAACGTTTCTGTAAAGATAAAATTCTGGAAGCCATGGGTGTGATGAATCCGAATTTTTGGAATACAGAAGGTGGCCGTGCAGACTTTGTCAGTAAGCATTTCCATAAATCAATGGGTACAATAATGGAACAATTTACTAAGGCGTCGAGCTCAAGTACGGAAATCAAAGGTATACTGAATGCCGATTTATTAAAGTTTCAGTCAACCAATTTTGCAACAACAATGAGGAACCAATATAAGAATTTAGATCAACCTTCTGAAAGTGGTGCTATTACAAGGCTGTGGAGAGGAATCTATCAAAGTTCTATCTTACAAGAAGATATCAGTGAGTATTTCAGACTATATGAATTATGCCAGACAATGATTTTGGGAGTGCATGGAGGATGAAAGAGTTTTCGATGCATTGTCATTTATAAAATCAAAAGCGAGAAACAGGTTGGATAAAAATGCGAAAGTTGCATGAGGTGTTACGTTTCACGATACTCCCTCGAAACCTTTCCGTTTGTGAGCAATTGCGCCTTTGGAATTCCCTTTGCGAAAGAAGAGGTGTAAATAATACAGCTACAAGTACAAATATACCCAACCTTGAGAGTGTAATTGGCTCTTCGTCACATTCTACAGAAGACAACATCGACTTTGACGAAGCTATTGATAATGGATTGTTTCAACTTTAAGTAGGTATCTTCTTTATCTATCTTTTATCTTTATCATTTAAGATGTTACAGGTCTATATACTAAAAATATCAGGCGATTCACCCATCTATCTACTAATCCATTTCTCGTGTTGGATTCTTTTAAATCACAGATCTAGCTCATTACCAATGGCAGTGATGATTTCAACTTTAAGCAAGTATCTTTTTCCCCTTAACCTTGAGAGTGTAGTTGGCTCTTCGTCACATTCTACAGAAGACAACATCGACTTTGATGAAGCTACTGATAATGGATTGTTTCAACTTTAAGTAGGTATCTTCTTTATCTATCTTTTATCTTTATCATTAAAGATGTTACAGGTCTATATACTAAAAATGTCAGGCAATTCACCCATCTATCTACTAATCCATTTCTCGTGTTGGATTTTTTTAAAACAAAGATCTATATTGTTACCAGTGGCAGTGATGATTTCAACTTTAAGCAGGTATCTTTTTCCCCTTAATCTTATTGTTTATTCTATTCATTTTTTCAACTCTGGTTATAATTAAAAATGTTACGGTGTATGTATTTACATTTAGTTAAATACAAAATTTTATTTTTTGAAAACGTGGGTTGACATCCGTCCGAGGAAGCTTTTACTTCTCGAAATTGACAACGTCAGGCAACTCACCCATCTATCTACTAATCAATTTTTTGTGTTGAATTTTTTAAGACAAAGATCTAGCACATTACCGTTGATGATTTCAATTTTAAATAGGTATCTTCTTCAACATAATATTTATATTTACTTGACCTTTAAAGATATTGTTGGTCTATATATTTAAAGATGTTGCTGGCACTTCTCAGGACTGACAATGTCAAGCAACTCACCCCTCCATCTACAATGTCATGTGAAACAAAGATCTAGCACGTTACCCTTGATGATTTCACAGCAATCTAATACGCAAGAGGTAAGCTAAATCCTAGCATATTTGCAATTATGTTTAATTTCTTACCAGTGATGATTCTTTCTTGATTTCTTAGAATTATATTTTATTTATTTTTAATATATTTTATCTTCCTGTAGACCAAGGATTTTTTTTCTATTTACTATCTCTTTATTCTCCATTTGTTGGTGAGTGGTAGCTTCCCAAAAAATAGATATTCCTGCCACCTGATAGGATAAGGATACCTAAAATAACAAAAAATTAAATTGGAAAGTGATGTCGAAACATGTCACAATACTACCAAATTCAATATTCACATTTCCCTGATTCAAACCACAAGAGCCTTGGCTGAGTCACCCTCCGTTAATATTAAAGTACATTGATCAGAATTCTTCCCTCCTGCTTGATTTGCATCAAGTTTGGGAACATCAATTAATTTCCCTTCTTGGTTCCATCAGTTTTCTTAAGATCTTTTTTTTGTTTAAACTTTTCCACTGCACTCCTCAGGTCAAACAAAGTTACAAAGCTCATCTTAGATAACCTGACCATACACCATGAATCTTCTTGTACTGGAAGAGACTGTTTCCAATTACCACTTATACCACTTTTAGAGAATTTTCATCACCAACTAGAATTTGAGTCAGCTTGAAACACCTTGTGAGTAACTTGCATTTGATTGAGCTTTACCAACTAGATAACGAGACCATTGCTAGACCTTAGCATCATTGACTTGGCTATCTTTATTTTAGACTGATAAAGGTCATTCATAAAATCCAAACACACTTTGAAGTCCTCAACACGTTGAAAAATCATAGTACAACAAGAGATTCTTAACCTATCAACCTTAAGTCTACTTTCATAGACAGTATAACCCCACAGATACAATTAAAGTCCCACGACATAATTTTAAAGATAATTAAAGTCCCACAAGATATTCAGGCACTAAATTTTAGATTATACACATTAAATCGATCATCGTATTTCATCATCATCTATCATTGATTATCAATTGTCATCATTCATCATCTACGTCCACATACTATTCATGACAATGCAAGTAAACAAGAAACATACATATAATTCATGATAATCACCATCTAATCACCATATAATTAAATTCAAATAGCATAGTACAAACTCAATAGTTGAAGTTTTCAAATTCAATATTAAAAGTTTAGTCAATAATAAAAGTTTCTAATTTTCACAACCATCTAATGTAATCAAAATTTAAGATTGTATATAATTAAATTCAAATACCATACTCAATATTAGAAGTTTTCAAACTCAATATTTATAGTTTCCCCAATAATAATAAAAGTTTCTAGTTTTCAACCCTCTTTTTCTTTATCCAGTTGTACAACTCTGCTCCCTTCCCCAACGGCTTCTTCCACTATGGTTGTAACCCTTTCCCCAACAGCAGAAATAACCCCTGAACTTATAAGATCTTCTGCAGCACTGTCCAGATTTTTATAATTCTTTCTTCTTGATTTGTTGCATCTCCATGAGACAGCAAATTTGGATCAGCAACTGCTTTGGCTTTGAACAAGATGTCAGGGTCGAGACCGTGCTCTTTAATGATCCGCTTTAGTGTATTGTTTTGTTTGTTAACCAAAACAATATTTTGCTTCAAATTTTTTGCTGCGGATAAGCTGTTCTTTGCTGTTTCCAAGTGAACTTGCAAAACCTTACTTTGACTCTTCAAATTTTCATATTTCAACTGCACAAAAAGAGTAACGTCAATTCAAAGTATTAATGTAAATTCAAAATTTCAAATTAACAAAAATGATTGTTAGAATGTAATAGTACTTACAACCGCTCTATCTCTTTCGGCATTTGCGATTGATACCAAATCCTTGTCCTTTGACCATTTGTTAAAATATGCAGGCCTCGGCACTAATATTTTCCAATCATTTAGTGCTTTATCTAAAATGCCATCTTTATAGTCGTTGTTAAAAGTGACAGGTCCCACATTTTACTTGGGTAAGTAGGGAATCCATCTTTGCGGAGTTGATTACGGAGTGCGGCGTATAAACTATCCCTTTGCCAATAATTTTCATAACGACTAATAATCTCATTGATAAAATTTTAGCCCTTTTTCCCATTCTATAAGGTTTTGCATTTGAGGAATTATAAACTCAGCGACATGGGATTGACAATCATTACCAATTAGGTTCTCGAAAGGAAAATGTGGAAACTCTTCACTTTACGAATCGTGCGAGAAAGATCTTCTTTGGAGAAGAGTGGGGGCTTTCACCATGACCAAGATCAAGCTGCTCCTTGTTTCGTGTCTTTGGGTGGGCTGATCTGTTGTTGAAAAAATAAATCAAGATTTAGATAAATAAATTTGAAAACTGAATATTTAGATTTAGATAAATCGAGAATGTAATTAAAAATTGTAAAGAATATTAAAATTGAAATTTGAAGTGAAGTATACCTGCTTTGGCCTTGAATCATCTCGCGGGTATCGAAAAAAACCAGTTGGGTCATTCTTATCAATGCCCAAATAATCTTCAATCTAAATTTATATTGTTCAAAAGCAGATATGCCCGTTGCCTTTGGGCAAGCCACCAAGTGAGAGAGATGGAATTGAAACGAGGAGTCAAGGTTCGATGTCCCACTAGGGGCCGGAGCAAAAGGCATTCGTTTACCAATGGTCTTTTTCACTTTGTTCCTCTGGTTGGCATTTTAAAAATTAATGGTTGAGTGGGTGTCGGTGCATGGCTTGCTCATGGTGACATGTGCTGAAAAGTACAAGAAAAATTAAAAATATTAAAACATTTCATAAACTAAAAACTACGAAATTAAACGTTCTATACAAAAATTGTACCTTGTTGTCGAGGGGTTGTTTTTTTCGGTGCTACGGGTGGCCTTGTAGGAGTTGTACTCAGTGGCTGTTCTGAAGATATCAATGCATGGGACTGTATTGAGTGAGTTGGGGAAGAAGGTTCCATAGTCCTGCTTTATTCATCAATATTAAGTGTTGTCGATTCAGTTTGATAAAATTTAAATTGAAAAATAAATCTGCAACTTTGGAATTTGTAATTAATATATGAGAATGTATTACTTCTCTGGCGTTTAACGAGTTCAAATTGTTGAGGGTCTGGAGAGGAGTGAGCTTCCATTTCGGAATGGGAGTCCCCCGAAGCCTCCGCGTGTAGTTGGCCTCTTCCTCTCGACATCTTTTTTTTTTTGGGAATGGCTTCAAGATATCTTCTCTGCAAAACATTAAAATTTAAGTTTTAATAACCCATGTGTAATGAAGAAAATTGTAATACAATTTACAAACTAAAAAGTTTATACCTGTTGTTCTGCAAATGGAATTGAGAATTTCATCAAAGCCTCATCAGAGCAAGTAGGAATTTCTTTAGCTTTTAAATTTAAAAGTGCCTCATAGTAGAAGCCGAGGAGATAGTTGGTTGAATAAATGAAAGGTTTTTCTGACATTTTCGAATTTGATATGTCAGCTCTAATTTTTTTGATATAAATGTGCACCATCGAATTGTTGTTTTGAGATAGTGGCACAAATGTATCTGATGGCCCAATTTGGGATATCTGTTTGGCGACCACTGCATAACAATTTTGGCTTGAAAAATGCAATAAGTGCGGCAAAAAGTGGTGTGCAATTGATTGTGTATCTACACCACGCCTGGATTTATTGACATGGGCTGCAAATGCGAAACAGTGAAAATTAGCATCAATTTATAACAGCAAATTGTATCAGAATAAAAAACAGAATAAAAAACAGAATAAAAAACAGAATAAAAAACAGAATAAAAAACAGAATA
This sequence comes from Taxus wallichiana var. yunnanensis, assembly GCA_018340775.1. NCBI lineage: Eukaryota > Viridiplantae > Streptophyta > Pinopsida > Cupressales > Taxaceae > Taxus > Taxus wallichiana. The sequence continues at coordinate 608,124,137 of CM031243.1, forward strand.
AATTACTTACAATCAACATGGAAACCGTACTTTGATTCGAGAAATTTCTTGTTTTCTTCCACGAGTGTTGCTTTGGTTGTAACATTTGGTAAGTTTCTGATAGGAAGGCCGGTAAACCGATGTATGTCATTCGGATCGATAGAGAATTGGAACATGTGGCCATCGTTCAGAGTCACATAAAATATACCGTCCTCTGAATTGTAGCATGACAGAAGGTAATTCAAAATATCGGGATCTGTTTCGAAATGGGGCATATTAACTAACCCGGTAAATCCACACTCTTCTATTATACCTTGATATTCTGGAGACATCCTTAAAGCCGTATGGATGTGAGGGCATAAGGGATTCCTGTAGGTTATCTTGGAAATCGATTGACTTGGATTCTCTTCATTTTCTTGCTGAACTTGCAATTGGGAGGCATGTGAAGTCGACATTGTAGCTGAAATTGCGTCTTTGAAGAAGATTTCGACTGCAAAAAATTCAAGAATAGGAAAACGTAAACGAGAAAATGAGCGGAATAAGGGTATTTATAACCTAGATATAGGCGTCAACCCCTATTGTGCTGCGTCATTTGCTTCAAATGACGCGTCGATAAAAGCGATGTCGTCGTCATTTCATTATAGTGTCGCGCGTCGATAGATTGCTTTGTCGCGCGTCGATAGGTTCTTTATGTCGTGCGTCATTTCTTCATAGTGTCGCGCGTCGATTGGTTATAGTGTCGCGCGTCATTTGTCTGAAATTATCGCGCGTCATTTGATTACTGATGTCGTAGCGTCATTTGTTTACGATGTCGCGCGTCATTTGTTTACAATGTCGCGCGTCATTTGTTTACGATGTCGCGCGTCATTTGTTTACGATGTCGCGCGTCATTTGTTTACGATGTCGCGCGTCATTTGTTTACGATGTCGCGCGTCATTTGTTTACAATGTCGCGCGTCATTTGTTTACAATGTCGCGCGTCATTTGTTTACAATGTCGCGCGTCATTTTGTGGCTGTGTCGCGCGTCATTTGTTTACAATGTCGCGCGTCATTTCGATCTAGTGTCGCTCGATGTCGCACGTCATTTTTATTTTGTGACGTGCGTCTTTAAGGATTCTGATTTAGCGAAAAACCAGCGTTTTGTTTTTTAATTCACGATCTTTAGTGGTTACGGGGATATTCGCGGTATTTTTCCACCTTCAATTTTATAGTGTCTTAAAATGAACCCTGTTCTTCTTAGTCTCTAATATATATGATGAAACATCGAAAAGTATTTAGGACTAATTGCGTTATGCTTAAAAGTCATGTTTGAATTACATAAAGAGCATAGTCCGAATTATGAAAATGATTTCATTTAAACAGGTGTTTAATGAGAGCAATTTTTGTTGTTTTAAGAATTAGTGCTTATCATGCTCGGTTCACGGAAATGACCCGTGTTGACATTTTTCGAGATGGTTGTAAGTAAGTTGTAAAGTTAGATCGATATGATGTTTAGATTGTTTAATTTGGTTTGTATTTTCCAAATTGATTCTCTAAATTTTACCTTTAATTTGGGTTGTTCTCTTGCTGTTGTGTATTGTATCAAATATGCTGAATGCATAAATTGTAATTGATTAGCTTAGAAATGAATGAAATGAGGGGATTGTTACTTATGTGGCTGCATTTGTATCTTGATGAATTGAACTTCTTCGGTTCGAATGTTTTTAAGTGCATTTTTATTATTTTTATACCTTGAAGATATTAGGATTCTCTAAGTAAGCCTTGTAAAGATTATGTGGCTGGATACTTGTAAATGATTGGTAGTTCTGTTATGTTCTATATAAGGCTAAATTAGAAATTAGCCCACTGTTCTTCGAGAAGCTAAGGTTAAAATAAACCTTAACAGGAAGCTGAACGGGAAGAGTAATTTATTACTTCCTAACCTTGATCTAAGTCAAGACAACATATTAAATGATTTAAAATTACTATATCTTAATACAAATAAGTATGATATAATACAGTTTTGGAAAACCGATATAAACCTAAAAAGGTATATTTATCATCCTTAAGAGGAGACTTAGGGCTACTACCCATTTTCGTTGATTAAGATTATGGTGAATAAAAGAACTCTTGACGAGATCTCAAATCTTATTAATTTCTCTCTGTGAAATGGATCTTAATTAAGTAAGGCAACTCAATGATGAGGAGCCCAGGAGTTGGGATAAGACTAATCGAGAAAGGAGAGTCTTAAAGTATAATTTCAACTCAACGTATGTAACACCTTAGGATAAGTAGATCTTTCCGAGGTAGTTTTGTAGGATGTCAGCACATGTCGACTGCAGGGTTGTACCCTTGAGAAGATTAGGATCTTCTCGAGGATACAACAATGTAGGTGGCTTATGGCGACACCCTTTGCATTGATCATTAATATTTACACCTTAAACTCGAACAAGTTTTTACTCGGGATCTGGTTAGGAACATGGTCATGTTATGAGGCTGCCCTTGGAGATTTGGGGTACATTGACACACTGGGTTAACTAGGGTTTATCCAGTATGTCAGCTTATCCCTAGTCCTCAAGAGCATCCTTATAACGTTGTCATGTTATTAATCCGTTCCTGAGTGAATGACTTGGGGGAGGGATGACTGACAGAAGTCAGTATGGGACATTCTATATAACATCGGAGTAGGGTGGAGGACGTATTCCAGATTGACGAGTATGCCGTCAAGGAATATGAGACATGAACAGTATGTTTCAAAACTTTGGCCAAAGTATCGCAAGCTGCTGATTGCATTGTCCTATGTCACCTAGTCTAAGGGATGAGATGCCGATGAATAATGGTAACAATTATTCAGATAGGTTCCTTGGACAGAGCATTCTGAAATCCCAGATTAGGGAAGAGAACCGCAAGAGTGAAGAGTTTGTAAAAATGCCAACTCTGTGAAACACATGAATAGATCGGTAGATCACCGAGTCATGGAATGAATAGATTGGTGGTGCACCGAGTCATTACAGCTGCATATGGTTATCTATTATAAGAATGGTTGTTTTGATTTGTGAGTTCTAAATTATGTATTTAGAACTAGGAAGCATTTATCAAAAAAAAATTTACTTGTTCTAATGTACTAATTTTGGGAATGTTACAAACGTTTCTTGATTATGAGATACATTACACATAGGTAGAAAAAGAATGCCTTTCCATAGTCTTTGTGACAATTTTTTTGAGACATTATATATGGAATCAAGAAATGAGGTTTATTTTTAAGTTAGATCACTCATGGAAATTCCTCATACAAGGATCCTTATCTAAGAAGTTTGAGTGATTCATAACTCTAATGGGTGAATTTGATTTAACATTTGTTAATCAAAAATTTGTCAAAGGAAAAATCATTATAGACTGGTTGGCTAATAATCCATTGGATGGAGGTGATCTAGTAGATCTAGACTTCCCCGATGAGTGTGCATACTTCATCAAGACTAGGCCCCCCATTTTTATGTGTCCGTGGTATAATGACATCATTAATTTTATAGTAGACCATACGTATCCAGAAGGGGTAACATCACAAAAAAGAAGGTGGTTACACGTCACTACTACTAAGTATGTTATTTTGGAACAAGTGCTCTGTCATAAAGCCTTTGACAAAATTTTGTTAATATGTGTTGATTCAAAAGAATTCAAAAATATTCTTTATGAATCACATAGTGGAATATGTGGAGGTCACTTCAGCGGCCATGCCTTTAGTCAAAAGATACATCGGATAGGCTATTTATTTACCACTCTAGAGCATGATGTAGTAGAGTTTGTGTGTAGATACCAAACATTTCAAGAGTTCTCCCATGATATCCGCATACGGCACAAGCTCTGTAACCAATTGCAACCCCATGGTTCTTTTCCATGTGGGACATGGATTTGATAGGGAAATTCTCTCCCTCATCAACAGATGGCCATAACTTCATAATCACGGACACATAGTAATCTTCTAAGTGGGTAGAAGCCATGCCTTTTACCAATATAGGGTCTATGATTGCTAAGTTCATCTTGAACTAGATCATTTGTAGGTACGGGGTCCCATGGGTCATTATCTTGGATAATGACACATCTTTAAAAATGATGAGGTACGTGAATTATGTGCAAAGTTCAAAATAATTCATCACACAAATTCTCTTTATTATCCTCAAGCCAATGGATAGGATGAGGCTACGAATAAGACATTAAAGTCCATCCTCCTTAAGACCGTTAAGGAGAACAAATGAGATTGGCACTTAAATATTTTTTGGCCTTGTGGGCCTATCGGACATCAGTTAGAACACCAACAGGGGAAACCCCCTTTTATTTGGTATTTGGTGTGGAAGTGGTTTTACCACTCAAATTCAAAATACCTAGTCTCCATATTTCATTGCAAGGAATCTTGGCGGAAGAAGGCTATCGAGAAGCACAAATCTCTTAGTTAGAAAGTCTTGATGAGGCTAGACTTAATGTTGAACAACGAAACAACATTTATGCTAATCATATGGCTTAGAAATACTACAAGAAGGTTTATGAGTGTGAAATATACGAGGGATATTTTTTTTTACGGCTCAAGAGATAGACAAAAATAACGGTGAAGGAAGAAAATTCAAGCGCAGATGGTTGAGTCCATATCGAGTAATAGAAGACTACAAAAATGGGGCATTTCACCCGTGTATACTAGAGGGTGAGGAGTTTTAAAAAATCATGAACTCTCTTCACTTGAAGAGGTATTACGCATGATCCACTAGCATTTTCCTATTTACATTATTACATATGCATCGCACTTTCATCTGCGAGTTCATTCTATAAAATTTATGATTAACGAATTTATTCTTATAGAAAATCCCAAAAACTTATGAAAATAATGGAAAAAACTCAAATCATATCTCTTCAAATCTCCACAGGTGTCATCAAATATTTCTAAATCATTTCATAAATTCAAAAATGATAAGGCATGGTTTTACCGTAACCATACAAAGGCACTGCATACATGGTTCGCTTGTAGTCTCTTTCTAGATTAGGTGTCTTTGCATACAGTATTTTCTACAAGCTTCATGGTGTCACATATATCCCATAAATATCTCTTTGTAAATAAGAACATACTAATTTTTTTCCCTAAATGAGTAATTCAAATGAAAATCCACGAATATTTGTATTTTACACATTTCATTACCCTACCAACCTTCGGTGTTGATCCCGTGCATCTCTTCTTTGGTGACGTAGGGTTGGGAAAGGAGATTAATGCCCTTACTTGCCTATTCCTTATCCATGGTGATGAGCCCATGCTTCCTACTAGTAGCATGGGGAAAGGTGTAGGGGTTCTCTTTGATAAAATTGAAAGTTATAAACAATCCATTCAAATATTGTGAAATCATAAGTCAAAAACAAAGTGAGTTAGATGTCCAAAATTCCAAAAGATTTTAAAACCTCAAAACCATATTTTTTCAACCAAGTGGCCATCTATAGATCTAAGTCTAGATAAACTAGAAAGCAAATCACATTCTAAACTATGAAGTAACTTGATTAGGGTGAGGTTGTAGTGTCTCAATTTGGTTCTGTCAAACCATTGTCTTTCCCTCATCGTTACCATTCAACAATTTTTCATAACTTGTACCCTTTATAACTCTTGGTGTTGAACCCTTGCATCCTATTGGTTGCATGGATTTAGGAGTGGGAAAGTACATTTACTTATCATATCATTGTACCACTAATTTTTCCAAGACAACATGAAGTATCAAATATTGCTTAAAGAAACTAAATTTTAACATCACATTGTGTTCACATTATCATATATCAACATTATAAAATAACTAAAAAAGAAATCATTCTATCATCATTTCACATCCACCACATGCATTCTAAAAAACATAGAAAAATGGGAATTCTAAACTTATAGAGTACACACAAGAAATAAGCCAAAAGAAATTCAACTTGGATATAATGGATTACCGAACCAAAAATAAAAGTCTGTATATATCATGGTGAGTCAAGTTTGTATAAAATGTCATCACGCACTAAGGCATGGTCAAAAGCTTGCAATGAGCCTAATATATACAAAACTAATCATATAGTGACCGAAAAAATGGAAACAAAGAAATAAATGGACCAATGTCCTATAAGCCCTTGTAGGATCCCTTGGATGGTGCACATCTACATCTAGGGCTCCTATTGCAGCTACGAAGATGCTGGGAATGAACCTAATGCTGTGAATGTTCATGGTGGTGGCCGTTGGCTATGGTATCATCACTGCGAGAATGGCTTTACCTCATCAAATGCTTGGAAATATCATATCCAGGACACCTAGGTATGAAGGAGGTCACCACATCTGCTATCCTCCAAACAGGAGCAAACATGTCATTGTGTTTGTCGATTGCTAGTGGTGACATGAATCCTAAGTCATCTCAGCTCGAGTCTTCCATGGGGAATCAGCGAGTGTGCACACACACCTATCGGATAAGCTCTTGCCACTCCTGTGTAGTCACTGCAAGAAAGAAAATAAGAATAAATAGGTGAGTTAGAAAACCACAAAACACAAAAAAAGAAAGTACCAAACTAACAAGTAACAAAGTCGATAGAAGAGTATTAAGCATACTTAGATCTCTGGGCATCTAGGTAGTGTTAGTGGCTACTACCGCGATGCTACTTGGGGGCTGCAAGGCCTCCCCAAACCTAGAGTCCATATGCTATTCCATCATAGACTCATCATCCCCTTCCCCACCTTGAGGAAGTGTCTCCTCTGAGACCAATGTATCTCTCTCCACACTCGCCTCCTCATACACTGCTCTCGGCATATCCCGAGTATATTTCCACTCGGATTCACTCTCCTCCTCCTCCATATGGGCTACCCTACAAGCCTTAGCACCAAACCCCTCATCCTCTATCTCCTCTCCAAATGAATTCTCCTCAATCTCATCTCCTATGTGCTCCTTAGAATCAAAGTCTATATTAATGGGTTCATCCTCCTCTCCACTATGAGTAGAAGCAGCCACAATCTGAAGCAAAGGCACTCGAGGGGCACCAACTACCTCTGCTGAGCACGAACACATGTCTAACTATGATAGGAACCCACAGGGTAACCACTATCCAGTGAGATCTCATCTAGGGACCTTTCGAGCCTCTGAATGGTCTTGTAGACTAGTACCAATGGGGGAAGTATGTCAACATATGGGAGAGGAAATTGTTGAGGAACTTAATCAAATGAATGAGTCTCGATTCTCTCACCCCTACTAACTACTTGGCCTATGGTAGAACAAGTGACCACCATGGTCACCTCCTATCCCCATAACCCTACCATATCCTAGTAAGGTGTGGTAACCATGCCTTTTGTGGTAAAAGAGGCCACTGGATGATGTGGTGTCTAAAGAAGCCGACATATATTTCCACCTTGCTTCCTAGATAAGCTGCTGGATCTAGTACCTATACTCCTCTTCCATAGGGGTGATGCGCTCATAAACCTAGCTCATAACAAGAGTGGGGTGGCTCAGTGACTACCCCTACAATCTGACTACCCTGTACAAATCATGATAGGTAGTGCCTAAGAGGTATACTCCCTAGGCATATGTAAGACAATGTGCCTCGATCTGTGTAATAATAGGAGCCCAACAATATAGAAGGGTGTCACCTCCCTTATCTCCAATCAGTCAAGAGAAAAAGATGTCCATGATGGCTCTACGGATGATAGGAATAGGAACATTGACAATGGATCGGACCCTAATTCCCTTCTTCAAATCAAATGAAATAACAACATCTCCAATATAGGTGGCCCACTGAGTCATCTCATCCCTGGATCTTGTTGTCTCCAAATTCAATCTCCTCCCAAGTATCGGGAGCCCAATAATGTGGTATACATCCTCCAAGGTGATGGTCCACTCATGTCCGACACCCAACAACTAGAAATCATTCATTTCTACATCCCAGTAAGAAAATAAGTCACACAATATGTGATGACAAGGGCAACATGGGGCACATGTGTAATCCTCTAGATGCCTGCCCTCTAGAGAGTATCCTCTCAGCCTAAGTCAACTAATCCAAGATCCCAAGGATCCAATCACACTCCCTCTCCCTACTCTAGTGTATGTATTCCTCCTTCTATATTCACCAAAACATGGAAAAAGAGAAAGTTAGTAATGTATACCAAAAGACAAGATCACCAAAAACATGACAAAACATCAAAATCCAAAAAAATCAAGTTAATGCATGTTTTGGTCATTACCGCTTAGGCGCCACCCAGTGTAGGGTGGTTGTTCTAGGATTACCACCGGTAGGGCTGCGGTTCTAAGCCAATTTTAAAAATACGCCCTTAACCCTAAAAAATTCTCAAAATGCAAAAAACGACCATTTTTGACAAAATAAAAGATTGCCCTATGGGTGCCCCCTAGAGACTCATTTAAGACAATTTTTTTAAAAATAGTCCCCTAGGTAAACTTTTCAAACATTTTACTTTTTAGGTATGAAAAGAAAAAGTAAAAAAACCAACCTTAGATTGCAATCATCGATCTCCCGCTTGTGGAGACATGATCACGATCTCGTAACGGTCATTTTGGTTGTACTCTCATCGAAAATGGTCACTATGGGCCCAAAGCTCCAAATTCACCAAATCAAATATGTGCAAATGAATTAAAAAAATGAGTTGTTTTCATATATATATAAATATGATGTTTTGACCTCATTTTGAGTGTATGTGTTTATAGGGTTGGAGCGTTGGCACATGTATATCTCTATATCCTGTCATTTTGGTTTAGTGTTTATTTTTTCATATTTTATTATCTCGCTTGATTCTTCTTTTCTCTTGCAGTAGCAGGCATTTGGATGGTGACGTTTCGTCACACGACCATGTCAAGTATAACTTCTAACTCTCCATTTCGGGAATGCCATACTCAATCTCTAGGTTTTACACCTTTTCATTGCTAAGATGCTTCTCTGAGGGGGCAATATGTACGCACCCAAAATTTCATGTGCTACATTGTTGGAAAATAGTTACAAAAGTCCCCAATGATGATTTAAGTCCTTTTAAGCTCCAAAACCCATTCGTAGTGTATATTTTTGCGTAGACATCTTTACATATTCTTCTGCACTTTTTTCTAGCTTTTCCTTCTTTCTACACATGTTTTGGCCTTTTGTGCCAAGGCTCGCCACCCTTCCTAGATGGCGGTTCTAAAACTACCACCCAAATATGGCATTGGTCCCGATACCACCACCTGCGCATGAGTAGCGGTCTTAGCCTATTGTTCCAAATTCCGTCATGCGTGTTTTTAACATGCAACAATTCACTTAACTTCACTTTTAGCATGCATCTCTGTGCACCAAATTGTCTAAAAATAGTTTTGATTGCTTGGTTCTCCTTCCCTCTTCTATTTTTTCATGTGCTTTATTTAGTTGGAACTCGCCTCTTCTTTCTTTGTACATGAAGGCACATACCAGCCCCAATTATTATATATTCCATGCTTGTATTCAAGAAAAAGGGCCTAAGAACTTTATGTATATTGCATTGTATTGTTGCCACAATCTTACTAGGAATTATATAGACAAGCTCAGATCTCTTGTGCTATCTCTCTTTTACTTGCCTTGAATCAAGAGTTCCTTCAAGCTACCATTTCTCAAGCACCATCCTTTTTCCGTTGTTATTTCATTCCCAATCCCTTGGCCTCATATGAACCTTCGGAGAAATAAAGTAACAAACTAAGGGGATAGATACGAGATACAACCAAATTTTCTAAAGCTCTTGTTTATCCAGGTTGGAATTATGTGTTTGTTTACTTTATTTGTTAAATTGTCAGTTTCAAATCACTAGTTTCATTTACATATCAAATAGGGTTGTAAAATTGTTCATTTCAATTGATTGGTAAATTACATGTACATCAAATCATTAGGAAATTTTCTCTCTGACATTACCAGGGAAGTTGTGGGGAACAATAGCTCTTTCAGGGTCATGATTTGTTCTTCACCTCTGAGGTAGGTTTTGAAGGGTTTTAATTAGATTAGGTTATTTGTTTTATATTATATTCATATATTTGCACAAGTAACCAACTACATCTGATTGATTACTTGTCTTTATTTTATTTATTAGATTATAACACATTGCTTGAAAACTAGAAAATATCAAAAAGATCTCCTTTAATAGATTAGTTTGTTATTATTATTTTGCTCTCGATATATCATGAAAACTCCAAAAAAGCAGAGATTAGATTTCCTTTCATAGTTAGCTTTCTTATTAAAATCATTTCATTTCATTATGTATGATCATCATGGTCCACAAAAAAAAAGACATACAGTTGTGATCCCTTGGTCCCACAACCCAATGGGCTAGAATTGATAACTAATATTGATAAAATTTTACATTTAACAGTCTTACGCACACCTGTAACTTTCTTTTGAAAAAATAAAACAACTAAATATATTAAAAATCATATCTAATCAAACCTATGATTATTGGACTTCTCCAGGAAACAAGGTTTGACTATTCAAATGACCATACAAGGGCCACAACCTCCATGAGTCTTTGGTTGTGATCCTTAGGTCCCACAACCCAATGGGCCTCTTACTAGTTAGACATTGACACTAGTTTACGTACATTAGTATTCATATCTTCACCACTTCCACCAGACATTATTGCACAAATTTCCTTACTAAACATAGCATCCAATCAGGCTAAGACTTTCTGGACTAGACCAGAAAATCACCCATAGTCCCTATGGCTCCACTACATCTCTCATTTTCACTTCCATGACCTTGTTTGGAAATCCATACGAGGCACCCGTAGGTCACTTTCCACATGTTCAACAACCAATAAAAAATATTGGCAGAGCTCGATATCAATTAGAGTTTGAGTAGCTATTATATCATATCGAACCATCACATTGCTTCAGGTTAGGAGAGCATTCTTTTCCTTATACTTACAGATCCTGATATTACGTGTTGAAGACATAATATTTCCTAGCTAGATTGATCACCATCACCACACTCATATTCACTTAAATTATACACTGGATGTATTAGCACGACCTCAAGAGGTCAGGTGCGAAGAAGGTCATGTGTTTATTTTCTGTCATACAAAACCCTTAAGTTCCCTTGCTCTTACCAAGGTGCTTGTGTCCAAGCCAGTTTGTAGATTCCAAATTTTATATCGGCAGATTCAAAATTCTTCCCGGTCATTTTATCGAGTTCATCCAGGTCTAGGTACACTTAATAATACATGAAAATCATATAAGTTCCCTATCCATCTTATTTTATTTCATAATTACATCTATAAATATTTCTTAGAATTTATATCTTATTGTACATCATTATAACAATTTTCTAAATTCATATTTGAGAAAATATATCTGGTTTTATTGAATCATTTTGGTGAACCCGTAGATTATAACTCCTTGCCTTAGGATCAACTAATGGCTCAAAGTATTACTTCTTATCATAGGAAAGCTATGCATTATGAGATTTTTATCCTATCCTTGATGATGATGTTGAGGATAAACTAAATATTATTTTTCACAACCCTCAACTTGATGGTGACATTCAAAGACAACTTCTGGCCAATGAATGTAGTATTCCTACTAATTTCAATCATTCTTCTTACACCCTTGTTCCTAAAGAAACAAACATTTATGGTTGTCTTGCTTTTTATTCATTTGACACCATGACTACTACACCTTTGACTATTTCTGCTAGAAATCTTGATGATGCTATTATTGATTCTATGCTTGGTCTTGCTTGGGAAATATAGATAAAAATCATGTTAAAAATGTACATGTGCATGATGTTATTTATAATACTAGTCAATATGATTGTAATATTAGATCTCATACTCCTTTAATTTATGAAAAACGTTTTTAATGATTGTAATGATACATTGTACTCATATTTAGTACCCTTAGACCAATAGTCTAATCCCATGAGCGATGGCCTATCACCCAACAGCGCTGGGTGCTCATCCGAAGCATGCGTTTGGAACCGAGTCTCTCCATTATGTGAGTCTTGTGAGAATGCATCATCTTATAATAGATATTCAAATGGAAATGAGTAGAAAAGAACCATGCCACATTCTAAGATCCTAGAACGAGATGTTATCTCATTGCATACTAGAAAGAGAAATAACAAGCAACATATGGAAATGGTTCATACAGAAAGGAAATGCATAAGTAGTATACTCCCGAACACATAGATGATTTATAATAGAGCATTGTATTCATATTAACAGATTCAATAACCACATTACAATCCCTTGAGGTCATGACAAACCCTTATATAACTATGTAGAGCCAAGTCATACATCAGAGCTATATTATGCTCATTATATTACAAAGAAGAATGAAAACCCATCCCCTAAATGTGCCATCACTTACAGATTTCTCCTAATCCCTAACCCATAACATCCACCATTTTGTTCCTTCGAGCTTCGCCACTCTTTTCTCTCCTCTCACTCTCCATACTCTCTATCTCTATCTCCTCCTTCTTTCTTCTATTGTATGCTTGTATTTATAACCTTAGAGACTAACCACCATGCTTTTCGGAAGTTACTGATTGGTTACCAAGTGTTGAAGTGCTCTTCCATGGGAGCATGCATTGATAGATCCGAGCTCTCCGCTCCTTACAATGATGTATTATTGAACTTTCCATCGCATGCCTAGAATATTCCCTTTTTGATCATGCAATTTCTAGGATGACACCTTATTCCACGGGGTTTATGCTTTTCTCATGTGTTTCCTGGGATGTCAAATGCAACTAAGTACAAAACCCTTTTTTCCTTGTGTGCATGTCGTATGTTTTACAACCTATTGCTAGGAAAATTCTATGTGCACCTTCAACCCATGTGCCATTTTTCAACTAGTTCCCACATGTCCATGCACCTTTTGAACTTAAGCTGATATTTTGAGGCCGAACATCACCCCACACTATGCATGTTCTCCATCCTTGGAAATACTCTTCAATAAATAAATAAAGAATGGTTGATCCTTACAAATTGTTGGAATGGAAGAATAAAGGAATGAAGAAAGGGGGAAAAGAATGAAAGGGTGGGGAACTTTACTTTCTTGAAGAGGAGAGTGAAATCCTTCCTAATTCTTCTTCTAACTTTCCCCAAGTGTCGACCTTATTCTAAGCTTATTGATAGAGGTCACCCACCAGTGCTTTTAATTCTTCAAAACTCATCTCCTCTCCCTTAACACTCATTGTATCTATGATATCCTCTAGTTATTTTCCCAAATGCTTGAGCGCTTCCATCCTTTGAGTGATTTGGGTTCTGATTCCTTCAACCGGTTCTTGATTGAGCCCCATAAGGTCTTAATGGCCTCGATTTCTTTTCTACTTCAGCTAGAATTTTGTCTCTCTCAACTATTCCCATTGTTTTTTCCTAAAACTCCTTGAATTTTACTTCATGGGTGGCAAACTAAGATACTTTACACTCTATCCCTATCCTCATAATTATCGTAGGCAAGCCTCAATAACTTATATAAAATTTTACATCGGGGAGCATCTTGTTGTACTCAACAAACAATTTCCATAACCTTCATCTTATTTTATTTTTATTGGCATGCCAACACCTCCTCTATGGATTCTAAGGCAAGTGGCCACCTCTCCATAGTGATTATATGTGTTAAATCTTCTAGGCATTGCAAGGATGATCCATACTTTTGTGGGTGATGTTAAGTATGGATGCTTTAAGACAATGACATTTGTGATCATATTTATCTTCTTATATGCCTCATGCACTCTTTCCTTCTCATCCTTTAACTCACACCTTAACTAAGCGCTTGATTAGTTCCTCCTACTTTAGGTCCTTACTTTTCTCAAGGAGCTCTTCCTCCTTTTCTCTAGCTCTACCTCTAGGAACTTCACCCTATCATTTCTTTTGAAGAGCCTGGCTTCAACCTCAACTGAGACTTTGTTGAGCGCGTTGCATATTTTCTCATCTAATAATTTTTGGCATTTACCAAGGGGTTTATTCCTTTGTTTTTGAACCTTCAACAATGATCCTTGGCTTACTTCAAATTTGGGCTCATCAATGTGGGACTCAAATGCCCATGATAGCATTTTCCTTGTTTGAGGGTATGTACCTTCCTCATCAAATGAAGCCATGGCTAAGAGCTATTCCATTGGCATGGTGTTATGAAACACGCACGCAACACCTTGTTTGATCATCGATGTATCCCATTCCCTGACCTTGTGTTACTTCTATGCTCTTTCTCCCTATGTGTGCGGCCTTTGGAAAGCTTACAACCAAACTAGGATCTCCTCCCATGCTGCCATATTCTTTTCCTATGCTTTCCTCCTCAACTTCCTTCATCACCACATCTGCATTGTGTTCAACCTCTTGTTCCACTAGTTCTTGATGATTTTCACCACTTCTCTCTCCACGGGGTTTCATCTATCTATTCCTTCATGAGGCTTGGGGTCCTTTGATCCTTTGTATTTTCTTCCCCACCTACCCCTTTCCTTGGGCCTCAGTTTCTTCTTCATCCTCCTTCTCCTCATCCCCTTCTTCCCCCTTCTTCTTATGAATCATGTATCTCATAGACTTGATGGTCTTCACCTCCCTCTAGCTCATCATCATCATCCTTTTTGCTGATGTAGGCATCTAGATTCTCCATCTCTTATGAATCTACCTCATCAGTCACCTTTTGCTTCTTCCTTATTGGGGATTCCAATATGAGATTCTTCCTTTTCCTTCTCTTTGATAGGTGATGTCTTCATTGGTGATTCCTCATGGTTTAGGGCTTTTTCATGCTCCAATGCCTCTTCTTCTAGGGTCTTTCCTTGATAGGGATTTATTCCTTTGCGTGTAAGTACTAGGCTTAGCGCTTACTTCCGACATGCTCACCGCTTGTGTGGTTTGAACACTTGGTGCCTTCTACACCTCTTATCTTTCTCTCTTTCTAGGTGTGGCCTTCTTCCTTCCTTGGTAGGGTCTTTAGGATGGAGACATCATTCTCCAAGTAAGCACCTTTTTCAAATTTTGGCCTTATGCGTAGATACACCCTTGCTGCGGTCCTTCTTGCAGTTAAAGGATTCATCATTTGTATCTCGTGGGAGACATATCTCTCCACGTACACGTTTTCTTTGGGTTGTTTACAGGTGTAGAGAGCTTTGGTTCAGCTCACGGTGGTCTATATCTACCTCACTAAGGTTTAACCTTAGTCTCTTGGCTTCTTTGAACCAATTAACTCCAGCTTGGAAGTATTATGTGGTGAAGGAGAAGGGTAACTTGCACCATGGACTCATATTCCCATCTATCAATATAAATCTACCAAAGCAGAAGTGTTAATATACTAAAATTCTGCCTCTCCATTCAAAAGCATGGGAAACTTCTCTAGGATCCTCCATTAGCCCCAAATGTGTCACACATTCACTTATACCACTTCTCAAGGCACGCCTTATGAGAAAATGTCATGGTTTCACAAGTATATTTCACAAACCTTTTTGTGGGTGAGGGATCCTCTTCTGGATATTCCTAAACAAAATTTTCTAGCCCATCGAGCACTCCAATATCTAAAATACAATGGTGAGGAGGATGTTACCAAAGAGTATCTTATCTCCCTCCTGCATGTTGCTTATAATTTCATCCATGATGAAAGCATGGACAAGTTGTAACATGATTGGGTAAGGTATTTTGGCTTTTTTGGTAAGTGGGTGGTTGTTGGTTCCTATGATATCTTTCAAAGGCATACATTTAGCCATGTCTTGTTTACTTGTGTCCATCATTCTTGATCATTGAGCTTAGTCACCAAGTGCGTGACCATCCTCATCACTAGGTCTAGTATCTTAGTGATGTCAAAGTATCACGACCCTTTCTTGTAGTCATACATGGCTACGGTCTCCTTGATAGCCTCCTTGTTTCTCGATCTATCATCAATGCTATCTCCTTCACAATTCAGTCTGTGAACTTGGATATAAGTTGCATAGGGTGTTGTGCATCTTGCACTTGCACCTTATGAATAAAAATGATCCTCATGTACGCTCAAAATCAACCAATGGTAAAGGCACTGGGGCTTTCCAAAGTATGAAAAACTCATATAGTTACAAGATAAATCCATCCTTATCTAACTTGACCTTTACCTCATCGTTGTAAATGGCATTCCATTCGGCATCCTATTGTTAATTGGTCGGACAAACTCGGTGACATTTCCTTCTCTCATTATTCTCGTAATGATGGTTATAATCGCTAATCTATGGCCATCTTTTGTAAGTGTGACTCCCACTCTTTTCTAGTAAGGTACCCCACGTGGGTATTGCATTTCCAGTACCATTCTTCGTTGGTGCTTGTGACAAGAGAAATGATTCTTCCCTTTCCCTTGCCCTTTGTTTTCTTTGGTGAAACATGGTTGGTTTCTGGTGCCATATTTTCTAGTCGATTGATCTTAAATAGTCCTTCCTCTTGCTCTTCTACTCTATTTAATACCAAATTTCACTCTAAAGATTCAATTCCTGAAATGAATCCTTCTTTCTCTTTGCCCTAGCTACCAAAACCTGACAAGGAAATTCTTACACAAGATGAATCTCTTCACACAACCTTCCTCATGCCTATGTACTCCTTTCTTCTAGTTTGCATATCTACTCTAGATGCACACTTAAATTTCTCGATTCTCCTTTCTTTGCACAAATTTCTCTCTAGATGCTCTAGTTCACAAGAGCTTCTTTTAATTTAAACACAATTTTCTAAGGTAATGTTAATGACTTTATAAGACCTTGTATTTATAGTTTTTTCTTCTTTCAAGAATTAAATACTATACCACCCACCAACGTACTTTAACATTAAATGTGGTTCTTCCACTAAGCCAACTTTAAGTGCCCTTACCCATGCACATCTTTTGAAAAGTTTACAACCTCCTCGCATGCAAAAATCAAACCCACCAAAGAATTTAAACACGTCCATAACATTGAAGGCACTATTTTATCCTGATTAATTTTTCATCATTTCCTACCTCATGTTGTTCTGTGCTCTTAAATATTTCAATGTATGTGGTTTCTAAAAATTCTTTTGACACCAACCACTCTCATCCACCTCTTTTCTATGTGATTCTTATCCATTATAAATGATTTTTATCCTTCAAACAATTCATTGCAACTTCACAATGCTGCACTCAAACTGATGTATGTGCCTATATTTCATATTACTCCAAACACTAAAATAGATGGCCCATCAAGCCTGCATCCAATATTTGAAAATACAATTTGGAAAAATAATGTATCTTACCAATGCAAAAGGTGTAAAAATGAAAAAAATAAAGGAACACGTAAAGAAAAGGGAAAAACAAGAAAATAAAACTTCAAAGAAATATTTTGAGCTACCTTTAAAATGCCGCCTTATTACAAACACCAAGAAGACTTATTTATAGTAGGGATTCAACCTCATCCAACTAGGTCTTGAACCCGTAACCTCATCCCATCCAACCTTGTAGGTTATAGAGCTTAAATCAAGAATGTAATCATCTTGATGAAGGGTCTCGATCATTTCATCTTTTTACTCATCAACTTCCCAGGGATGACACAATACTTTGAATCATACAAATACCATTTTCCCAACCTCAATTTTTTATTTCTTGATATGATGATCATGCCATGCATTTTGTATTGCTCTTGGAGCTTCTGACTTTTTAAAAAGTGACAGTCTAACTACATGACTCAATTATTTCCATTTTTTGTAGGGAAATTGATCACAATTTCATCTACACTACATCAACTTATCAATTATTTCTTCCAGTGTTTGTGTAACATGGGCAAATTGGTCCATTTTTTTAGTTTATTAAACAAATTGAACACATTCACATAACCATGGCCCCTTTTATCCCACTCTAATATTAATTAAATTAAATTTTCATGTATCTCACAATATTTATTACTTAAATATCCTAATTGAGATAATGCCTACATCCACCTCACCTATACACCTCATCTCAGCCACCTCATGGGACCTATTCTTAGTATGTTGCCATAACTAACTAATGACCTGGAAACCCTAAAAAGCCTATATTCCTCTAACCCCATTCTTGCACATTAGAAAGGAACTTCCATTCTAATCTGTGGAGAAAAATGTGAGATCCCATAAAATTAACTCCACCCGAAAAGTAATGTTCTCTCCTAATCGCCTCATGATAGGAAACCTAAAGCGACACGAAATCGATGACTGGAGGCGCCATGTGGCTTTACCCCAAACGTTGGCTTATAATACCTACCTAGCCTCGACTACCTAACTCGCCTCACCCCCAAAACAACCTTATTTCGAGGTTGGAAAATTTATGAGAGATTGACACATATTTTGAGAGAAAGAGATGAAACCAGAGCTACAAAGATTGGATGATCATTCGTACATGCAAACAACCCATTTTGCCTCCATCTACCTTCATGGGAGCATCGAAGAATTGCCAACACCACATGACTAAGTTCCTTCCATTTGATCTTTGACCATTACTAACTAGTCTATTGCAAGCTTGTACAAACAATAAGTGCTTTGTTAACCAATACTTTTCCATTTGTCATTTTTGTAGATTCTTTTACTTATTATTAGTTTTTTCTCTCATTTCCATTCCACATCCATTTAACTCCATTTTGACCATCCCTTCACCACATCCTTGAACTTCCCATAACTAGATTTTAATCATTCATGTGCATATCTAAGACTCACACAAACCATTTCCATTTTTTCCTTTTTCACCTACCTCATGTTGTTCTTTCTTCATCCTTTCTATACGTGGTTTCATAAAGTCCTTCTTGACACCAACCTGATTCTCCCCACCTCTCTTCTACGTTAACCTAACCTTCAAATGGGCCATTCACCACAACTTCTATGTTTGCCAGCTCAAAATTTGTATCACTCCATCCCACACTAAAACAAATGCGCGGTCCTCTACGCATACACACCTTGGGTCTAATGTGGTTTTAACCGGAACAAGGCACAAAAAAACCTCTAAAAAAAAGAAAGAACAAGCAACCCCGTTGAAAGGAAAATACACTTGAAAAGAAAAACTTCTAAGAAAAATTAGCCTAATTTGTGAATGAGTTTACTTATTATGACAAATGAGATACCTAAATCATTTTAAATACAATATGATTCACTTTATTTTTAGCATTGAAGTGAAAACTGGATAACCTCATCCCAGGAAGTATCACACTTCCTGGAAAGTCTAGGATCAAGAAGTAGTCCAGATGATGTAAGGTTTAACTTTCATTTGAACTGGTCTTGTTTTCCATTTCATAGATACTCTCGATACAAAAGGATACCATCTCACAATCCTCAAAACTTCTTGTTCTTTATCATAATGTAATAACCTATGCCAATTTTTCTTTCTTTTTCCTTCTAGCCCATTACCCTTGATCACCTTTCATCAACATTTGAAGAAATGATCAGAATCATTGAAATAACTTGCTTCAGCTAACCCTCCTACGCATGTTATACGTAGCGATGGTAACATGAATTCCACTGGTAAAAAAACCTCCACGCTAAACACCAATTGAAACGGTGTGGCCTTGTTCAAACTTTTGTAGGTTGTCCTGTATGCTCATAGAACATCGATACTTTTTAATCCCAATCCTATCTTCTAATGTCACATATCTTAGTTAACATGTGATTTAGTATCTTGTTAAATGCCTTAAGATTCCATTTACTTGAGGGTTATAGGGGGTAGTATTATGATGGGCCACCATAAATTCTTCTAACATAATCTTGATCGTTTCATTGAGAAAGTGTGCACCTCTATCACTTGTTAAAATTAAAGGGATAACCATACCCGTGATTATGTTTTCCCACAAAAATCTAGTAGTTGTTATTGTGGTGTAATCCTTCATGTGAAGTGCTACCTCTACCCACCGTGTTAAGTAATCAGTGCAAGTGATGATATACCCCAACCCAATATTTTGTGTGGGCTGGTGAATTGGCCCTATAAAGTCAATTACCCATTTTTCAAATGGTTCAGTGCTGGTTATTGGTCACAAAGCATTTCATATCTCTTTCTAGGTTTGCCAAGGTGATGAAAATGGTCACAGGCCTTACAAAACTCAATAAAATTCTTGTAGATGGTTTCCCACCAAAGCCTTGCTAATAAAATATTCCGTGTGGTAGCATTTCCTACATAGTGTCCTCCTGAAATCCCACCATGCACTTCCTCCATAATTACCACATGCTCATGCTCCAATATGCATTGACACAGAACCTCATCCCAACTTATCTTATACAGGTCTCCACTAATCAACATGTAAGGTGCGTGGCGCATATTGCTAACTACTTTCTCTCTAGAGCATTCATCCCTTCCGGTGCCACACCTATTTTTAAGAACAATGCAATATATTTCAAGTCTAAGGCACGTGCATGCATTGAAACCTAATTAGTTACGTTCTAAACAAAACATGGTATCCTAAATGCTTTGTGCATATCCCCCAAGTCAATCCTTGATAAGTGGTTAGGTCCTGAATTATTCTTTCCTGGTTTTATGACCACTATGAACTCAAACTCTTGAAATAATAGGACCCAATGACATATGTGTCTTTGCAGAACAAGATTGTTGACTAAGTATTTCAATGCCATGTGGTTTGTGTAGAATATGAATGGTGTTACCAATAGATACTTCCTAAACTTATGGAGTGTGTAAATCATAGAAAATGCTTCGCGCTCAGTAGTTTTTTAATTTTTTTCTACTGGTGTCAATTTTCTACTTGTAAAACACAAGGGATGATAAAAAATTACCTCACCAGGTTGTCTTTAGCACTTGCTCCCATAGCTATCCTTGAGGCATCAAAATACACATGGAAAGGCTTATCCTTATGAAGGAAAATGTAATATGGGCACCGTGACAAGCTTATCCTTTAAAGTGTCAAATGCCTTCTACTACGCTCTCCCCAATGAAAGGAACTCTTATGTTTTAACAATTCCTCCAAGGGCACGGTGATCTTGGCATACCCCTTGATGAACTTCCTATAATACCCCATATGCCCAAGGAATCTACGCATTGCTTTGATTAGTAGGCTCCCCTAATCCTACAATAACTACAACTTTAGCGGGATCTACTAGTAAACCTTCTTTGCATATAATGTGTCCTAACAAAGTTCCAAATGGAGTAGCAAAGACACATTTCTTAATGTTGAGGGATATCCTTAATTCTGAAATCTCTCAAACATCAGCCTTAAATTTTCACAATGGTCTTTCACTAATCCATACACAATCCATTCATCCAGGTAAACTTGAAGAAACTTATGGATGAAGTCTTGAAATGCTTGTACCACGATGCGCGAGAACACAACAGGCACATTCTTCAATCCAAAAGGCATAACTATGTAGGAAAAAATTCCCCATTTAATGGAAAAATTTGTCTTTCTCTAGTATCTCTTTGCAATCTGACTTGTGATACCCTGAGAACCCATCCATGAAGGAGTAGACTTCACGCTTGGCTACTCCTTCCAAAATTTATTCAGTAAAGGGGGTTGGGAAAGGATCGATGACACATACTACATTCAAATCCATGTAGTCAACACAGATTCTTATCCTACCATCCTTCTTGATACTAATAACCATTGGGCTTATCCATTCTGATTCTTCCACTACCTCAATGATACCAGATGTTATCATCTTGTCTATTTCTTCCTTGACCTGTACACACAAATTTGGATTCATCCGATAAGGCCTCTTTCGAATAAGGCACACCTTCCTTCAACTTGATATTAATCTCTCCTAAGGAATGGTGAATGCCTTTGAGTTCATGGTATGCATGATCAAATAAATCTTGGAACTCATGCAACATATTAATGACCTTTGAATTTTTTTTCTGACCAATAGTCTCTGATAATAGATTCC
The DNA here is from genome assembly GCA_018340775.1 of Taxus wallichiana var. yunnanensis. Taxonomy (NCBI): domain Eukaryota; kingdom Viridiplantae; phylum Streptophyta; class Pinopsida; order Cupressales; family Taxaceae; genus Taxus; species Taxus wallichiana. The sequence continues at coordinate 608,145,876 of CM031243.1, forward strand.
TTAGGTTCTGTCTCCATTCTAATGTTAAGCTTCTTTATTTTCAAGGGCTCATGGTAGGTGTGTGCTCACTCATCGGTCTTTGTCTATGAATTTTCACGTACCTTCAGATGGTTAACATCCAAAGTCTCCATCTCTTCTTCATCTATTACATGGACCATTTTTCCTTTTTCTTTTTCCATGCACACGTGCTCAAGTTGTACTTCCTCTTGATTCCTCTTCATTGAGGCACGTCTCTAAGTAAGGATCACCTAGTAAATCTAACAACCTATCCTCTACCATAGCACTATCTCCCATCGTAAGGTGCTTGATTACTTGCAACACCTTATCCAATGATGGCTTGGTACTCCTATACTTGAAAGCTTGAATGATATCGGCCGCCAACTCCTACCAATTACCTATTTGATGATGCATCTTCGAATGAATATACCATGCATGTGCACAACCTTATAAGGTGGAATATAAATTATGCACCCATAAAAAGGTAGTAATGCTTCTGTGCTTCCCATCTAGGCCTTCTCACATGCTTGGATATGAAATGAAGTGACCTCTTTACCATGGTAGTCTTGTATGAATGTGGGCATGTTGCTCATGAGAACCTTATAGAAAATGTGATCCTCACCTCACACCACTCTAGGAGGTTCTCTCGATGTGTAGCCCACTAGCACATTGTAGTTACGAGTAGGTTGTAACTGAGCATTCCTCTTCTCTCATCCTCATTTTTCCATTGAGCTTCCATTTCTCATAAGAAAATTTTAGGATATGCTCCTCTAAAGTAACTTGGAAATTTCTTTCCTCCTAGGCACTTGAATAAGCATGCCTTTGTAACCCTTATTACATATACTCTCAACTATCGACCAATTAACTCATAAGTCCCATGCGCCCAATTGTCGCATGCCACACTAGTGGTATCACTCAAGGATTGAGCATCTTTAAATTAGATAACTCCTTCCATGTGGGTGAATTATCTCAGGATCTCTGATGGAGCGCACATAGATTCTATCAAGGAATTCTTCCCCTAAGGGCTCAGTATAGGGCATTGAATTCCCATATGTCAAAGGAATGATCACCCTTTCTTCCTTGTTTTCAAATCTAATATACCCTTTGTTAAACCACAAGTCGACATTGTTCTTGTAACACCATGGGCACCCAAGCAATGTTGGAAAGTTGTTTGCCTCGGTGAGTGCTAAGACTTGAAGTCTCTAGTGAACTTGGCCCCTTGAATGGTGATAACTACATCCTTTAGGACTCCAATGGGCATTTCCTTAGTCTTGTTTTCCATATACAACACATTCGAAGATGGTTGCAACGTGGGCCTTCCCATTTGATGCCAGACATCTAAGGTAAGAACATTGACCTCTGCTCCCATGTCAATGAGAATATTACTCAGAATCCATCCATCAAAACCAAATTCAAAGTAATCTCCTTGTCATAGTCAAGGTTGTGAGGAGGAAGGTTTGCATGCAAAACCTTCCTTTCACACTCTACTTCAACGTGTGTGGTACCTTCTCTCTCATCCATTCTCCTAGCAAGGGAATAATATTCTCTTGCCTTAACATCCTACATACTTCCTTGACCTCATCCAGAGTCATCCTTTGGAACCTCGACATTCTTCCTTTGCTCCAACTTCTTTGATTTCTCCTTCAAACATTGGATCTCCCCTTGTAAACTCTTAATCATGTCCATAGTCTCTTGATACACCTCTTTCTGATGAGTAGGGTCCAGATACTTTCCATGTACCACTTCCTCTCTTGAAACTAGTATCCTTTGTCTTGGCATCTCCTACGGCATGCGCGACCTCTACTCATATTGTCACCAACACGGGTTTTAGCCCTGACTCACACACCACTCTTGGCATCCATTGTGAATTGGTAATTTTATTGCTCACCATCCCAACACCTTTGTCCTTCCAGTGCTTTTTGATCATATGCTCATAAGGTTTTGGACACTCTTTTTACTTATGTTTATTTTCACCTTGAGCATTGTAATAGATCAAACACTCACATGTTTGTAATGCTCTGTAGATCCACAATTATAATAGGTTCCTCATGGGAACTCACTTTTCCTCCACCGATTACTACCATGATCAAAATCCTCCACGAAAACCCCTTCCACATGTTCCTCCATTTGTGTGCCCTTCATAATAATGGTCATCATCCATTGAACTTCTTGTAAGGCTAGTCTGGTGGCACACCCGGATCAATAACATCATGGATTTGGTCAATTAGTCTACAATCCTTGGTATCATGGCTCATAGAGGTATAAATATTACAATAGCAAGAAAAATTCTTATGGATTACATGCTAGAGTAGAGGGCATCTACTTGCATCATGATCCCCATGGAAAATCTCATAGTCTATCGACATAGTGTGCACTAAATTTTGAGGGAAACTATCCTTTGTCATCCACTCCACATTCACTATATACCAAATCCCACTACGAACCTCATGTGCTGAGTTTACAGACAGATTCTCCAACTACTTGGCCATTGTAGAAATTTGAGCCTCCAGAAAAGGACTAACACCAATATCAATGCTCCCAACAACTTCAGCGTGTGGAAAGCTTCCAATGCCTCGCGGGTTTGTGAAAGTCTATTGTGCGATAGAGCCCTTCTAAATTATGTTATCAATCCCCTGACAAACCATTGAGCATGTTGAGAAGAATGAATTCCATAGGATAGTTTTGACAAGAGAGTATTGAAGTGCATGTCATACTCCCACACACTCTTTTCCATTCCTCATAGGATATCCTTTAGAGTGCTTTTGCTCTTCTGCTCAAACTCGGGGATATGGAACTCGATAGGAAGGCATTCTTTAATGTGGTGTAGTTTACCACCGTGTTTGATGGGGTCATAATTTCTATACCAACTATTCATGTGCCCTTGCAATGTCATTGTAAAGTGACTTGCCTTCCGGTTTGGGGTAGTGATTCCTTTTGTGTGCCATAGTGGTTCACACTTGTGCACATGATCTATATCTTCAACACCCCTATAGTCTAAAAGTGCAAAGACGTCTCAAAAAACACTTGGGGAGGTGGTTGGGGTCTTGTCCCCATGATCTAGAGCCTTGGTTTCCTCCAGTGTTTCCTCCTCCACCAAATCCACTAGATCCACTAGGTCCTATTCCTCTTGAACCACTAGATCCACCTCCTACAGTTGGAAAAGGACCAAAAGTGGTCATACCTAGTGTTCCCAACATCCCACTAAACTACGCATGCCGATGGTTTGTGATATTGTCCCACTACTAGTTGTATGTCCCCACCACTCTTAGATGCGATACCCAAACCTTGCATACTTGCACCTTGTCCAAATATTCCTCCAAATACAAGAATGGATTGTACATTCATGGATGTTCCAAATGAGAAATTATATCTCCTGGGTGCATATTGGTTACTCCCACCAATACCAACTAGGTTAGCAATAATTCTCCCTTGATCTAGAAAACCAAGCACTAGGGGTTGGTCACCACGTGGGTTTAGATGTGTTGTGATAACTATTATTTCTCCATGTGATGAACTCTCATTAGAAGTTGAAGGGACCTCTCTCTCACTGCTTGCCAAGATGGGGTAGCATAGATTGATTAGGTTCCATGTCCTCTACATGAACCTCAACTCCTTCCCAACATCTACCTCCATAGATCCATCACACTTACTGAACCTCACATTGTTTAGTCATATCCCTTTCACAATAGATTCTATACTTGAGTCGTATCTCCTCCCTTTCCTTCTTCAGCTATAATTTTGCCATCTTCCTCCACCCTAGCTTCCTCTCCTAGCACTCAGAAAGCTTAGCCACATAGAAATGCTTCTAAACTCAAAGTAATGACCAAGAGATTCATAGCTAAAGGAATAACACGCAAAAATGATCCTCTGGGCTCCCTCAAAAACTTGAACTCAACAACTTCTGGGAAAGAATATGTAGAAATGGCATATTCAAGAGTATAATTGGTCAACACTCTCTTCCACCAATGATCAATAACATGCGTCCAAGTTAGATCTACATCCTGCAGCCTCTGATAGTCATCTTGGGTCCACATGCATGATCTACAATAGTACAGAATCGATTTAGATGCATATGTTAAAAGCTATTCTTATAGTTCTCTTTGGGAAGCAACAAAATAATGTCTCATAGCTCATGGTATAGGTTCTCTTCTACCCATCTACGTGCAAATTGAACTCATGTCTAGTCTTTGAATCTTTGAGAAAACGTCCTCCATGCTCTTGAACCACGTTTCAACACTTTCTAATGTCAAATGCTATGTCATCACGCATTTACAAGGGAAAAGATGCATGCTCATTTCTCACAACAACTTTAAAAATGAGGTCCACAGCGAAACAAAACCAAGATGTAGTCATATTTTTTATACCCTTAGACCAATAGTCTAAT